>QRFJ01000515.1:112958-139454 GCA_006176705.1 Cocos nucifera | reverse complement strand
TCTTCCCTGATTTTCTTGGTGACACTCATTGTTAACTTCAATTATCTAAACTTAAATAGGATTCTCTTTAAGACCATTCCTACCACAACTCCATTATGAATATGGCACGGTAAAGAAACCAAGTCTGAGTCATCTTAGAATTTTGGGGTTATATTTCGGTTCATGTCAAAAGACAAACAAGCGGATAAGTTAGAAGTTTAGGGTCCTTTAGAGCTCGATTCAAGGATACTGCCTAAAGAGTCATGTAGGATACTATTCTACATTCTAGAAGACCATTAATGTGATTGTGAGTTGACATGCCATCTTTCCTGAAAAATAGTTATTCAAGATGAGCGGCACTTGGAAACGCAGATTAGAGTGTTGAGAAACGTTCTCACCAAGTTAAACGAGCATTAAGGCCAATTGGAACCAACATCACGGTTGAGGCAATAAGAACTACGATCTAGACTCTCCTCCACTATCATAGATCGGAAATAGTTTTATCCTCCTAAAAGATACTTAAGTATTTGATTTCGAGGCAGTGAAAAATATTTTCTCAGTACGGTAATGGTTGCCCACTGTGAATGATCTCAAAACCTGCACGAGGCAATATCTGAGATATCGACTCCCGAGAAATGGTTTAGAGGCAATATAGATAGAAATTTGACTCGATGCACTACAAACCAAGTCTGAACCTTGGGTTAGAATCGATTTCCAAAAGGTTAATAGTTACACTATGTGGTGTAAAATGAATTCTTCAAGAGAAAGATTGGGCAGATGGAAATATGGAGACATTCAAGGCTAGACTAGTCAAAGGTATAGTCCAACGCGAAGTTATTGAACTTATTTCGCCAGTATACCTTTTTTCCAGTGGGCTATGACTAAAATTTCCATTCGCACATTGCTTGCATTACGCATCTTCTGTGAAGCTCATCATGATCGGATCATATTTAATAGGGGTCGATTTCTCCGTTTGAAATCCCGTTGAGTTGAGGGTTCCTGGTGGAGTCCATTGAGAGACTATCCATTTTCTTGAGATAGTCTAGGATTTTGACTAAGGATTCACCCCTAGACTGATCGAAGAACCTTAATGGTTTTCAATTTATTTTTTACTTATGTCTGAATTCTTTAACTTTTTCAAAAGCTTCAAACTTGTGTCTCATAAGATACAATACCATACCTAGATAAATCATCGGTAAAGGTAATGAAGTTAGACAAATTGCCTCTAGTCGCAATCAATGGGCCGCACACACCAGTATGTACTTACAAGGAGATCTGTGGCCCTCTCCCCATGTCCTACAAAAGGGAGTTGTCTTTTAGCCTTAGATAGATTCATAAGTTGGATATGACTTGAAAGTTAATGGACTCAATAGTCCATTTTTCTCCAATTTATGATCCTATCTTCTGCTATATGACCTAATCTCAGGTGCCATAGATATCTATCATTTAACTCCTAGGTCGTTGGCATTCATATTTTGCTCGATAGTTAGAATAGGTGATCAATATGAGCTGATAAAGACTGTTAATAAGAAACCATTTGCAATTTTTATTTCTTTCATAAAGAATGTTATAATGGTCCTTAAAGAAGGTAACACATAACCTTCTAGTGCTAAAGCATGAAACAGAAATCAAATTTTCTGCTAGCTGAGGCAATAATAACAGTCTTTTAAAACTAGTCTAAACCAGATGGTAATCGAAGAGGGTATGTTTCAACGCCTTGCACAACTCTTGATCCATTACGATGCGTAGATCATGTCTGCCATCCCTCAGCCTCCTACTATTCCAAGACCCTGCATGGAAGTGCACAATGAGCATTAGAACTAAAGTCAAGCACCAATTGGATGCAGAAGGAAACCATAAGGTTAGACTCAATAACGAGCATACCTCAGAAGGACCTTCCTTCTTGTTCTTCAAGGGTGGCTAGGTAAGTAGGGCAGTTCCGCCTTTCAATGGCGTTGTTGTTGCAATGGAAACATTTTCCTTTGGCAGCGGCTTTTATCCTTGGCTCTGCCTTTTTCTTCTTTCCTCTTACCACCTTCTTCTTTTTCACAAATTTCTTTTTTTTTCCATAAGATTTTTTTTGGAGAAAGTTCGTCATAGAAGAGAACTAGAAGATGAGCCTTTAGACCTTTCATTAGACAATTCGGCTAAGGAATTTTGAAGTTTATGCATGTGGTAATTCATGATGAATTGCCCATATGCATCAATCAAGGATTGCAGAATAATATCGTTCTGCAGATCCAAGTCTAACTTCACACCGAGCTTCTCAAGCTCTTCCATGTCCTTGATCATTATCAGACAGTGATCTTGGACTGACTGTCCATCATGCATCTTAGCCTTAAAAAGTTATTTCATGACTTGATACTTGGCTGTGCGACTCTGTTCACCAAACATCTCCTACAGGTGAGCCAACATTTGGCGAGCAGTCCTGATATCTTCATGTTGGCGTTGGAGCTCATCAGACATTGAGCCCAACATGTAATATCTGGCCTTGTTATCTTCGTCTATCCATTTTTTCAGAGACACTCTCTATTCAGTGGATGGACGGGCTGGTAAGGTGGGAGGGTCCTGGTCTAATATATGGGTTAACTTCTTGGAATCCAAATGATTTTATAGTTTCTGAGCCAATCTTTATAATTGGGTTTGGTCAGTCTATGTGTGTTCAGGATACGTGCTAATGGGTTGAATGCAAACATTTTTCTGTAGAGAGTCAAAGATTCTAGTTAGATACTATAATTATGACTTGACTAATTTATTTAGGGATTTTATTTTTAAACAAATTAGCTTTCACTATTTTTTTGGATCCCTACACTCCCTCTGTAGAGATCCAAAAATCTCCATGATTAATGATTTCTAATGGGTGGTGCAGTCTCACCAACTGACTCATCACCTCACCTAACAGTTATTGATGATGGGTTAGCCAATGAGTGAACAACTCTTGTTCAATGATTCTTTAATCATGGTGCATCCAAACTTGGTCTCTAATTCATGAATCTCACCATATCTGAAATATTGATTCACTCTTTAGTTAAGTTAGGTCCACTATTTGCACAGACTAGATTCCTAATTGAGTCTCTCACCATATCCAGAATATTGAGTCCAACTCATCCTTCAGCCTATAGCATCCAATGCCTAATAGACATGGTTGCATCTTCCCGATGCAACTGAGCCACTGTATCCAATCGAAAAAAATCAATCTCGGGAAGGGTCCGCACATCTACAATGGTGGAAGACCTCAAACTTAATCTTTTCTTAGGAAGAATTGATTCAGGTCTCATTAAACTAGACTTGTCATAGTCATAACAATTATGACTGACCTAGTGGTATGGGTTAGCTTGGATTATTGACCACCTCAAATCAGAACTGGATTAACAGATATGGCTAGATAAGTGAGACCGGTGGAAGGGATATGCCATTCACTCGTATAAGAACGCATTCAGGTCGAGTAGCTCCTAATTAAAAACCAGTCGGTCGTATGTGCCAAACTTACCTTAGACACTAAATTATTGAGCCAGAACTAATTGGGTTAGCCTACAATCCAGACTCTAACCTCTGAGCCTAATTAGGTCTTGCTTGATCGTGATTCAATCTTGACCCAGACTTAATCCTATTAGGCTGGTCAATTTTAAGCATTGTTGATCCCATCTAACCAACTCTTGATTCAATTTGATCAACCGCTTAGACCTAATTGAGCTACCCAAGCCCGAACCCAGTATTATGAATATGTCTTAGATATGAAATTCTTAATTTTAGACCTAATTAATATTCCATAATCTTAATTCTTTAATTAAGTAGGGTTCATAAATAAAATATGCATAATAAATCCTAGGATTTCAGGATCTAGGGTTTTGCAGAAAGTAAGTTTTGGATTTCTGATTAAGGACGAATGCGCAGCACCCCTACACATCATAAGAACACCCCATCGGATGGAAGGAGAGGGCCTTTAAACCCTTCTTCGTTCTTATGACGGATGGTCAAGAGGAACGCCTTAATCAGGAACATGCAATACTACAAAATAGTTTTAGATCTATATCATATATCTCATATATAAATTAGATCTAATCATGGCATATTTTGCATACATCTCATGTATCAAATCATGCATATTTTTAAATCTAAATTATCTCATAATAATTTAAAAAATTAGATTTAAATTGATCTTATCAAAATAAACTCTAATCTAGATAACTATGTAGAACTATTCTACAACTAGTCTAGACATGCATCAATCATATCTCATATGATGTTTAAAATTAAATAATTTTTATTCACTATTTTTTAGATATTAGTATAATAATTATAATATCAAAAAATAGTAAATAAATAGATCTAAAATATGATTTAATCAAATTAATTTATAAACATGCAGGATTATTCTAGAGAATAATTCTATTTTAGAACTAGTCATGCATATTTTCTAATTTTAGATCCAAATCATTTAATTTTAATTTTTTCTAATTTCATATCTGATCACATCTCATGTGACATCTAAAATTATTTATTTTTTGATTATAATAAATTTAAAATTAGATCTAAATACTTTTAGAACCTTGGCTCTGATATCAGTTGAAGGATTGCATGATTTTTCGGACCAGGTTCGTTCAGATCTGATCGGATCAAAAGATATATTTTAAAAAATTTTTTTTTTGATCCTAATTAGATCTAAAATATTTTAGATCTAATTTTTATTATTTTAATAATAAAAATAAAATTTAAATAAATTAAATCAAATTTAATTTACCTTGATGTAGGGTAATCCTATTACCCGTTGATGATCCTGTAAGCAGCGGAAGGTTCTAGATCTAGCCACGTAAGTGCCTGACCTCTACCAGTATCCACTCAGGCTAGATCTAGAGATCCTCTTCTTCTCTATCACATCTCCAAAAATTAGATCTAGATCTGATTTGGAGGATCTTCAAAATACCTTTCGAAGATCAGTAGTTATCCTTTGCAGCAGCGTAGCCTTCTAGCTTTCTGTCGCCTTTCTCTCGTCTGGATTGCACCAACTTGGATTCCAAACACCTTTGGGTGTGGAGAGGAGAGGGAGAATATGGACTTAGCATGGAGGAGGAGGAGGGAGACAGCCTTAGGGCATGGAGAATTTTCAATTGATTTCTAATATTCCTTGAGTTGGGCGCAGGGTCTTATTTATAGACTATGCGTGATCCAACTCCTCTTCTTCCCAACCAATCACAATCCTTTGTGAAATCAGATCTAAATCTGATTGGTGGAAATAGAGTCCCTTGAATTCCTCCTTAGATGGTGCCTAAGACCAGTCAAACTTGGTTCTTAGGAGAAGTCTAATCGGAATCCAAAAAGAAGATGGAGTTCCTGTCCAACAGGAACTCCTAGGCGCCTCCAACTTGGGCACATGCCAAGGGTGGCGTGCGCCCTCCTCCTTGCTAGGTTCTAGCAATTGGAGGACAAGCCCCCACCAGCTCTCCAATAGGTGCATGACACATGGACAGAAGTCAAAGTATCAATGGTCAATATTTGACCAGTCAAAGGTTCAACTTTTGACCAAAGTCAAAGGACGAGAAAATGGCAGGTGACCAAAAATGGTAGGTATTATCTTACAAAATAAGACAATCCCTTTTCTAACCTTGGACAAGGCTCCAGTCAGACCAAGTGAAGGCCTCTGATCGAGCACAAACTCCTTTGGCTCAGTCAGGACAACTATTTATGATAGTAAAAGAAGAACGTTAGGTTCAATCGAGTGCTAGCATGATTTTCTTTGAACCTAATTGAATCTCATTCAGATCAATTGAACTAGATCAGTTCAATTGATGATCACCAGATTCAAACCCTTGTTTGTGTGATCTAGTTAGGTTCAGTTCTGTATGGTAATGGGATATGTCATGATCTCTATCATCGACATCATCGAAACTCCTTTCGATGGATCAGAACTCTTCTGAATTCGAACAGCTAGAATGATCGATCATCTAAATCATTCTAATTGCTCCCAAAATCCACCAGTGACACCTAGCAGTATATGGTGGCAACCCATCAGAGCTGAATGCGAACCTCTTGGTGCAGCTACCTGTGTGATTAAGTTCTTCTATCTTGAGCTCCGATCAGATTAGGGTTTAAGGTGAACTCGTCAAACCCTAGTCTCTATCATATGATGTAATCATTCGATTCAAGTCCGATGTGAAAACCTAAATAGAAACTCTTTCTATTATTTCACTCTGCCATGGCCATGGGCTTCTGGACTTGATTCTCATGATCATCATAGGGCTGCTCCTCTACCACCGAGGTAGATAGATTCCATCTTGATGCAATCCAGTTCCTACAATGAACATGCTATAGCCAACATACACCTCAGGATTCCGTATGGCTAGGAGATCGAGTTAATGGTGTAGTCAAACTATAACACCCTCAAGGTGAACTGCCGATGCACCTCAGGTCAAAGAACCAGACACACCACTGCAGCATCGAGTCAGTCATTGATGAGAAGGTAGACTTCCTAATGACTACTCGAGGTGGTCACGCTCAGTGCCCTCGTTCTCTAACGAGTATCCTGTACTCTCGCTCCGATGTCTCCACACCGTAGACTCAAGACTCATCTACTAAAGAGAAGTGATTGTACACCAACCTTTTGGATCAATCACCATCCTAGTGATGATCCTATGGTCGGGAGCATTTTATGAGTTAATAATGATTATTCATGTCTTAAATTTTCAATTCTTGAAAATATGAATGATCATTACCATTAACTCAAAGGATGTATCACAGACACTAAATACACATATGTGATAGAAAATAATTCATTTTATTAATTTTAATCAAAATTATAATTTTGCTCCTAAAATTGTATTACAAGTGTCAGCCAATTCTGGCTTCTAGGGCACATATATTTAACAATCTGATCATGGAATGAGTAGTTAAACTCCATGAATTATGATTATGCATGGTCTTACAATGTCTATATGTCAGTATCATTTTTATACCAACTAATCATTGATTGGAGATCACTTGATTGCTTGAGTTGTCTTGTTCATTAAAAAAGCTAGTTAAATATCATCGACTGTCAATCAGATTACCAATCGATAGTCGGTTACCAATCTGGTCACCGACTGTAAGTCGAAAATGGAGGCCGATTGGTAGTTGGTTTACTTGGTGAGTCGCCTGGCTCCTTTTTTTTTTATTTATAGTCAGCAAAATTGGGCTTCAATCGAAGGTTGGACTTTATTCATCGTTTAGTCAGTGATTTCGACTATCAGTCGGTGTACAAACATCGAATTAGAGGGAGCAAAATCAATAACCCCAATAGTTGCTGTCCACTCTAGAGTTGAAAAGTAGAAGGGCATGTGGATTGGCACTTTGAACGATGAGAGTTATCATGTATCATTTCGAATCCTGATTTTGCAGCTATTTTATTATTGAGCATTAATAATTACTTCGTAAGTCAAAACATTTTTTGATCATTTTATTATTTCGATGATTGTGCAATGATCATTAGCATGCTCAGCAGAAAAGTGATTGACAGTCTGACGATTCGATCGATTTGAGTTTGGCTCAATCCATTGTTGACATGAATCAAATAATTATTAGGTTCCAAATGCTCTCACCAATAGTGATGACATGGTGTGATCTGGGGGTTGGTACGTCGAAGCATCCGATTGATAGCTAGCCCAGATATCACCATGTGTCAAAATTTGGATGATCCAAGATTCATCTTGACCGTCGATAATTTCTATATATAGGGTTACCTTCATTCTTTTTGAAACTTTCTACCGCAACTGTAAGTTTCTATGCTATCTAGAGTTTCTTCCTTTCTCCTTGTTTCTATGATTTGCCTAGTTCCCTTATAATTTTCATGTTAGATTTCTTCTTTTTTCTATTCTTCCTTAGAACCTTTCTTCACCATTAGTAATGACCGATAGGAGTAAGTCTAGGATAGGAGAAAGTAGGACTTTTTTCTTGGGTTTGATAGTGAAGTTTCTTCATTGACTGGTTTCACCGTTAGTTATCTCTAAGAGCAATATCGTATCTCGGAGCAGTTCTGATTGTCTGCACCTGGTCTGGATGGTCGGATAACTTCTTCACTTAGAGGCTAGGTTATCTTCTATAACTGTTAGTTATCTCCGAGAGCAATATCGTATCTCGGAGCAGTTCTGATTGTCTGCACCTGGTTCGGATGGTCGGATAACTTCTTTACTTAGAGGCCAGGTTATCTTCTATATAGAAAACCTTAGATTGAATCTCCGCTTCCTAGTCCTAGAGTTCATTTGGAATATCTTGGACTATTATCAAGCCTGTCCGACCTAGCTCGCACCAAATTCCATTTGGCTTCTCATCTGATTTGCTTTATTATGTTATTCTATCCCGACCATTCCTCAATTGTCGCTCTTCCAATCGTTCTTCGTACTCCGCCCTCATCCTAAAGCTGAGGGTTGGTGGTTTTTCACTCCAAGAAAGGGTTTGTCTTTTATTTTGGATCTTCCTTCATCCATCCATGATTGAAAAATCTAATTTTTCTTTGTTGCTTCTTCTTTATCTTTATCTTGGGGCTTTCTTTTTGTTTGGGGAACCCTTAATACTATCCTGAATGACAACAATCAGGTCGATGCTGTCGATCGAGAGGACTTTCTTAAGTTAAGGGATATGAAAGTCGTATCGTAGAGGGAGTTGCTGACCGATCAGGCTTTGTATGATGCTAGACTTAGTCCGGCACCGACTACTAGTATAGTCCAAAGTAGCCTTTTAGGATCTTTATTTTCACTTGATTCCTGACTTATGATTAATTTTATTTTTATTTTTATTTGTAGCTATGCATCAATCTCGATAGCTGATGTTCACTGCTTTATGGGAAAGAGAAAGTCGGCTGCCGATGCTGGGTCATCGAGAGTTTTGAAGAAGAGTTGACCCAATGTTCCATCGGTGGTTATCCGTTCGACCAACACACCATCAACATCAGCAGCTCAGATCGACATTCCGTTAGTAGCAATTTTGGGGGCTGCTGGTGAACCGATCATTATGTTAGTGGTCCCAGCGGTTCTCCCATCAACTCAAGCTCCATCGGATGCCATTCGTCTGATAGTTGAAGGGCCGGATGATGGCGACGTAGTGGTCGTGAAGGCACCGACTGCTCCTACCAAGTTGGTTGTATCTCAGGTGCCTTCGATGCCCAACCCAGATCGGTTGAACAATAATCGGCAGTTTTTCAGACTCCCCTCATGCCTGAGTGGATGTTAGGCTTAGTTGAAAGGCCGCCAAGTCAAAGGTGAGGGAAGGCTCCGGCAGCTTTTGCTAGGAGTGAGGCTCCAAGTGGTTCTGCGGAGTCTATTGACATATGGGTCCCTACTGGAGAGTCACCTCTGACAAACCCAATACTAGAGAAATAGTTGATTGAAGCCATCCTTCTTTCGGTTGATAAGGAGAGTCGAAAGAGTCGGACTATGATTGACATGTTTTCTTCTTTTTGTTCATCATTCATTGTAGTATGGCAATGTCTTTTTCTTCTCTTTTCTCTCTCTTTTTTTTAACTTATTTCTTCTTTCTCTTCAGGTGGCACATGACATGATGGCATTGGAGAAAGGGTTTCGAGCCTTCGCTGACATACATTAGGCATGGTCTAACAAGGCGACCGCAGCCATTGTCGAGAAGGCTGCTGCCCTTGAATGCCTCCAAGCTGCCATGGACCGAGAAAAAGTAGTAGAGCAAGAGAAGAAGCAAGAGGAAGAAATCTTCCAACTGAAGACTGATTTAGAATCGGCTTGCATCGATTCAGGTTCGGTGTGTACCGAATTAGAGTCGGTGTGCACTGAGTTGGGGTTGGTTCATGCTGACCTAGAAACGATCGAATGGATTATTAAGACTTAGGAGTCTAAAACCCAAAGAAAGAGATGTGACATCAGTCGGCTTCGGAAGGAGCACGATGGTCGTGTTAGAAAATTAGAGGAGCGAAAGAAACTATAATCTTCCAAATTGGAAGTGAAGTCAGCACAGGCGGCACTCAATTGGGTGCGGGAGCAAGCCGTCAAAGAATATCGAAGCTTGGAGGACTTCAAGAATGAGATTCTCGAGGATGGTCAGGTATCCTACTAGACCAGATATGAAGATGGCAGGGATGTGGTTGGTAAGATCTATTTGGATCTGGATCTAAGCCACATTGTTATTTTGGAGTCCGATGATGAATTGAGTGAAGCCATCGCTGCTCCGATCGAAGAAGCTCCAACCAATGAGGCATCAATTGAAGATGCACTGGCTGTTGCAGAGCCTCCCCCAACTTTTGGAGATGCTGCTTTAGAGCCTCCTCTGACTTTCGAAGAACTCACTTCAGCACTAGTTGTTGTAGAGTCAGTAGTGATAGATGATGCCAACCATTGATCAGCATAAGTATTGTAGATTTCTTTTTCTTTATCTTCATTATTGGGTAAAATTCGATCTTGTAATCAGGTTTCGGCTAAATTTTATAATAGTTTTAAATGTGAATGAACAAGAAAAATTTTTTCTAAGTATGAAGTTTTCTCTATATTGAAATTTTCTAAGTATTATCTTTTATTCTTTCATCGGTTATTGAATATCGATTCGCTTACTGAATGTTAAATAGTAGTAGGATTAATTGTAGAACTTGTCATCTAATCAAGTTTCAATCGATTAGAGTTTAGGCACAAAGTTCTTAGATATTTGATAAATGGGGATAAGCTGAATATCCTTCAACTAACTAGGGTCAAGTCAGTATATTTTTCACTAAGTTGAAATAATGTGGGCATAGAATTTCTCTCAACCTTGATTGAGTTAGCATATAAGTCGACATGATGCTTTTGCCTAGCTATAGCTAAGTTGACATAATTTTTTGATTAATCGAAGTTGATGAGTCAACTTGTTTGATTATAAGTCGGTCTATTTGGATGCCCGGTTATAAGTCGATAGAAGATATCGACCAACTATAAGTTGGCAAAACATAGAATTAGCACTTGCCGACCAGCTGGCAATCAGCTATTCTTATTCGATTGCTTGTCATTTGGATGCCATTTTGGACAACATATCATAGGTCAAGCATTACTCAGTCGAATTATTGAAGAAAAGTTGAAGTCCAATCATTTTATTGAGAAAATAATACTTAGGCAACTTCATTAATAATACATTTTTAAATTATCCATATTCCATGTTTGTGGGATAATCGCTCTGTCGAGAGTCTCTAGTCAGTATGCATCCAAATAAAGGATTTCGGTCACTCTATATGGCCCTTACCAATTCAGAGATAAGTTTCTTGATCCAAAGATTTTGAGATTTCTGCTTTTTTTAAAACCAAGTCTCTGAAAAAAAATATCTTTGGTTTGACCCTTGCATTGTAATATCGGATGACTCTTTATCAGTATGCAGCTATCCGAACCTAAGCTTGTTGCCAAATTTTAGGGAGGAGATCCAAATTGGCTCTTCAAGCTTTAGAGTTTTTCAATTATGCATAATATTCAACTCTCATTGATAGTAGACCGATTTCCACTAGGATCACCGCTTTAATTTCATACGCTAAGTTAAACGACGATTCTCCCATCGAAATGCGAGGAGTTGTACGATATGTCCATAGGACTGAATATAGTTCTTCCACCTAGAGACTTTTTGCTTCATTCAATCATGTTTTGTGTTCATATAGGATTATCCAATTCATGACTTTCACTTCACTGTTTGATGGAGGATGGTTGACAGATGTGAGTTTATGTATAATATAAAATTTTGTACAAAATTCTCTAAAATTTTGATTATCGAACTACCGATCGTTGTTAGTGATTATAGAATGCGGTAGTCTGAATTGGTATATGATTGACTTTTGAATGAAGTTTTTCATCTTATTTTTAGTAATCTACACCAATGGTTTGGCTTTGATTCAGTTGGTGAAGTAATCTACCACAATCACCTAACTAGATGCCAGAGGGAAAGAACCAAGAATGTCCATCCCCCATTATGCCAATGGCCATGGTGCAACGATGGATGCCAGATTACTGGCTAGTTGATGCTGGATGTTAGCATATTTCTGACATGGGTCACACCTCCGAACAAGATCAGCCACGTCTTTCTTCATGGTGGGCCAATAATATTCCTATCGTAGAATTTTATAGGCCAACAACTTGTCCTCTAAGTGATTTTTGCAAATCCCTTCATAGACTTCTTGAAGGGCATAGTCATCATTGGTTGGCCTTAAACAATTAAGTAGGAGTGAAAACGATCTCTTGTAGTGACCTCCACTTAATAAGACATATTGTGAAGCAGTCCATCTTAGATGCTTGACCTCTGAAGGATCTTCGGACAAGATTTCGTCGATAAGATATTGGATGATTGGATCCATCCAACTAGGTTCCTCATTTATTTATAGCACTTCATCGACTCTATCAATACTCGACTATTTGAGATACTCGATGAATGTTTGATCGAGAAGATTAGAGGAAGTAGTTGCAAGTCAAGAGAGTACATGGGCTTGAGTATTTTCTATTGAGATCATAAAATATTTGAAAGTCGATAGGAGATCTTTTACTTTCTAAAGGTATTTCACTATAGTTGGGTCGTGGGCTTCATATTCATCCTTGACTTGTCTAGTTATTAGTTATGAGTTGGTGAAAACCTTCAAATTATCAACGTCGAGCTTCTTGATGATTTTCAAGCTGGCTAACAATGCTTCGTATTTAGCTTGATTATTTGATGCCTTAAAGTTAAAATGAAGGGCGTATTCAGTGATAGTCCCTTCAAAATTAGTAAGAATGAGGCTGGCTCTGCTTTCTTGGGTATTAGATACTTCGTTAACATGAAGTACCCTTATCGAGTTAGGTTCGGCCTAAGAGCTTTCATCTTTTGCTAACTCATCATCAGATTTTTGTTCTGATTTATCATCGAATACAGTGCATTCGATGACAAAGTTGGCTAATACTTGAGCCTTCATTGATGGTCGTGAGCGATATTGGATGTTGAATTCACTGAGTTTGATCATCTATTTTGCCATATGGTCGGAAGTATCTGGTCAGTGTAGGATTGCCTTTAATGGTTGATCCATTAGCACCACGACTGAGTGAGCTTTGAAGTATGGCTAGAGTTGTTGTGTTGATATGAGCAGAATGTAGACTATTTTTTCCACCTTCGAGTACCTGATCTCAGCATTGTGAAGCACCTTACTGGTATAGTAAATGGGTCATTGAATTCGGTTCTTGTCTTCTTTGATAAGGACCGAACTGACCACTTTCATTGATGTGGCCATATAGAGATATAATATTTCTCTATCCTTTGATTTTGTGAGTAATGGTTGGGACATCAAATACTTTTTCAAATCTTTGAAAGACTGCTGATATTCATTCGACCATAAAAAATTCTTCGTTTGTCACAGCATTTTGAAGAAGGATAGACACCTCTCGGCTAACTTCAAGATAAATCGATTGAGTGTGGTAATTCTTCCATTTAATTGTTGCATCTTCTTTTTAAAACTTGGATGCTTCATATCGATGATGGTCTTAATTTTCTCTGGGTTGGCCTCAATTTCTCGTTGTGATACAAGAAATCCAAAAAATTTTTTGGTAGTTATGCCAAAAGCATACTTAGTTAGATTTAACTTCAACCAATGTTATCAAAGTGTGTCGAAGGCTTCTTTCAAATCTAGGATGTAGTCATGGGTCTAGGCGCCTTTTACCAACATATCATGGACATATACTTTCATATTTCACCTGATTTGGTTTTTAAAAAGCTTGTTGACCAACCATTGGTAAGTTGTGCCAGTATTTTTTAAACTGAATGGCATCACTTTGTAATAGTAAATGCCTTTGTTAGTTATGAAGGCTATGTGCTCCTCATCTTCTGGCGCCATTCGAATTTGATTGTAACCTACAAAGAAGTCCATGAATGTCAATAATCGATGTCCCGACATTGCATCTACTAGCTAATCAATTTTTAGCAAAGAAAAGTTGTCCTTTGGACTAGCTTCATTTAAGTTGGTGTAGTGAATGCAGATTTATCATTTTTCATTGGCTTTTCTTACCATTATGATATTAGCGAGCTAGTTGGAATAATTAATATCTATGGTGAAGTCTATAGTGAGGAGTTTGTCTATCTTTTTATTATTGACTTTTTATCTTTTGAGAGTGAAAAGCCTTTTCTTCTGTCTCATCGGTTTAACTTTTAGATCATTGTTTAGTCAGTGAGTTATTACTTTTGGAAGAATTTCTAGCATGTCAGTTGCCGACGAAGCAAAGATATCGATATTTTTTCTTAGTAATTATATTAATTATTTTTGCTCTAGGTCAGACAGCCATGATTTGATCGAAATGATTTTTGTTGGATCTTCTTCCTTCAATGGGATCGTCACCAATTATTTCACTAGTTCACCCCTTTCTTCATTTTTCTATGATCGAGTTTATCGATCATTAGAGGATCTCCAAACTTAGCACCTTGAGTGAAAATCATGAAGCAACATCTAGCCAGTTGTTGATCCCCATGCATTTCGCCAATTCTTTGTCATGTTGGAAATCGATAAGGAGATAAAAAATTGACACTACCGCTCTTAGTATATTGAGTGTGGGTAATCCAAGTATGGCATTGTAAGCCAAGGAAACTTGGACAATCGTGAATGTAATAAGAATGGTACTTTATCATGGTTCAATCCCTACAGTGAGGGGGAGAGCAATTTCTCCTTTCATGTTGATGCATCTCTAGTAAAACTGACTAAAGGCATAGAAACTTTTTTAAGTTGGTCAGTCGGTAGTCACATTTAGAAGAAGATCGAATAAAAAAGGATGTCAGTCGAACTTTCATTATCTACAAGCATTCTTTTTACATCATAATTAGCTATCATTGCCAAAATAATGATAGCATCATTTTGGAGAGTTTGAATTCTCTATACATCATCATTCAAAAAAAAAAACATTATCTTCGCATCATTTCTTGATCAATTCTTCTTTGAAAGTTTCCCCTTAATCCCTCAATTGTTCGAAAATTATATTGATGATTCATGCCGTTGGTTGGTTATCATGCATTTTCTCAGGTTGGTGCTAAGGTTGTTGATCAGTAAGAGGCTGAATTGAAGGATCATGCCGATAATTGCCAAGAAAATCTCGACAAATTAGGGCTTCAATTTCATTCTTAAGTGGGATGCACTATTTGGTATCGTGATCGTAGTCATGATGAAATCGATAGTACTTCTTTTTATCCTTGCTTCTCGATGGGGCTTTCATCGGTGGAGATGTTGGAGGTACTCTGCTCCTTCAATTTTCATTAGAATTTATGTGCAAGGGGTAGTCAGTAGAGTGTAGGAGTCATATTTAGTGTCGTATTTATTTGGCCTTGGACTCCATCAGAATGGTGAAGCTCTTTTGGTTGCCAACTTTATTCAGCAAGAGCTCCACTCTTCTTCTGCCTCTTCTTCTGACATTTTTCTTCTGATTGGTGCCAGTCGATAGCGCCTTCATCCACATAAATATATTTGAATGCTTGCTCTAGAAGTTTTGCATATGTCTGAGGGTGATTCTTTCTAGAGAATAAGTAAATCTAGACCCCCTCAAATCTTTTTTTATGGCTGAACTGGTCATATCTTCATTGAGGTCCTTAACCTCAAGTGTAGCAGCGTTGAAATGCGCCATGAAGTTTCGTAATGTTTCTCCTTCATTTTATTTTATAGAGAAGAGACTATCGGAGGTTTGCACCATCTTTTGACTAGTGCTGAAATGTGCCATGAACGAATCTTTGAGCTGCTTGAAGGAGTGTATGCTCTCCGATTGGAGCCCAGAATACCAGGCCCGAGCAGCCTTTCGAATAGTTGCCAGAAAGTCTTTGCATAAGAGTGCATCAGAAGCTCCCTGAATCATCATGAGAGTTTTATAACTTTTCATATGATCAACTGGATCCATGAAGCCATCGTATGGCTCTATTTGCAATATCTTGAATCGAGATGGAATCAGTTCATTCATGATACGGAAGGAAAATGGAGGGACTGTGTGGATGCTGAGGTCACTTGGACCCCTCTGATTGTTCACTCATAATCAGGCGAGTTGACGATTGATTTCTTTGAACTTGCATTCGTAGTTGTCGATCCATAGCTTTTGTAAGAATTCAGGGGTGGAACTCCCTGAAAAGCTTGAGAATTGGAAAGTTGATGGTAGATGCGGTCTCTTCCCTTTCTTAATACTACATTGAAGAGAAGGAGAAGGAGACCGTAATGTATGGTGGGTGGCATGATGAGAATGCCAGGATGGTGATGGCTCAACACGATAAGAACATCGCACCGATCATCGTTCTAATGGGGGAGACATGGATCATTTGGGAGCATGATGACTATGCCTGGATGGCATTGTACACCCTGCCGACTCTTCCACCATTGGTTGTTGTTATTGCTATTGGAGGCTATGCACCGCCTCCATTGAGACTCTCATTTGCTACATCAGTATAGCAAATTGTTGCATTTGAGCATCCTACCGCCTGTTAAGTCTCTCATTTGCTGCATCAGTATAATTGCATTTGAGCATTCGCCATAACGGCAGGATGCGAGGAGCTGGGCTCTGCCATTGGAGGCAGAGGTGGGAGATCCTCCCGTCGGAAAGATTGTCTGATAGAGTCGGTGGAGTTTTGGGCTCATATTTTTGGCATCATGGTTATTCTTTAAAAATAATTTATTTCCCCCTTGGCGCGTCATTCTATTAAGGCCAACCTCTGATGCGCCTGTCACTAGAGAAGATTACCTACAAAATAAGTTCATATTGATCAAAAGTATTTTCGGTGGGAACCCTCTGATGTCAATGGACTGATCGAACAAATAAATAGAATTAAAATTGGCTGAGTATTGCCCAGAATTATCTTACCAATATCGTTTGTTTACTTTTCTTTTATAGATAAATTATTGATAACTATTTATAATATTAGGCACATGGGTCCTGCTTATTTCGATGTCATCTGATCATGGGATGAGTAGTTAAATTCTATGAATTATGGTTATAAATACTGTTAGATATATGTGCCCTAGAAGTCAGAATTGGTTGACACTTGTAATACACTTCTAGGGATAAAATTATAATTTTGACTATAATCAATAAAATGGATTATTTTCTATCACATATGTGTATTTAGTGTCTGTGATACATCCTTTGAGTCAATGGTAATGATAATTCATATTTTCAAGAGTTAAAAATTTAAAACATGAATAATCATTATTAACTCATAAAATGCTTCCGACCATAGGATCATCACGAGGATGGTGATTGATCCGAAAGGTTGGTGTACAACCGCTTCTCTTTAGTAGATAAGTCTTGAGTCTACGGTGTGGAAACACCAGAGCGAGAGTACAGGTACTCGTTAGAGAATGAGGGCACTGAGCATGACCACCTCGAGTAGTCATTAGGAAGTCTACCTTCTCGTCAATGACTGACTCGATGCTGCAGTGGTGTGTCTAGTTCTTTGACCTAAGATGCATCGATAGTTCACTTTGAGGGTGTTATAGTTTGACTACACCATAACTCGATCTTCTAGCCATTCGGAATCCTAAGGTGTATGTTGGCTATAGCATGTTCATTGTAGGAACTGAATTGCATCAAGATGAAATCTATCTACCTCGGTGGTAGAGGAGCAGCCCTATGATGATCATAAGAATCAAGTCCAGAAGCCCATGACCATGGCAGAGTGAAATAATAGAAATAGTTTCTATTTAGGTTTTCACATCGGACTTGAATCGATTGATTACATCATATGATAGAAACTAGGGTTTGATGAGTTCACCTTAATCCTAATCTGATTGGGGCTCAAGATAGAAGAACTTAATCACATAGGTAGCTGCACTAAGAGGTTCGCATTCAGCTCTGATGGGTTGCCACCATATACTGCTAGGTGTCACTGATGGATTTTGGGAGCAATTAGAATGATTTAGATGATCGATCATTCTAGTTGTTCGAATCAGAAGAGTTCTGATCCATCAAAAAAAGTTTCGATGATGTCGATTATAAAGATCATGATATATCCCATTATCATACAGAACTGAACCTAACTGGGTCACACAAATAAGGGTTTAAATTTGGTGATCATCATTTGAATTGATCCAGTTCAATTGATCTGAATGAGATTCAATTAGGTTCAAGAAAATCGTGCTAGCACTCGATTGAACCTAACGCTCTTCTTTTACTATCATAAATAGTTATCCTGACTGAGCCAAAGGAGTTTGTGCTCAATCATAGGCCTTCACTTGGTCTGACTGGAGCCAGTCTAGGTCAAAAAAGGTTATCTTATTTTGTAAGACAGTACCTGCCATTTTTGGTCACCTACCATTTCTCGTCCTTTGACTTTGGTCAAAAGTTGACCTTTGACTGGTCAAATGTTGATCATCGACACTTTGACTTCTATATACATGTCATGCACCTATTGAAGAGCTGGTGGGGGCTTGTCCCTCTATCAGAACCTGGCAAGGAGGAGGGCGCACGCCAAGGGTGGCTTGCGTCCAAGTTTGAGGCACCCAGGAGTCCCTGTTGGATAGGAACTCTATCTTCATTTTGGATTTCGATTAGACTCCTCCTAAGAACCAACTTTGACTGGTCTTAGGTGCCATCTAAGGATGAATCTAAGGGACTCTATTTCCATCAATTAGATTTAGATCTAATTTCACAAAGGATTGTGATTGGTTGGGATGAAGAGGAGTTCGATCACGCATAGTCTATAAATAAGACCCTATGCCTAACTCAAAAATCAAATAACAATTCCCACGCCCCAAGGCTGCCTCTCTCCTCCTCCTCCATGCCAAGTTTATCTTCTCCCTCTCCTCTCCACATCCAAAGAAGTTTGGGATCTAAGTTGGTGCAATCTAGATGAGAGAAAGGCGACAGAAAGCTAAAAGGCTGTGCTGCTGCAAAGGACAACTGCTGATCTTCAAAAGCTATTTTGAAGATCCTCCAAATCAGATTCAAATCTAATTTTTGGAGATGTGATAGAGAAGAAGAGGATCTCTAAATTCAGCCTGAGTGGATACCGATAGAGGCCAGGCACTTGCGTGGCTAGATCCAGAACCTTCCGCTGCTTACAGGATCATCAACGGATAATAGAATTACCCTACATCAAGATAAATTAAATATGATTTAATTTATTTATATTTTATTATAATTATTAGAATTAAATATTAAATATTAGATCTGATTTGGATCAAAGAAATTTTTTTTTAAAATATATCTCTTGATCCGATCAGATCTGAACGAACCTGGTTTGGGAAATCAGGATTTTTCTTTAATTGATATCAGAGCCAAGGTTCTAAAGTGTTTAGATATAATTATAAATTTATTTTAATTAAAAAATAAGTAATTTTAGATGTCACATGAGATGTGATCAGATCTAAAATCAAAAAAAATTAAAATTAAATAATTTGGATCTAAGATTAGAAAATATGCATGACTAGTTCTAAAATAGAATAGTACTATAGAATAGTCTTGCATGTTTATAATTTAATTTGATTAAATTATATTTTAAATTTATTTATTTATTATTTTTTGATATTATAATTATTATAGTAATATCTAAAAAATAATGAATAAAAATTATTTAATTTTAACATCATATGAGATATGATTGATGCATTTTAGACAAGTTGTAGAATAGTTCTACATAATTATCTAGATTAGAGTTTATTTTGATAAGATCAATTTGAATCTAATTTTTTAGATTATTATGAGATAATTTAGATCTAAAAATATGCTTGATTCGATACATGAGATGTGTGCAAAATATGCCATGATTAGATCTAATTTGTATATGAGATATATGATATAGATCTAAAACTATTTTGTAGTATTACATGTTCCTGATTAAAGCATTTCTCTTAGCCATCTAGTCATAAGAATGAATAAGGGTTTAAAGATCCTCTCCTTCAATCCGATGGGGTGTTCTTATGACGTGTAGGGATGCTACGCGTTCGTCCTTAATCAGAAATCCAAAACTTACTTTTTGCAAAACCCTAGATCCTGAAACCCTAGGATTTATTGTGCATATTTTGTTTATGAACCCTACTTAATTAAGAATTAAGATTATGGAATATTAATTAGGTCTAAAATTGAGAACTTCAGATCTAAGACATATTCATAATACTAGGTTTGGGCTTGGGTAGCTCAATTAGGTCTAAGCGGTTGATCAAACTAAATTAAGAGTTGGTTAGATGGGATCAACAATGCTTAAATTAACTAGCCTAATAGGATTATCTCTGGGTCAAGATCGAGTCACGATCAAGCAAGACCTAATTAGGCTCAGAGGTTAGAGTCTGGATTGTAGGCTAACCCAATTGGTTCTGGCTCAACAATTTGGTGTCTAAGATAAGTTTGGCACATACGACTGACTAGTTTTTAATTGGGAGCTATTCGACCTGAATGCGTTCTTGTATGAGTTAATGGCATATCCCTTCCACCGATCTCACTTACCTGGCCATATCTGTTGACTCAGTTCTGATTTGAGGTGGTCAATAATCTGAGCTAACCCATGCTACTAGGTTAGTCATAATTGTTATGACTATGACAAGTCTAGTTTAATGGGATCTGAATCAATTCTTTCTAAGAAAAGATTAAGTCTGAGGTCTTCCACCATTATAGATGTGCGGGCCCTTCCTGGGGTTGATTATTCTCGACTGGATACAGTGGCTTAGTTGCATTGAAAAGACACAATCATGTCTATTAGGCATTGGATGCTATGGGCTGGAGGATGAGTTGGGCTCAATATTCTGAATACGGTGAGAGACTCAATTAAAAATTTAGTCTGTGCAAATGGTGGGTCTGACTTAACTAAGGAGTGGATCAATATTTCGGATATGGTGAGATTCATGAATTAGAGTGCACCATGATTAGAGAATCATTGAACAAGAGTTGTTCACTCATTGGCTAACCCATCACTAATAACTATTAGATGAGGTGATGAGTCAGTTGGTGAGATCGCACCACCCACTAGAAATCATTAATCGTGGAGATTTTTGCATCTCTACAGAGGGAGTGTAGGGATCCGAAAAAATAGTGGGAGCTAATTTGTTTAAAAATAAAATTTCTAAATAAATTGGTCAAGTCATAATTACAGTATCTAACTAGAATCTTTGACTCTCTATAGGAAAATGTCTGCATCCAACCCATTAGCATGTATCTTGGACACAGATAGACTGACCGAACCCAATTGTAAAGACTGGCTCAGGAACTATAAAATTATTTTGGATTTTGAGAAGTTAACCCATGTATTGGACCAGGACCCTCCCACTTACCAGCCCATCCATCCGCTGAACAGAGAGCGTCTCTGAAAAATAGATAGATGAAGATAATAAGGCTAGATATTACATGTTGGGCTCGATGTCTGATGAGCTCCAACGCCAACATGAAGATATCGAGACTGCTCGCCAAATGTTGGCTCACCTATAAAAGATATTTGGTGAATAGAGTCGTGCAGCCAAGTATCAAGTCATGAAATAATTTTTTAAGGCTAAGATGTGAGATGGGCAGTCAGTCCAAGATCACTGTCTGATGATGATCAAGGACTTGGAAGAGATTGAGAAGCTCGGTGTGAAGTTAGACTTAGATCTGCAGAACGATATTATTCTACAATCCTTGACTGATGCATATGGGCAATTCATCATGAATTACCACATGCATAAACTTTAAAATTCCTTGGCCGAATTAATGAACATGCTTGTCACCACTGAGCTTTCTATGAAAGGTTCTAAAGGCTCAGTTCTTGCTATGAAATAGACTTCTTTTAAAAGAAAGTCTTCTGGAAAGAAAAAGAAGCCTACGAAAAAAGTAGAAGGTGGAAGGAGGAAAGAAGAAGAAGACAGAGCCGAAGAAGAAGGCCGCTGTCAAAGAAAAGTATTTTTATTGCAACAGTGACGGCCACTGAAAGCGGAACTGCCCTACTTACCTGACCACCCTGAAGAACAAGAAGGAAGGTCCTTCTAGAGGTATGCTCATTATTGAGTCTAACCTTATGGTTTCTTCTGCATCCAGTTGGGTGCTTGACTCCGGTTCTAGTGCTCATTTATGCACTTTCATGTAGGGTCTTGAGGCTAGCAGGAGGCTGAGGGATGGAGATATGATCCTACACGTCGGTAATGGAGCAAGAGTTGCTACAGTGGCAGTGGAAACATACCCTCTTCGATTATCATTTGGTTTAGATTTAGTTTTGAAAGACTGTTATTACGTGCCTACAGCTAGTAGGAATTTGATTTTTGTTTCGTGCTTAGTACTAGAAGGCTATGTGATTACCTTCTTTAAGGACCATTACAACATTCTTTATGAAAGAAATAAAATTGCAAATAGTTTCCTTATTAACGATCTTTATCAGCTACATATTGATGTATCTGTTCTAACTATCGAGCAAAACGTGAATACCAAATGACCTAGGGATAGTCCAAATGGCAGATATCTATGGCACCTGAGATTAGGTCATATAGCAGAAGATAGGATCAACAAATTGGAGAAAAATGGGCTATTGAGTCTGTTGACTTTTGAGTCATGTCCAACTTGTGAATCTTGTTTTCAAGGCAAAATGACTAAACTCTCTTTTATAGGACATGAGGAAAGGATCACAGATCTCCTTGCCCTAGTACATACTGATGTGTGCGGCCCATTTGATGTGTCGGCTAGAGATAATTTTGTCTACTTCATTACCTTTATCGATGATCTGTCTAGGTATGGGTATGTGTATCTTATGAGACACAAGTCTGAAGCTTTTGAAAAGTTCAAAAAATTCAGATATGAAGTAGAAAAATAAACTGAAAAATCCATTAAGATTCTTCGATTAGATCAAGGAGGTGAATATCTTAGCTGAAAATTCCTAGACTATCTCAAGGAAAATGGCATAGTCTCTCAATGGACTCCACCAGGAACACCTCAACTCAATGGGGTTTCAGAATGGAGAAATTAGACTCTATTAGATATGGTCCGATCCATGATGAGCTTCACAGACCTCCCTGATTTTTTTTGGAGATATTCATTGTTAACTTCAATTTATCTACTGAATAGGGTTTTCTCTAAAACTGTTCCTACCACACCATATGAGATATGGCATAGTAAGAAATCAAGTCCGAGTCATCTCAGAATTTGGAGTTGTCCAGCTCATGTCAAAAGACAACAAGCAGATAAGTTAGAGTTTAGGTCCTTCAGAACTCGATTCATAGGATATCCTAAAGAATCATTAGGATACTATTTCTACATTCCAGAAGACCATAATGTGATTATGAGTCGACATGCCATCTTTCTTGAAAAATAGTTTATTCAAGATAGCGGCATTGGAAAGTAGATTAAGCTTGATGAGAAAGTCTCATAAGTACAATAAGCTAAGGACAAATTGGAACCAAATCAGGTTGAGCCAATAAGAATACTACCTCCTCCACCTCGTAGATCGAAAAGAGTTTTTCGTCCTCCTAAAAGATACTTAGGTATTATTTCAGAGAAAGTAGAATAAATATTCCTCGTAGGTAATGGTGCTCATGGTGATGATCCCAAAACCTCAAATAAGGCGATATTAGATATCGACTCCGAGAAATGGCTAGAGGTAATGTAATTGGAAATTGACTTGATGCACTCAAACCAAGTCTGGATTTGGTAGATCCACCAGAAGGTATAGTACCTATTGGGTGTAAATGGATCTTCAAGAGAAAGATTGGTGTAGATGAAAATATGGAGACATTCAAGGCTAGACTAGTGGCAAAAGGTTATAGTCAATGTGAAGGTATTGACTATCAGGATACCTTTTCTCCAGTAGCTATGCTAAAATCCATCCGCACATTGCTTTCCATTGCAGCCTATTTCGATTATGAAATATGACAAATGGATGTGAAAATGACGTTCTTAAATGGATACCTTAAGGAAGATATCTATATAGAATAGCCGCTAGGTTTCACATCCAGTGATACTGATCATAAGATTTGCAAGCTGCAAAGGTCCATATATGGACTTAAGCAAGCATCTCGAAGCTGGAACACTCGTTTCAATGATGTGATCAAAATATTTGGTTTCATCAAAAATGAAGAGGAACCGTGTGTCTTCAAAAAGGTTAGTGGGAGCGCTATTATCTTTCTCATATTGTACGTGGATGACATCCTCCTTATTAGGATTGATATTTCCATGATGATGATAGTCAAAATATGGTTATCCAAGGCATTCTCCATGAAAGACCTAGGTGAAGCATCCTTTATTCTAAGAATTAAGGTCTATAGGGATAGACCGAATAGGATGCTAGAACTTTCACAAAAGATGTACATAGAGGAAGTACTAAAGAGGTTTAGTATGGAAAAATCTAAGAGGGGATTAATACCCTTCAGACATGGTATTCATCTTTCTAAGAAGATGTGCCCTAGCACACCTGAGGAAATAGAATGCATGAGCAAGATTTCTTATGCTTCTGTAATAGAGAGCCTCATGTATGCCATGCTATGTATACGACCTGATATAGCCCATGCTGTGAGTGTCACAAGCAGATATCAGTCAAATCCAGGTGAAGAACACTGGACTTCTGTGAAATGTATCCTTAAGTATTTAAGAAGAACTAAGGATATGATGTTAGTCTTTGGAAATAGAGAACTCCAAGTCCAAGGATACACAGACTCGGATTTCATGTCCGATGTAGATGATCGAAAGTCGACATCTGGGAGTCTGTTTTTGTGCAATGGTGGTGCTGTCAGCTGGAAGAGTTCCAAGCAAACCATGATAGCAGATTCCACCATCGAAGTAGAATATATCGCTGCATCAGAAGCTGCGAAGAAAGCATTTTGGTACAAGAAGTTTGCTACAGAAATCAGAGTAATGCTATCAGATGCCATTCCTCTGTACTGCAACAATAATGGTGCCATTGCCCTTGCTAAGGAGCCGATGTCTCACTAGAAATCAAAGCACATTGAGCGGCGATACCACCTCATCCGCGATTACCTCGAGAAGGGATACGTTGAGGTCAAGAGAGTCAATTCCATAGATAATGCGGCAGACCCACTTACAAAGCCATTGGGACAATAAAAAATTGAAGCCCATCTTGAGAAGATGGGACTTAGACTTGTAGTCAATTGGCTTTAGGACAAGTGGGAGATTGTTAAATATATGTGCCCTAGAAGCCAGAATTGGCTGATACTTGTAATATACTTCTAGGGACAAAATTATAATTTTGACTATAATCAATAAAAAAAATTATTTTCTATCACATATGTATATTTAGTGTCTGTGATACATCCTTTGAGTTAATGGTAATGATAATTCATATTTTCAAGAGTTGAAAATTTAAGACATGAATAATCATTATTAACTCATAAAATGCTCCCGACCATAGGATCATCACGAGGATGGTGATTGATCTGGAAGGTTGGCATACAATCGCTTCTCTTTAGTAGATGAGTCTTGAGTCTACGATGTGGAGACATCAGAGTGAGAGTACAGGTACTCGTTAGAGAATGAGGGCACTGAGCATGACCACCTCGAGTAGTCATTAGGAAGTCTACCTTCTCGTCAATGACTGACTCGATGCTGTAGTGGTGTGTCTGGTTCTTTGACCTGAGGTGCATCGATAGTTCACCTTGAGGGTGTTATAGTTTGACTACACCATAACTCGATCTCCTAGCCATTCGAAATCCTAAGGTGTATGTTGGCTATAGCATGTTCGTTGTAGGAACTGGAATTCTTCAAGATGGAATCTATCTACCTCGGTGGTAGAGGAGCAGCCCTATGATGATCATGAGAATCAAGTCCAGAAGCCCATGGCCATGGCAGAGTAAAATAATAGAAAGAGTTTCTATTTAAGTTTTCACATCAGACTTGAATCGATTGATTACATCATATGATAGAACTAGGGTTTGACGAGTTCACCTTAACCCTAATACGATCGGAGCTCAAGATAGAAGAACTTAATCACACAGGTAGCTGCACTAAGAGGTTCGTAGCTCTGATGGGTTGCCACCATATACTGCTAGGTGTCACTGGTGGATTTTGGAAGCAATTAGAATGATTTAGATGATCGATCATTCTAGCTATTCGAATCAGAAGAGTTCTGATCCATCGAAAGGAGTTTCGATGATGTCGATGATAGAGATCATGACATATCCCATTACCATACAGAACTGAACCTAACTAGATCACACAAACAAGGATTTGAATCTGGTGATCATCAATTGAACTGATCTAGTTCAATTGATCTGAATGAGATTCAATTAGGTTCAAGGAAATCATGCTAGCACTCGATTGAACTTAACGTTCTTCTTTTACTATCATAAATAGTTATCCTGACTGAGTCAAAGGAGTTTGTGCTCGATCAGAGGCCTTCACTTGGTCTGACTGGAGCCAGTCCAAGTCAGAAAAGGGTTGTCTTATTTTGTAAGACAATTACCTACCATTTTTGGTCACCTATCCATTTTTTCGTCCTTTGAGTTTGGTCAAAAGTTAACCTTTGACTGGTCAAATATTGATCCATTGATACTTTGACTTTTGTCCATGTATCATGCACCTATTGGAGAGCTGGTGGGGGCTTGTCCTCCAACCAGAACTTGAGCAAGGAGGAGGGCGCACGCCACCCAAGTTTGAGGCACCCAGGAGTCCCTGTTGGATAGGGACTCCATCTCCTTTTTGGATT
>QRFJ01000515.1:53754-112933 GCA_006176705.1 Cocos nucifera | reverse complement strand
ATCGGTTGAGAATAGCATTTTATAGGTAGATTAGCCTTTATGACTAGAAAAATCATCTATGCCTTAACCAACTTCGGACGTTGTCTTGCAAGTCACAACCAAAGTTATTATACCCTCAACTGGCACGGCATCGCCAGTGAAGCCTACCAACAGGGATGTTCATAGGTCTCAAATGGTTATTGAGTAAGAAATTTTTAAGAAAGCATTATAAAATAAAATATCAGAGAGCTTCCACTATCTATCAAAATGCGGCGCACATCATAGTCAGCAATGCTTAAAATGATTACAATCATAATCATTGTGCAAAAACTAGACTCCTTGAGCATCCTCATCGATAAAGTGATGGGCTTCTTAGTTCTTCACCTCTTTCCGAACTCGACTGACCCACTAGCCTCCCCTCGTCGAAGTCTCCAAGAGATGGTTTTGATGATGCCAAGGGTGGTCGATCCGTCTGCTGCTCTTCCTTTGCGATTTCAGTTGCGATAATGCCTTGGCCGATCTTCCCATCCTTCAGGCGCCGATGTCGTAGGAATTGATCGAGTCTGCCTCACCTAACGAGCTTCTCGATCTCATCTTGAAGCTGAATACATTCTTTAATATCATGACCATGGTTACGATGATAGAGAAAGAACTTGTTTGGGTTGCATCTGCCAGGATGGAGTGCATCCTTTCAGGCCTTGACAGCTACTCCTTAATCTCCATCAGCACTTGCATTTTTGGAGCATTGAGGGGTGCATAATTATGGAACCTTCAGAGAGGGGAACCTGTTGTGCCTCTATCGAGGCTTTCCTACTCTTGAGCCTAGAAAAGAGTTAAGGCTCGCCTGCGCTCAGGGAGAGTTTGGGAGTGCGACCGAGCTTCACCTGACTTTTCTTTTTAGTGGGCCTCTTCGGCTCGCCAATTCACCACTCTCCAATGGCTTTCATTGTCCATGGCCTTGAAGGCCTCTTCTGCTCGGACATACCTTCAGCCCGAGCTACCAATATCGAGCAAACCCTGAAATTATTCTTTTCTAGGAAAAATAGCAGATTATTCTTTGAAGACCATCCTTTAGATTGGCCATCACAATAGATTGGTCCAGATTTTGAACCTCCAGTGCAGCGACATTGAATCGATAAACAAAAGTTCGAATGGATTTCCCTCCTATTGCTTGATGTTGAGTGATGGATTTCGAGCCCCGCCTGGATGTCGGCTACTAAACAAAATGAGCCATAAATTGATGGCTCATCTGGTCAAAAGGAAAAATGGTATTGGCTTGAGGGCTAAGTACCAGTTCCTAGCAGCTTCCTTCAGGATGGATGGAAGGTCGATAGAGAATGACATCTGATGTGCCATGGAGTAGCATCATCATCTGAAAGTCTCTAGGTGATCAATCGGATCGGAGGTCCCATCATAGCTCTCAAATTGAGGAAGCTTGAAGTTCGGCAGAATCAGTTCTTACAGATGCGCGCGAAAGAAAGGAGAATCAGTGTAGATGCTACTACCATGAGGGGAGAGCATGGTGGAGTTTCTTGATCCATCGGTTCATCTCTTATGTTTTCAATCTAGAATCCTCTTGATCATGGATTCCTAAGGGTCTTTTGGCTGAACGGGGCACAAGCTCCCCTAGGGTAAAGTCATGATCAAAACATGAGCTCTTGGCTCTCTGCTTCTCTTCTTTTCGAGGTCTCCGACTGGCTGGCCTAAGTCGGCCATCCCAGATCGAGATCACGGGCTTCGGAGAAGACTACTCTAGTTAAATTAGCATCGAAGCCTGCTGATGCATGGCTACACCGCCTCCATGAGACTGCGAACCTACGGATCAGTAGATTGAACAGTTCCGCATCCACCCATGGCTACGGTGGAGCTTGAATTATCGGAGCTAAAGCGGGAGCAAATAGATCTGGATGGGATCTGACTGCGGAGCCATTGACCATCGGATTGAAGCTTTCTTGGGAGGTTTTTTTTTCTAGAAAGAACTCTAGAGAGGAAGAAGAGAGATCGCTGCTGAGCACTCCTTTAAGAATAGAAAATCTCAGGAATAGAAAGCTCTTCCTCTAGCACCAATCCTGTTGATGCAAAATTTGGTTGCCATCGAAGAAGTGCTAGAGTCAGAGAAGATGAGACCGCCATCGGTGACCTACAAAAATAAGTCTCATCTAGAGCTCAGAGGGTGGCTTCGGTAAGACCCTTCGAGGTCAAGTTAGCTTTTTCGACAACAGAAATGGAGTGCTCAATCAAGAAAGTTGCAAAATTTTAGGATGGAGAAGAGAGCCTAGAGAAAACATATCTAGAGGATCTCTTTTATGGATGGAGCCTGTAACAAACTGATAATGACAATCATAACTATCGGATAGTGGTCGCTCTGGCCACGTAGAGTTTGTTATGGAGGATAGTGTTTGTTGTCATGAGGTGCCAGTCCGTTTGAGATTTGATAGTCAAAGTTTGAAAGGGATAGGCTCGGTTGGTGATGATCTTTTGAGTTATATCAATTCTAGAGGAATTTGGGCTCCTCTGAGATAGTTCGGGAGGAGTTTGGCTACTGGAGGAGTTCAGAAGGAGTTTGGACTCCTGGAGGAGTCCGAAAGGGTTTGGCTATTGAAGGGGTTCGGAGGAAGTTCGACCGTTGAAAGGAGTCCAAAAAGAGTTCATTGCTGGAGGAGTTCGAAAGGGGTTCGACTGCTAAAAGGGTCTGGAGGAAGTTCGATTGCTGGAGGATCTCGACTGCTGGAGGAGTCCGAAAGAGAGTTCGACTGCTAGAGGAGTCCAGAGGGAGTTCACCGCTGGAGAAGTCCAAGAGAAAGAATTTTTATCGAAGCTCTTCTGTGATTACCAGTTTATATTAGGCTAAGCATTAGACTAAACTTCGACGAGAGTGAGGATTTATCCCCAACACTTTCCTTATTTGCCATCCACCATCGGCCACCACGTTTGATTGCTTCATGGCTGCACAGAGAAGCTTTAGCCACAGACCAGTGGCTGGCCATGGTTAAAAGCTAATCCACTTCATCCCCTATTTCTTAGTTGTTCTTTCCATTTCCCTTCGTTAGCAGACCACCATCACTGGTTGCTTCCGCGGCTTGATGCCTTCGTGGGACACCACCCTCTAGCCACCACCACTCAAGTTAAGCCATCCTCTATCTTAGGAGAGAACACTCCATGGTTCTTGTTGGTTATTGATTTTGCTCATTGATTCAACATCTGTATTGGGACTTATAGTTGGTGAAGTGATGATGGATAAAATCACCTTCGACTAAAGTCTAGTTTCATCGACTATAAATCAAAAATAAAAGTTAAGCGACTCACCAGATAAACCGACTACCAACCAACCTCTATTCTCGACTTACGGTCAGTGACCTAATGGGCAACCGATTGTTGATCGATAACCAAATTGATTGTCGGTGACATTCAACTAACTTTTCTAATGAACAAGATGACTCAGGCAACCGACTGATCTCTAACCAATGACCAATTGATATAATAATGATACTGACATATAGTCAATCTAAGGTTTATCAACGACATATAGTCAGCATATTATAAATCGCTAGCATAAAGTATTTGAAGAAAAAATTTTGATTTTTCGGATCAGGTTCATTCAGATTTGATCGGATCAAGAGATATATTTCAAAAAAATTTTTTCTTTGATCCAATCAAATTATAGAATGTTTCAGATCTGATTTTTATTATTCCAATAATAATAATAAAATATAGATAAATTAAATCATATTTAATTTATCTTGGATGTAGGATAATCCTATTATCCGTGATAGATCCTATAAGCAGCGGAAGGTTCTGATCTAGCCACGCAAGTGCCTGACCTCTACCGATATTCACTTAGATTGGATCTAGAGAGTCCTCTTCTTCTCTATCAATCTCCAAAAATTTAGATCTGAATCTGATTTGGAGGATCTTCAAAATAGCTTTTGAAGATCAGCAATTATCCTTTGCAGCAGTGCAGCCTTCTAGCTTTCTGTCACCTTTCTCGTCTAGATTGCAAACCAACTTAGATTCCAAACTTTTTTGGGCAATGGAGAGGAGAGGAGAGAAGATGAACTTGGCATGGAGGAGGAGGAGAGAGGCAGCCTTAGGGCGTGGGAATTGTTATTTGATTTTTGAGTGGGCGCAGGATCTTAATTTATAGAACTATGCGTGATCCAACTCCTCTTCATCCCAAACCAATCACAACCCTTTGTGAAATCATATCTAAATCTGATTGGTGAAAATAGAGTCTTTGGATTCATCCTTAGATGTGTGCCTAAGACCAATCAAAATTGGTTATTAGGAGAGTCTAATCGGGACTACACCATAACTCGATCTCCTAGCCATTCGAAATCCTAAGGTGTATGTTGGCTATAGCATGTTCGTTGTAGGAACTGGAATTCTTCAAGATGGAATCTATCTACCTCGGTGGTAGAGGAGCAGCCCTATGATGATCATAAGAATCAAGTCCAGAAGCCCATGGCCATGGCAGAGTAAAATAATAGAAAGAGTTTCTATTTAAGTTTTCACATCAGACTTGAATCGATTGATTACATCATATGATAGAACTAGGGTTTGACGAGTTCACCTTAACCCTAATACGATCGGAGCTCAAGATAGAAGAACTTAATCACACAGGTAGCTGCACTAAGAGGTTCGTAGCTCTGATGGGTTGCCACCATATACTGCTAGGTGTCACTGGTGGATTTTGGAAGCAATTAGAATGATTTAGATGATCGATCATTCTAGCTATTCGAATTAGAAGAGTTCTGATCCATCGAAAGAAGTTTCGATGATGTCGATGATAAAGATCATGACATATCCCATTACCATACAGAATTGAACCTAATTAGATCACACAAACAAGGATTTGAATCTGATGATCATCAATTGAATTGATCTAGTTCAATTGATCTGAATGAGATTCAATTAGGTTCAAGGAAATCATGCTAGCACTCGATTGAACTTAACGCACTTCTTTTAGTATCATAAATAGTTATCCTGACTGAGTCAAAGGAGTTTGTGCTCGATCATAGGCCTTCACTTGGTCTGACTGGAGCCAGTCCAAGTCGGAAAAGGGTTGTCTTATTTTGTAAGATAATACCTACCATTTTTGGTCACCTATCATTTTTCGTCCTTTGAGTTTGGTCAAAAGTTAACCTTTGACTGGTCAAATATTGATCATTGATACTTTGACTTCTGTCCATGTATCATGCACCTATTGGAGAGCTGGTGGGGGCTTGTCCTCCAACCAGAACTTGAGAAGGAGGAGGGCGCACGCCACCCAAGTTTGAGGCACCCAGGAGTCCCTGTTGGATAGGGACTCCATCTCCTTTTTGGATTCCGATTAGACTCCTCCTAATAACCAATTTTGATTGGTCTTAGGCACCATCTAAGGATGAATCCAAAAGACTCTATTTTCACCAATCAGATTTAGATATGATTTCACAAAGGGTTGTGATTGGTTGGGATGAAGAGGAGTTGGATCACGCATAGTCTATAAATAAGATCCTGCGCCCAACTCAAAAATCAAATAACAATTCCCACGCCCTAAGGCTGCCTCTCTCCTCCTCCTCCATGCCAAGTTCATCTTCTCCCTCTCCTCTCCATGCCCAAAAAAGTTTGGAATCTAAGTTGGTGCAATCTAGACGAGAGAAAGGTGACAGAAAGCTAGAAGGCTGCACTGCTGCAAAGGATAATTGCTGATCTTCAAAAGCTATTTTGAAGATCCTCCAAATCAGATTCAGATCTAATTTTTGGAGATATGATAGAGAAGAAGAGGATCTCTAGATCCAATCTAAGTGAATATCGGTAGAGGTCAGGCACTTGCGTGGCTAGATCCAGAACCTTCCGCTGCTTATAGGATCATCAACGGATAATAGGATTATCCTACATCAAGATAAATTAAATATGATTTAATTTATCTATATTTTATTATTATTATTGGAATAATAAAAATCAGATCTGAAACATTCTAAATTTGATTTGGATCAAAGAAAAAATTTTTTGAAATATATCTCTTGATCCGATCAAATCTGAATGAACCTGATCCGAAAAATCAAAATTTTTCTTCAAATACTTTATGCTAGCGATTTATAATATGCTGACTATATGTCGGTTGATAAACCTTAGATTGACTATATGTCAGTATCATTATTATATCAATTGGTCATTGGTTAGAGATCAGTCGGTTGCCTGAGTCATCTTGTTCATTAGAAAAGTTAGTTGAATGTCACCGACAATCAATTTGGTTATCGATCAACAATCGGTTGCCCATTAGGTCACTGACCGTAAGTCGAGAATAGAGGTTGGTTGGTAGTCGGTTTATCTGGTGAGTCGCTTAACTTTTATTTTTGATTTATAGTCGATGAAACTAGACTTTAGTCGAAGGTGATTTTATCCATCATCACTTCACCAACTATAAGTCACAATACAGATGTTGAATCAATGAGCAAAATCAATAACCCCAACAAGAACCATGGAGTGTTCTCTCCTAAGATAGAGGATGGCTTAACTTGAGTGGTGGTGGCTAGAGGGTGGTGTCCCACGAAGGCATCAAGCCGCGGAAGCAACCAGTGATGGTGGTCTGCTAACGAAGGGAAATGGTAAAAGAACAACTAAGAAATAGGGGATGAAGTGGATTTAGCTTTTAACCATGGCCAGCTCACTGGTCTGTGGCTAAAGCTTCTCTGTGCAGCCATGAAGCAATCAAACGAGTGGTGGCCGATGGTGGATGGCAAAATAAGGAAAGTGTTGGGGATAAATCCCACTCTCGTCGAAGTTTAGTCTAATGCTTAGCCTAATATAACTGGTAATCACAGAAGAGCTTCGATAAAAAATTCTTTCTCTTGGGACTTCTCCAGCGGTGAACTCCCTCTGGACTCCTCTAGCAGTCGAACTCCTTTCGGACTCCTCCAGCAGTCGAACTCCTCCAGCAATCGAACTTCCTCCAGACCCTTTTAGCAGTCGAACCCCTTTCGAACTCCTCCAGCAACTGAACTCTTTTTGGACTCCTTCAACGGTCGAACTTCCTCCGAACCCCTTCAATAGCCAAACCCCTTTCGGACTCCTCCAGGAGTCAAACTCCTTCTGAACTCCTCCAGTAGCCAAACTCCTCCCGAACTATCTCAGAGGAGCCCAAATTCCTCTAGAATTGATATAACTCAAAGATCATCACCAACCGATGCCTATCCCTTCAAACTTTGACTATCAAATCTCAAACGGACTGGCACCTCATGACAACAAACACTATCCTCCATAACAAACTCTACGTGGCCCAGAGCGACCCACTATCCGATAGTTATGATTGTCATTATCAGTTTGTTACAGGCTCCATCCATAAAAGAGATCCTCTAGATATGTTTTCTCTAGGCTCTCTTCTCCATCCTAAAATTTTGCAACTTTCTTGATTGAGCACTCCATTTCTGTTGGTCGAAAAAGCTAACTTGACCGTCGAAGGGTCTTACCGAAGCCACCACCCTGAGCTCTAGATGAGACTTATTTTGTAGGTCACCGATGGCGGTCTCATCTTCTCTGACTCTAGCACTTCTTCGATGGCAACCAAATTTTGCATCAACAGGATTGGTGCTAGAGGAAGAGCTTTCTATTCCTGAGATTTTCTTATTCTTAAAGGAGTGCTCAGCAGCGATCTCTCTTCTTCCTCTCTAGAGTTCTTTCTAGAAAAAAAACCTCCCAAGAAAGCTTCAATCCGATGGTCAATGGCCTCCGCAGTCAGATCCCATCCAGATCTATTTGCTCCCGCTTTAGCTCCGATAATTCAAGCTCCACCTGTAGCCATGGTGGATGCGGAACTGTTCAATCTACTGATCCAGTAGGTTCGCAGTCTCATGGAGGCGGTGTAGGCCATGCATCAGCAGGCTTCGATGCTAATTTAACTAGAGTAGTCTTCTCCGAAGCCCGATGATTCGATCTGGGGATGGCCGACTTAGGCCAGCCAGTCGGAGACCTCCGAAAAGGAGAAGCAGAGAGCCAAGAGCTCATGTTTTGATCATGACTTTACCCTAGGGGGAGCTTTGCCCCGTTCAGCCAAAAGACCTTAGGAATCCATGATCAAGAGGATCTAGATTGAAAACTATAAGAGATGAACCGATGGATCAAGAAACTCCACCATGCTCTCCCCTCTCATGGTAGTGACATCTACACTGATTCTCCTTTCTTTCAGCGCATCATGTAAGAACTGATTCTGCCGAACTTCAAGCTTCCTCAATTTGAGAGCTATGATGGGACCTCCGATCCGATTGATCACCTAGAGGACTTTCAGATGATGATGCTACTCCATGGCACATCAGATGTCATTCTCTATCGAGCCTTCCCATCCATCCTGAAGGAAGCTGCTAGGAACTGGTACTTAGCCCTCAAGCCAAATACCATTTTTCCTTTTGACCAGATGAGCCATCAATTTATGGCTCATTTTGTTAGTAGCCGACATCCCAGGCGGGGCTCGAAATCCATCATCAACATCAAGCAATAGGAGGGAGAATCCATTCGAACTTTTGTTAATCGATTCAATGTCGCTGCACTGGAGGTTCAAAATCTGGACCAATCTATTGTGATGGCCACACTAAAGGATGGTCTTCAAAAGAATAATCTGCTATTTTTCCTAGAAAAGAAGTATTTCAGGGATTTTGCTGATATGGTAGCTCGGGCTGAAGGGTATGTCCGAGCAGAAGAGGCCTTCAAGGCCATGGACAATGAAGCCATTGGAGAGTGGTGAATTGGCGAGCCGAAGAGGCCCACTAAAAAAGAAAAGTCAGGTGAAGCTCGGTCGCACTCCCAAACTCTCCCTGAGCGCAGGCGAGCCTTAACTCCTTTCTAGGCTCAGAAGTAGGAAAGCCTCGATAGAAGGCACAACAGGGTTCCCCCTCTGAAGGTTCCATAATTATGCACCCCTCAATGCTCCAAAAATGCAAGTGCTGATGGAGATTAAGGAGTAGCTGTCAAGGCCTGAAAGGATGCACTCCCATCCTGGCAGATGCAACCCAAACAAGTTCTATCTCTATCATCGTAACCATGGTCATGATATTAAAGAATGTATTCAGCTTCAAGATGAGATCGAGAAGCTCGTTAGGTGAGGCAGACTCGATCAATTCCTACGACATCGGCCTGAAGGATGGGAAGATCGGCCAAAGGCATTATCGCAACTGAAATCGCAAAGGAAAGAGCAGCAGACGGATCGACCACCCCTTGGCATCATCAAAACCATCTCTTGGAGACTTCGACGAGGGGAGGCTAGTGGGTCAGTCGAGTTCGGAAAGAGGTGAAGAACTAAGAAGCCCATCACTTTCATCGATGAGGATGCTCAAGGAGTCTAGTTTTTGCACAATGATATGATTGTAATCATTTTAAGCATTGCTGACTATGATGTGCGCCGCATTTTGATAGATAGTGGAAGCTCTACTGATATTTTATTTTATAATGCTTTCTTAAAAATTTTCTTACTCAATAACCATTTGAGACCTATGAACTCCCTGTTGGTAGGCTTCACTGGCGATGCCGTGCCAGTTGAGGGTATAATAACTTTGGTTGTGACTGCAAGACAACGTCCGAAGTTGGTTAAGGCATAGATCGATTTTCTAGTCATAAAGGCTTTATCTACCTATAATGCTATTCTCAACCGATCTGGTCTAAACGTGCTTCGAGTAGTGGTGTCAACTTATTATCTAAAGATAAAGTTTTCAATGAACTATGGAATTGAAGAGATTAAAGGAGATCAGGCATTGGCAAGATACTGTTACTTCATTGCCCTACCTAAAAACATTCAGCCCGACCTTTGTCCTATTGATGGGCTGGATGTCTATGATAATCTTATCGAGGAGTGAGGCGAGCCTATGGAGGATCTCGCATCTGTGCCCTTAAACGATGGAAGAATGTAGCACACTATGCAGATCGGCTCCAACTTGAGGGAAGAGGTTCGGGAGCGACTCATCACCTTCCTCAGAAAGAATGCAGACATCTTCACCTGGGTCCCAATGGATATGCTAGAAATTGATGCCGAGGTTATAGAACATCGGCTGACTGTTGATCCTAAGTATCGGCCAGTAAAAGAGAAGATGCACAACCACTTTTCAGAGAGGCAGAAAGCAATTGCAAAAGTTGGAAAGCTCCTCAAAGTTGGATTCATCCAAAAAGTTAACTACCCAACCTGGGTCTCAAATGTGGTTTTCATCAAAAAGATAAATGACAAGTGGAGGATGTATATAGACTTCAAAAAGCTAAACAAAGCCTACCCAAAAGATAGCTACCCTCTACCTATGATTGATCAACTGGTAGACGCAACCTCGGGCCATGAGCTCCTCACCTTTATGGATGCCTTTTTTGGTTATAACCAAATATGGATGGCGTTGGAGGATGAGGAGAAAACTACTTTTATTACTAACCGTGGTCATTATTGTTAAAGGGTCATGCCCTTCGAGCTTAAGAATGCAGGCATGACTTATCAGCACTTGGTCAATAAAATCTTCAAGAAGCAGATTGACCATAATATGAAGGTTTACGTCGACGACATGTTGGTCAAAAGTCGAATGTTTATCAATCATATTACCGACCTTGAAGAAGCTTTTGATGTGCTCAAAAAATAAAAGATAAAGCTGAACCCAATCAAGTGCACCTTTGGGGTAGCCTTAGGAAAATTTTTGGGATTCATGGTCTTGAGACGAGGGATTGAGGCCAACCTAGAGAAAATTCAAGCTATCTAGGAGATAATCACTCCGAAGTTCATCAAGAAAGTTTGGCACCTGACCGGGAAGGTGGCATCTTTGAATCATTTTATCTCGAGGTCGGCCAAATGCTGCATGCCCTTCTTCTAAATTCTTAGAAAACCAAAAGATTTTTACTGGACTCAGAAATGACAAAAGGCATTCAACGAGCTCAAAAACTACCTCGACTTGCCACCCCTACTAGCTAAATTCAAATTCTGAGAGGAGCTATTTCTCTACCTCACGGTCTCTCCTGTGGTGCTAGCGGCAGTCCTGATTAAAGAAGAGGCAAAAGTGTAGCGATCAGTTTACTACATAAGCCAAATCCTAAGGGATGCTGAGATTAGGTATACAAAGTTGAAAAAATTAACTTATTCTCTTTTGATTATAGCAAGAAGACTTCGATCTTACTTCCAAGGACATGCTATAATGCTCCTTACTGACCAGTCGATCAGAGCGATCCTTAAGCAAATGGATGCTTCTGAAAGAATTGCAAAATAAGCCATTGAATTAATAGAGTTCGACATCAACTATCGGCCTCAACCAGCAATCAAGGCTCAAGCACTAGCCAACTTCATAGTTGAATGTACCATCTCAGACGATGTCGAGCATCAAAATAAAACCAACATTTCATGGTTGCACCCAAGCTCCTCTGAAGAAAGAACGAACCTTCCTGAAGATTTCTGGGCCCTGTACGTCGATGGCTCCTCCAATGCTTTCGGAGCTGGTGTTGGACTGATCCTAATCAATTTGGAAGGGATCATCATGGAGTACGTGCTGCATTTTAAATTCCCAACGATAAACAATGGGATAAAATATGAGGCCCTAATAGCCAAGCTCAGGATAGCCAGAATCAGGAGCTGATCGGCTTTAGGTTTGCAGTGACTCCCAACTGATTGTGGGATAGGTCAGCGGCAGTTATGAAGTCCAAAAAGAGAGCATGGTAAAATATCTTGAGAAGGTGAAAAGCTTGACCCCAACCTTCGACAGCTTCAGCATTCGATAAATTCTAAGGGTGAAAAATGCTAGGGCCGACCTTCTTTCCAAGCTAGCTACCCTGGCTCCTAACGAGCTTCCGAAAGAAGTTTATTATGAGACATTAAAATGCCCATGCATAGAGGAACCATAGCCCATCATGTAGGTTGGCCAAGAGCCCTACTGGATTGACTCACTGACCGCTTATCTTAAGGATGGGGTTCTTCCTCCTGATCCAAAAGAGACTCAAAAGTTGAGAAACTAAGCCTCCTGGTATGTTCTTTATGAGAATAAGTTATATAAAAGGTCGTATTCTCTACCATTATTGAGGTGCCTACAATCCTTTGAGGCCGATTTCGCACTATAAAAAGTGCACGAGAAAATTTATGGGAGCCATTTGAGTGCTAGATCTCTATCTCATAAGCTGCTCCGACAAGGATATTACTGGCCGACTATGCATGGTGATTGTATTGATTACATCAGGAGATATGACCGTTGCCAAAGGAATGCGAATGTCCAAAGGCAACCAGCCACCGAGCTTGTCCTGTTGAGAGCTCCTTGGCCATTTATGTAGTGGAAAATAGATATTCTTGGACCCTTCCTAATGGCATCTAGGCAACGAAAGTTTCTCCTAGTCGCCATCGACTATTTCACTAAATGGGTTGAGGCCAAATCACTGGCAAAGATTATCGAAGTCAAGGTGCAAGACTTCGTCTGAAAGTCGATCGTCTGCAGATTTGGACTATCCTGAACTATCATAACAGACAATGGCCGATAATTCATCGGGGTGAGGTTTGCCGAGTTCTACGAAGGTCTGAATATCTCCCACCATTTTACATCGGTAGTTCACCCATAGGCAAATGGGGAAGCTGAAGTGACCAATCAAATCCTATTGTAAGGCATCAAGATAAGACTCGAAAGAGCAAGAGGGGCCTGGGCGGACGAACTTTATCATGTTTTATGGGCATACTGCACTACCCAAAGACTGCTGATTGGAGAAACACCGTTCGTCTTAGCTTTTGGAATAGAGGCAGTCATCTTAATCGAACTTAAGCTTTCATCGGCACAAGTAGTGGCTTTCAACAAGCAGCATAACCCGTAGGATATCAGAGCCAACCTCGACCTACAAGAAGAAAAAAGAGAGGAAGCCCAAGTTCGGATGGCGGCCTATAAGCGAAGGATGGCCCGATACTATAACTCTAGAGTCAAAGATAAAATATTCAGAGTGGGAGACTTAGTGCTACAGCAAGCCACCATCTCTCAACCTTAGAGTCAGAGAAAGTTTGCCCCAAATTAGGAAGGATCCTACAAGGTCACGGAAGTTGTCCGACCCGAGACATACTACTTGAAGGAACTTGGGAGGGCAAACCTACCTCGACCATGGAATTCAAAAAATCTATGAATATATTATCGATGATTTGATTATAATAAAATTCTTCTACTTCAACATCCTAATCTTTGTTGTATACCGATAATAAATAGGGACTACCCCCAAACTTAATCTCATGATAAATATGGCCATGTTAGGAACAGAAGGAGAACCTCATCCTAACATGAGTAAAGTCGAATGCCTCCTTCATTTTAGACGAGAGGAGGGAAGAAGCCCTGACAATGGCCATAATGTGCCCCTACAGCCCATTAGGAATAGAAGGAGAACCTCATCCTAACGTGAGCAAAGTCGAAGGCATCATTCATTTTAGATGAGATGAGGGGAGAGGCCCTGACAATGATCCTAATGTGCCCCTATAGTCCATTAGGAATAGGAGGAGAACCTCGTTCTAACGTGAGCAAAGTCGAAGGTCTCATTAATTTTAGATGAGATGAGGGGAGAGGCCCTGACAATAGTCCTAATGTGCCCCTATAGTCTGTTAGGAATAGGAGAAAAACCTCATCCTAACATGAGCAAAGTCGAAGGCCTCATTCTTTTTAAATGAGATGAGAGGAGAGGTCCTGACAACAGCCCTAATGTGTCCTTACAGTCCATTAGGAATAGAAGAAGAACCTCTTCCTAATGTGAGCAAAGTCGAAGGCCTCGTTCTTTTTAGATGAGATGAGGAGAGAGGCCCTGACAATGACCCTAATGTACCTCCACAACTTGTTAAGAATAGGAGGAGAACCTCATCCTAACATGAGCAAAGTCGAAGATCTCGTTCATTTTATATGAGAGGAGGGAAGAGGCCCCGACAACGGCCCTAATGTACCCCTATAGCCTATTAGGAACAGGAGGAGAACCTCATCCTAACATGAGCAAAGTCGAAGATCTTGTTCATTTTAGATGAGATGAGGAGAGATGCCCTGATTACAAAAAAGAAGAAGAAGAAGAAGATAGAAGGATTGAAGGCAAGCATCGCATCCACATGAGGCAACGATGGACAAGAGATTGGCAAGATCGATTACAAAAAAAAGATAAAAGAATTGAAGGCGAGCATTGCATTCACATAAGGCAACGATGGACAAGATATTATTATAAGTTTAAATTTATTACAAGTAGGATGAAGGTCGGCCAAACCGACTACATATTATAAGAAAGCCAACGCGGTAGGGATCAACAAGGCTGATTATAAAAAAGTAAATAAAATAAAAATAACATATAAAAGGAGGCTAAGCATTAAGACGGACTGGACTCTTCAGAATTTGGATTGTCGACGTCGGCCATCACTAAGGCCTACTTCAACCTAATAATTTCATCCTTAAGTTCTTTCTTTTTATACAAATTATCTATGTACACCCTATTGATATGCCCGAATTGGCCCTCGAGCTCCCACTACCGCCTCCTTAAGACCTCGGCCTCAGCCTCCGCATCCTACATGGCTTGATGCTCATAGATCAGTTGGAGCTTCAACCACTGAACCTTGGCTTTCTCTGCCCTGACAGCCTCGAAAAGTTTATCGATGGTCTTCTTCAAGGAGGCAATCTCCTTTGACTCTCTACTAGAGATAGCCCATCGACCATCAACCAATTGTTGCTGAAGATGGCTCACCTCTCTATTAGCTGCCCAAAGCTCATGCTTGAGCCTGGTCACCTTCTTCGACCAAGTTAACTTATACTCATTATGCCAGACTTTGGTGTCGTGATATTGCTTCTGAAGTTTAGAGAACCTCTTGGACCAGTCCCAATCATACCGGACCCTGTTGGTAGACCATGATGAAGTTTTCTTCAGTAGTTAAATTTTTTCCTTCGCCGTCGTAAGGTCGATCTCAAAGACACTGATCTTTGCCATTAACTCCCAGGACTTGTTGCTGGCGCTTCTTCTCAGTTTGACCATTTCTTTCTCAAAGCTGCCCTTCTGAATGCTGAAACTGGTGGAGTCCTTCCTATGCAGGTTTCTAAGGTGGGTAACTTCGATAGTGGCCTCCGAACCGTTCTTCCATGATTCTTGGAGATCATCCTCAATTTTTCTCAACTTCTTCTTCAAGCGATGAACCTCCTTCTTCAAGCTCCTAATTAGTGGTCTAATCGAAACCCCACAGGACAAAGGATCGGCATCAACTGGAAGAGGGGAGTCATGACCTAGGTTATCAAGAGCATTTTGAACCATGCAAATGACAACACAAAGTGTAAGGCTAGAAAAAAATTTGTCTTTGATTTACTTTGATGTTTTTAAATACATCAGCATAAAGAAAAAAGAAAAAAAAATATACAACGACTCGAGGATCTCAACCTCAAAAGGGATGATGGAGGATGGAGTTGGATCACTCTCGACCGCCTCAAGTTCTTGAACTGATTTGGGTGCCTCTACAATAGGTTTTGATGGGCCAAAAGCGAGCTCGTCGAAGGTAGGGTCGACTATGGCATTAGATGGTCCTGCATCCATGTTGTCTTCCTCCTCCTTCAGAAAGTTGAGGTCAAGCTTGGGGAACCTCTGAGCTACCCTGCCTTCGTAGAGTTTGAAACCCTTGATAAATGCTTTCTGATCGAACTCGATGTTCAGATTTCGCATCTCAGGAGAGGTCTTGAACTCTTCCATGGCTCGGATCATTGCCTTCGAGATCAACTTCGCCACTTGGGTCTCCAGTTTGGCGACCCTATTTTCGACTTTCTTCCTCCTTTCCTCCTCCAGGGCTAGTGCAGCCTTTAGTCCGATCGAGATGAACTCCTCTTTAAGGAGAGTGCCCTAAAGACTTTTGATATCCGCCGCCTTCTCCTCGACAAGGTGCTCGACCTCATCGACCCTCTCTTAAAGACGGTGGATCTCGGCTTGAAGGTCCTCCTGGGCCTTCTATGCCTCCGCCTTCTGATGATACACCCTCTTGATGTGGATGAGCATCTGTGATCTGACTGCAACAAATGATTGATGTTAAAAATAAAAATTTAAAAAAAAAGAGAGAAGCAGAAAAGTGCAGAGAAGAAGAAAAAGAGTCGAGCAATGGAGCAATCATCTTGAGGATGGTTCCGAGAGAACCCCAGACGAGCTGCCGCAGGTCTAGGTTGGCATCTAGTCCACCACCTCGAGCATGACAAACCTATCGATGAGATCCCAGACGATCTTCGAATTGTCGAAGGGGTCCTCCCCTCATTCGTTATCATCACCATTTGGTCCACCTAGGCGAGCCTTGTAGGACGTCTTCGCAATGATTTTCTTTTTTCTTCCCTCCCCTACCCCTTTCTTGATAGGGAGCTCCAAAATCCAATCCCTGTTGGAGGGACCTGAGGGCATGGAAGGCATTAGGCCCACACCAGTGGTGCCGGCCTCAGCAGTCAGGGCAGTCTTGGTGTCGGCGATGACCTCAGACGCAGCGAAAGTGGAGGTAGGGACTTCGGAGCTGGAAACACCGACCTTCGCCCTCTTTGAGCCATCATTTTGCACCTTCTCTTTCCTCTTCTTGGTGTAGAGCCCTTTGGTAAGCATCTCGGTAGCTTGTGCGTTCATCTTTGTAATAAGAAAAAAAGTGTAGTCAGTAGCAATACATGTGCGCAAAATCGTATGGATTCAAAAATTAAAAGATGTACCAATGAAATCACAGAGACTCAGACCTAGGTTGAACAAGGTCTATTCCTTTAGAAGGTCGAGAAGAAGAGAAGCTTAGTACGCCTTGAGTTTATCGAAGGAATCAAGATCAGCTCCGTCTAAGCTAGGAGCTCGGCAAACTGACTCTCTAATATAATCCTATGAAGGAAGACCTAATGACAAGGTTGGGCAATGTACAAAAAAGAACTTTTCCTTTCAATTATGAATGGAAGAAGGGGTGCCTTTCAATAATCCCTTCTTGTCGATCTGAGAAGAAAAGTACCATCAATCCTTCATGGAAGGATGGTGCTTGAAGGTATAGAAATTTCTAAAAAGAGAAATGATCGGCTGGACTTTGGTCAATCGACAGAGGTAGAGAAAATCTATGACGAACTGAAAGGAGTTCGGTATGATTGATGCGAAGAAGATGTTTAAAAATTGGAAGAGGACTACTACGAATGGGGGTAGCGGGAGTCTAAGTCTGGCGTGCAAAGCTTCTAAGTACAAACAAAATCAATCGATCAAAGGATAGCTGACCCGATCGTCGGAGCTAGGAAGTTCAAGGTCATATTCTAGAGGGATTCCATATTGGATTCGGATCAGAGAAAGATCATCTGAGGTAAGGACGGATGGAATGGTATCTGAAGCAAAAGATGAGTGGAACATGTTCCTGGGTTCTACCTCAGCCAGAGGTGCAAAGTTAAAGAAGGTTGGTTCGGACGAGCCCTATAAACCAATGGAGTAGAAGGTTTCGGAAGATATTCGGATTGAGATTAAACCCCAAGGAACCCCCCCTAAAAAAAAATGTAGGACAAAGGTCGCCACTAAAAAATCAGAAAAGCAAGGAGCCAGAAGTGATAAGTATGAATAACCTAGGAGAAGGGTTAGAAAACTGACCTAAACTATCTAGGGAGAATGAAAGGACAATGGACGTGATGAGGACCAATTGAAAGGATGTCTGAAGCTCAGGAAGGCGAGAGAAGGTTAAGACCCTTAGGAAGAAGATGGACAGGGGCTGAAGGAAGGAGAAGACTCGAGCAGGAATGACTTTTGAATAATAGAAGAAGGCCTTAAATAGCCAAAGGTAACTCGAGGCAGTTATGATTGTGGATTGACTTAGGCTGGTCAGCATGCACCGCGTGTCCCACTCATCATGACAAAGGAGCAGCGAAGGGTAGAGTCTTTATGATGCCGTACCTAGGGTAGAGTTTCGATGGAAGATTCGAAGGGCCATCTTTTTGAACTCATTTCAGACTTAGAATGCTTCGATGCCAGCACAGTAAATATCGAAATGTCTCATCCTGATAAGTGTGAAAACTCGGAACTGGACTTCGGTAGTCATCTTTTTTCTTTCTTCCTTCAATTTTCGAACTCGAGAGTAGGGGGACTATTGTTATGGATAAACTCCGCTCCCACCGAAGTCCAGTCTGATGCTTAGCCTAATGTAACCGGTAATCACTGAAGAGCTTTGATAAAAAATTCTTCCTCTTGGGACTTCTCCAACGGTCGAACTTCCTTCGGACTCCTCCAACAGCCAAACTCCTTTCGGACTCCTCCAGCAGTCAAACTTCTTCCGAACTCCTCTAGTGGTAGAACTCCCTCCGGGCCCTTTCAGCAGTCGAACTCCTTTCAAACTTCTCTAGCAGTCGAATTTCTTTCAACCTTCTCTAACGGTCAAACTTCCTCCAGACCCCTTCAACAGCCAAACCCCTTTCGGACTCCTCCAGCAGTCGAACTTCTTCTGGACTCCTCCGATAGCCAAACTTCTTTCAGACTCTTTCAGCAGCCAAACTCCTCTCAAACTACCTTAGAGGAGCTTGAACTCATCTAGAATTGATATAGCTCAAAGGTTATCACCAACCGACGCCTACCCCTTTGAACTTTGGCTATCAAATCTCAAACGGACTGGCACCTCACGACAACAAATACTATCTTTCATAACAAACTCTACATGGCCCCAAGCGGCCCACTATATGATAGTTACGACTATCATTATCAATTTATTACAGGCTCCGTCTATAAAAGGGATCCTCCAGATACGTTTACTCTAGGCTCTCTTCTTCTTTTCAAAACTCTATAACTTTCTTGACTGAGCACTCCATTTCTATTGGTTGAAAAGGCTAACTTGACCGTCGGAGGATCTTACTGGAGCCACCACCCTGCGCTCTGGATGAGACTTATTTTGTAGGTCACCAACGATAATCTTATCTTCTCTGACTCCAGCACTTCTCCGATGGCAACCAGATTTCGCACCAACAGGAAGGAACCAATATAGGAGAGGCCCTATTCCATGATAATCTGATGACTAAATGGCTCTAGCCAGGTGGTGGCAACAACCTTGGATTGGAAAATGGGGAGAAGGAGAGGAGTTGAAGGTCATTACCTCGACTGCATCGACGAAAATTAGGCTAAGATCCTAAGGGAAACCTTTACAAATCCGCAAATCCACAGCAGGGGCTCTGCCCAAATTCGGCGGCCCTGAGTTTCCTCCTATGGATTGAATCGAGGAAGTAGATCCACTCCCATTCGGAGTCTACCTCCCCCTTCCTCACATTTAACAAATGCGGGAGGCTGGTCCCGCTCCAGCCCCTTTAGAATGGTTGAATAAATCAGGTTATTACATGTCCAATCAAACCAATTAGCGTATCCCATATATATATATATATGTATAGAGATAGATTGAACTTCGATCAATCAGAGTCTAGTCCGATCGAATCTCGATCGTTCGATCAACGTGCATCTTTGATCGATCGAAGTCCAGTCTGATCGGATCTTCGATCATTCAATTAGTGCGCATCTTCGAGCACACACCTAAAAAGATGCGCAACCTGAAAAAAAGACACAGCACGTGCTTGAAAAAAATAGATAGAAAAAAATTTAGAAAAGAAAATTTGAACCTAAAAAAACTAAAAAAATTTAAAAAAAGCCAAAAAAAATTTAGAAAAAAAATATCTAAAAAAAAGAGGCGCCTTCTTTCTTAAAGAAAGAAGGCTTGCCTTCTTTCTTTTATTTTTTACAAGGTTTTTTTTTAATTTTTTTAATTTTTTGGGCCTACCTAAAAAAAATTTAGTCATTTAATTTTTTTTCTCTAGCACGAAAGGTGCCTTCAGGCACCTTGAGGGCACATGAAGGTGCCTTCATGCACCCGGAAGGCACCTTCAGGGAAAAAAAAATAAAAAAATTAGGTAGCTAAAAAAATTAATAATAAAATAAATAATAATAATAATATATTTTTTTTATTTTTTTTGAATTTTTTAGACTTTTTTCTAATTTTTTTAGTTTATTTTTAGGTTTAGGATTTTTTTTTTAATTTTTTTCAATTTTTTTAGATTCAATTTTTTTAAAAAAAATTTTTCACTATTTTTTTCAAGCACATGATCGCGTCTAGTTTTTTTTTCAGCCAGTGCATCTTTTTAAGCGCGTGCTTGAAGATACACGCTGATCGAATGGTCGGAGATCCAACTGAATCTAGGCTGGGCTCCGATCGATCGGAATCCATTCTACCTCTCTCTCTCTCTATACATATAAGGGTAGGACCAATTAGATATCAAAATATAAAATTAGTTATCCACTTGCATTTTTTATTATTAGGGATGTTGTAGCTTTTTGTTAAAAAGAAATTTTTGATAAAAGCTATGTTTTAAGGTTAAAAACTATTTCAAGATAAAATAGTTTTTCATTGAAAAACTATTTGGCTATTAAGATTCAAAAGTTGTTCGAAAACTGTAGAAGTGCTTTGATGTATATTTGATTGGTAAACCTAAAAGTTGATTTTGAATGCAAAATGACCAAAAAATGATAAATACCTAAAATAATTTTAAAAGTTTTTAGATATAAAACAAATGAGTACCATGATATGAATAAATTTAATAAAAACTTTATAACATATTTTTAAATATAAAAAATATAAAAATTAAATAAAATTAAATAAATAATTATTAAGTAGTGTAATGGGTGTGGGAGAAGAATAGGCCACAACCTCCGCTTCCCAATGGTGATGGAAGATGGTGGCAAGCGGTGATGGAGAGGGTTGCGTGCTTGCAAAATAGTTGAAAATTAGATAGAAAAAAGGATGAACATGATCTCTACTATAAAAAAAAAAAGTTCAAAACCAATTAGGAAGAAAGGTCAGCATGATCTCTACCATCCAAAAAGATTGAAAACCAGATAGAAAGAATGGTGAATATGATCTCTACTATCCAAAAAAGTTGAAAACCAGATAGGGAGAAAGGTGAACGTGATCTCTACTATCAAAAGACTTCAAGGAGGGAGCAGATAGGTTATCAAAGGACATCGAGAGGAGATAGATATATTTAGGAGTCAAGAAAAAGTAGATCGTGCGAGGGGTATCAAGGAATAGTGTACTATTTTGCTTTAAAAATGTTATCCTGTTGGTGCAGAAAATCATAAATACCGGAGAGGTAAAGTTAGAAGAAGAAGAGGTTGCCACTAGGAACTTCAAAACAAGTCCAAATTGAAGTTAGAGTGGCTTCAGCAAAATCCTCTGATGGTCAAGTTAGCTTTCTGATCAATAGAAATGGAGTGCTCAAGAGAATTAAGATGGAAATGAGAGCTTAAAGGAAAATGTATCTGAAGGATCCCTTTTATAGATGGAGCTGGTAACAAACTAATGGTGATAGCCATAACTGTCCGGTAGTAGGCCGTTCAAGCCACATGAAGTTTGTTACGAAGAGTGGTGTCCTTTATCTTGACTTGCCAGTCCGTTGGAGATTAATAGTTGAAGTTTGGATGGAACTGTTATGACAGTGAAGAACTCCACATCTCAGTAGCTTAGGACTGGTTTGGACTTCTCCAAGGTCATCTGGATGTAGACTGATATTTGCTATATTAGGGATTGAATTTGCATATATGCCGAGGTCCTCCTGTCATTTAAGTCTGTTTGATTGACGTTTAGGATGTAAGGCAACTATCTGTCTACTGAAAGGAGCTAGTTTGGTAGACGACTAGGGGAAGTTCATCTGGAAGACTTGAAGGAATCCGAATGAAGATCCAATTTGCCACAGGAAGGAATTCATCTAGACTAGGAGCTAGCTGGTAGCTATGATTGACAAACCCCACCAGAATACTCTAGCAAGTCTCTGCTATTCCTCTAGAGTTCGGCTACTTTTGAGGTTGTCTGCAAGTGAATAACTGCCAGGATAGAAAGTAACGGTGGCGGATTCGCTGATTTAGAACTGTGGTAGGCTTTTAAGGGGGAAGTTCGGACTTATTCTGAAGATAAGATCCCTTTGTCAATTTTGGATTACATATTCAAAGATTCTGACACAGGAATGCTGAGATCCGCCACTCATGATGAGATATAGAAGCTTGTCTGAGGAGAAGTTCTATCAACCTATGATTCTTGTCGTACGATCCAGCTGCGATGGTGAGATTCAGTCTAAAGGAGATCTAGATGAAAAGAAGTTCGACCATCCTCAAGGTCGGCTGGGCTGGGCTGCTCAGGGACTAGATACTTTGCCCTTAACTACTTAAGGTGATTGCTTTCACTATCCAAGTTCATCTGAAAGGAGTTCGACTAGAGAGGGTTAACTGCTTATAGTGAAGAAATTCGATTGCCTTTATTATTCAAGCTCGTTCGGATGAGGCCCACAATGCCTCGTGGGTCACACGGGAATTTGAAAGAGCTGATTGTCGAAATCAAAAACCATCCGGCTTGCACAAGTTGGAGGTCGGCTTTTCCAAAGTGAATTGGAGCCAGGACTTATACGAGTCGAGGTACGGTCACCACTGCCACATCAGACAGGACCATCCCAAGGTTGAGCATCTTGTTGAACTTCGACGAGAGTGGATTTATCATCAATACTAGTCCCCCCACTCTCAAGTTTAAAGCTCAAAAAAAGGAAGAACAAATGTGAGTGCCGAAGTTCTTTTCTACTTTTCTGCTTTCTCAAGGCAAAGTTTTAGCATTATCTGCACTAGCGCTGATGTTTCTTCTATATGGGATGACCTAAAAAGATGAATTTCAAAATTTTCGTTGGAGAGGCACTTGAGGTACGGTATCATTGAGACCCGACCAGCAGCCATGATAAGTGGGACACGCATCCAATGAACATCGGGTAGGGAGAACCTGCAATCATAACTGTACTGGGTCTCCCTCGAGTATTTAAATCATTTTCTCCCTTTCGATGCCTTATTTCATTCGAGTTTTCTATCTTCCTATCTTCGTCTTCCTCCTATTCGAGAGCTTCAACCCTCTCTACGATTTTCTCAAGCTACAAATGCTTGCCATTCCATTCATGCCCCATCGGTTTCTTTCCTGCCATCTCGAACTATTTTGGGTTAGTGCCCAAACTTGCTTAAGGTTATTTTGTTACTTTTCAAACTCTTAATCCTCAGTTTTCTTGAGAGGCTTTGCTCCCCACTTTTCTCTTCGATTTTCAAAATCTTTTTTCAAGTTTTAGTTTGATCCATATATCTTCGACGGGATCTTGGTCGATCGGTTCTAGGAGCCCGACCTACTTAGATTTGATGGACTTGGATCCTAAGGAATCAGCCAATCCCATAGAAGTTCCTCATCCCTCCTTTGTCCCTGGCACTGTCCCTGAAGGGAAATCCTGATTTCCCGGTCCAGGTTCGTCCAGATCTGATTAGATCAAGAGATATATTTCAAAAATTTTCTCTTGATCTCAATCAGATCTTGATATATTTTAGATCTGATTCTTATTATTTTAATAAATAGAATAAAATAAAATAAATTAAATCAAATTTAATTTACCTGATTTGGGTAATCCTATTACCCTGTAGATGATCCTGATTGCAGCAGAAGGTTCTGGATCTTAGCCACGCAAGCGCCTGGCCTCTACCGGTATCCACTCGGGTTGGATCTGGAGATCCTCTTCTTCTCTATCACACCTCCAAAAATCAGATCTGGATCTGATCTGGAGGATCTTCAAAACTCTTTTGAAGATCTGCAGTCGTCCTTTTGCAGCAGCACAGCCTTCTTGCTTTTGATCGCCTTTCCTTGATCTGAATCGCACCAACCTAAGTCCAAAACTCTTTTGGACGTGGAGAGCAAGGGGAGAAGAGACTATGGCGTGGAGAAGGAGGGGAGAGGCAGCCTTGGGGCATGGGGTTTCTCAATTGAATTGCATTAGCATTAGGGTTGGGCGCAGGGTCTTATTTATAGACCTCTTGTGATCCAACTCCTCTTCCTCTCAACCAATCACAACCCTTTGTGAAATCAGATCTAAATCTGATTGGTTGGAATAGAGACCCCTGGATTCCTCCTTAGAGGGCGCCTAAGACCAGTCAAACTGGATTCTTAGTAGAACTCTGATTGGAATCCAAAAGGGAGGTGGAGTCCTTGTCCAACAAGGACTCCTAGGCGCCTCCTACTTGGGCTCACGCCACCCTTGGCGTGCGCCCTTCTCCTTGCCAGGTTCTGGCAGGGGGACAGGCCCCCACCAGCTCTCCAATAGGTGCATGACATGTGGTCAAAAGTCAAAGGGTCAATGGTCAACGTTTGACCAGTCAAAGGTAGACTTTTGACCAAAGTCAAAGAACAAGAAATGGCAGGTGACCAAAAATGGCAGGTAATGTCTTACAAATAAGACAACCTATTCTGACTTGGACAACCTCCAGTCAGACCATATGAAGGCCTCTGATTGAGCACAAACTCCTTTGGCTCAGTCAGGACAACTTATTTATGATAGTAAAAGAAGAACGTTAGGTTCAATCGAGTGCTAGCACGATTTCCTTGAACCTAATTGAATCTCATTCAGATCAATTGAACTAGATCAGTTCAATTGATGATCACCAGATTCAAACCCTTGTTTGTGTGACCCAGTTAGGTTCAGTTCTGTATGGTAATGGGATATGTCATGATCTCTATCATCGACATCATCGAAACTCCTTTCGATGGATCAGAACTCTTCTGATTCGAACAGCTAGAATGATCGATCATCTAAATCATTCTAATTGCTCCCAAAATCCACCAGTGACACCTAGCAGTATATGGTGGCAACCCATCAGAGCTGAATGTGAACCTCTTGGTGCAGCTACCTGTGTGATTCAGTTCTTCTATCTTGAGCCCCGATCAGATTAGGGTTAAGGTGAACTCGTCAAACCCTAGTCTCTGTCATATGATGTAATCATTCGATTCGAGTCCAATGTGAAAATCTAAATAGAAACTCTTTCTATTATTTCACTCTACCATGGCCATGGATTTCTGGACTTGATTCTCATGATCATCATAGGGCTACTCCTCTACCACCGAGGTAGATAGATCCCATCTTGATGCAATCCAGTTCCTACAATGAACATGCTATAGCCAACATACACCTCAGGGTTCCATATGGCTAGGAGACCGAGTAATGGTGTAGTCAAACTATAACACCCTCAAGGTGAACTGCCGATGCATCTCAGGTCAAAGAACCAGACACACTACTGCAGCATCGAGTCAGTCATTGACGAGAAGGTAGACTTCCTAATGACTACTCGAGGTGGTCACGCTCAGTGCCCTCGTTCTCTAACGAGTACCTGTACTCTCGCTCCGGTGTCTCCACACCGTAGACTCAAGACTCATCTACTAAAGAGAAGCGATCGTACACCAACCTTTCGGATCAATCACCATCCTCGTGATGATCCTATGGTCGGGAGCTGTTTATGAGTTAATAATGATTATTCATGTCTTAAATTTTCAACTCTTGAAAATATGAATTATCATTACCATTAACTCAAAGGATGTATCACAGACACTAAATACACATGTGTGATAGAAAATAACCCATTTCATTAATTATAGTCAAAATTACAATTTTGCCCCTAGAAGTGTATTACAACTGTCAGCCAATTCTGGCTTCTAGGACACATATATCTAACAGTCCCTTGGTTACTTCATCCCGAAGATCTTTCTTTGACAAGAATTTGGTATGGGATACCCTCTGAGTACGAGCTAGAACTTTCCAGGCCGAGTGGTCAAGCTTGTTCTCCCCCTAGGTCATTTTTGTTTGTACACCAAGGCTCTCCACGCCGGACTTTGACTTTCGATTTCATTTTTTGTTATCGCCCTCTTTAGTTTTTGAATATCTCCTTCACCTTCATGGTGCTGAACTCATTTAGGTTTATCATAGGATTTCTATCTCTGTGCACCATGGTCGAGGTCCAACCCATGATTTCTTTATTTCAAAACTATTTCACTTTCAAATGCCAGCCTACCGCCAAAGATTGGTGGTACATATCTTTCCAATTCAGCAAGAAGAGGTTGGTAAAGGATGCCCCCACCTTGGTTCATAATTGGAAGGAAAGATTCTTCTTTGTTTCCTACCCCTTCCTAGAACTAGGGTTATCCTCTTGGGGGGATTTGAGAGACTCAGTCCGTCGATCCCCTAGGCTAGAAAGGGAGGACCTAGATTCAGCCAATAAGCTTAGAAACTACCGAGCTCCCCTCATATCCAATAGGCTGGACTACCTGATCTTGTTCAATTTTGGGCTTAGTCCCTTAATCCAGCAAGTAGATTTTCATATCTTGATAACTTTGCCTTATGCTTATTTCTAACCTTAATCTTTATTGGTCTAGAGATGACCCTAAAAAAGCAAATCGCCTAACCTAGGAGATCAAGACCCTCGAAAGAAAAGGCGGTCGTGGCGAAGAGCCATAAAAAATGGCCATGGTTGGGGAAATAAGTTCGAGCGCGCTGACCCAAATCATGCCCGCTCGGGAAGCTATCGCAGCGATGTCAAGCCTAACCTTGCTCGGCAGCACCAACACCCTTGTGCTCCCCGAATAGGAAAGGGGAGTGGAAAAAAGGAAGAAAGCCATCACCAAAAAGATCAAGAGGAATGCTGAAAGATCTGACGATGATAGCTCCAGCTAGGAGCAAGGTTCCTTGGATGACTTGGAAGTCATCCAAACTTTGATGGATGGGAGCATCCTTCCCCACATCATAGAGGAAATAATCCAGAAGGATGATGAAAAATGATTCAAAGAATCCTTCACGGCCTTCCTTGTGGTATTCAATCTCTTTTGAGTCTTGGTTGAGTGTTAGTGTGTTCTGAAACCATAACTCTCATTTTATTATTTGTAGCTGGGATATTATTTATATGCCCACTTGGAGGTGGCAAATCTTTGCATGGTCGAGGCTTCGAGGACTATCCAAGAAGCCCAAGTATAGATCAAGAAGGTCCAGGAGGTTGAAGGTCTGAGGGAAGCTTCAAGATCTCATTCCATCGAGGTTGAGCACCTTCAAGAAGCACTACGGAGGAAAGAATAAGTGTTGGTGGGGTAGAAGGAAGCCTTATCACTAGAGGAAGATAATGTTAGATATATGTGCCCTAGAAGCCAGAATTGGCTGACACTTGTAACACACTTCTAGGGGCAAAATTATAATTTTGACTAATATCAATAAAATGGGTTATTTTCTATCATATATGTGTATTTAGTGTTTGTGATACATCCTTTGAGTTAATGATAATGATAATTATATTTTCAAGAGTTGAAAATTTAAGACATGAATAATCATTGTTAACTCATAAAATGCTCCCGACTATAGGACCATCACGAGGATCGTGATTGATCCAGAAGATTGGTGTACAATCACTTCTCTTTAGTAGATGAGTCTTGAGTCTACGGTGTGGAGACACCAGAGCGAGAGTATAGGTACTCGTTAGAGAATGAGGGCACTGAGCGTGACCACCTCGAGTAGTCATTAGGGAGTCTACCTTCTCGTCAATGACTGACTCGATGCTGCAGTAGTGTGTCTGGTTCTTTGACCTGAGGTGCATCGGTAGTTCACCTTGAGGGTGTTATAGTTTGACTACACCATTACTCGGTCTCCTAGCCATATGGAACCCTGAGGTGTATGTTGGCTATAGCATGTTCATTGTAGGAACTGGATGGCATCAAGATGGAATCTATCTACCTCGGTGGTAGAGGAGCAGCCCTATGATAATCATGAGAATCAAGTCCAGAAGTCCATGGCCATGGCAGAGTGAAATAATAGAAAGAGTTTCTATTTAGATTTTCACATTCGGACTCGAATCGAATGATTACATCATATGACAGAGACTAGGGTTTGACGAGTTTACCTTAACCCTAATCTGATCGGAGGCTCAAGATAGAAGAACTTAATCACACAGGTAGCTGCACCAAGAGGTTCGCATTCAGCTCTGATGGGTTGCCACCATATACTGCTAGGTGTCACTGGTGGATTTTGGGAGCAATTAGAATGATTTAGATGATCGATCATTCTAGCTGTTCGAATCAGAAGAGTTCTGATCCATCGAAAGGAGTTTCGATGATGTCGATGATAGAGATCATGACATATCCCATTACCATACAGAACTGAACCTAACTGGGTCACACAAACAAGGGTTTGAATCTGGTGATCATCAATTGAACTGATCTAGTTCAATTGATCTGAATGAGATTCAATTAGGTTCAAGGAAATCGTGCTAGCACTCGATTGAACCTAACGTTCTTCTTTTGCTATCATAAATAAGTTGTCCTGACTGAGCCAAAGGAGTTTGTGCTCAATCAGAGGCCTTCATATGGTCTGACTGGAGGTTGTCCAAGTCAGAAAAGGTTGTCTTATTTTGTAAGACATTACCTGCCATTTTTGGTCACCTGCCATTTCTTGTTCTTTGACTTTGGTCAAAAGTCTACCTTTGACTGGTCAAACATTGACCATTGACACTTTGACTTTTGATCACATGTCATGCACATCTATTAGAGAGCTGGTGGAGGCCTGTCCCCCTATCAGAACCTGGCAAGGAAAGAGGGCGCACGCCACCCTTGGCGTTTGCCCAAGTTGGAGGCGCCTAGGAGTCCCTGTTGGACAGGGACTCCATCTCCTTTTTGGATTCCAATTAGAGTTCTCCTAAGAACCAACTTTGACTGGTCTTAGGCACCCTCTAAGGAGGAATCCAGGGGACTCTATTCTCACCTAATCAGATTTAGATCTAATTTCATAAAGAGTTGTGATTGGTTGGGAAGAAGAGAAGTTGGATCACAGACAGTCTATAAATAAGACCCTGCGCCCAACCTAGATAGTGATTGGAAGTGATTGAAAGGAATCACAATTCTCCATGCCCAAGGCTGCCTCTCCCCTCTTCCTCCATGCCAAACCACCTTCTCCCTCTCCTCTCCATGTCCAAAAGGAGTTTTGGATTTTTGGTTGGTGCAATCCAGATCAAAGAAAGGCGACTGAAAGCTAGAAGGCTGCGCTGCTGCAAAGGACGACTGCTGATCTTCAAAAGAAGTTTTGAAGATCCTCCAGATTAGATCTAGATCTAATTTTTGGAGATGTGATAGAGAAGAAGAGGATCTCTAGATCCAGCCTGAGTGGATACCGGTAGAGGCCAGGCACTTGCGTGGCTAGATCCAGAACCTTCCGCTGCATACAGGATCATCAACGGGTAATAGGATTACCCACATCAAGGTAAGTTAAATTTGATTTTATTTTGATTTCTAAAATAATAATAATTAAATCTAAAACATATTAGATCTGATCTAGATCAAAGAAATTTTTTTTTGAAATATATCTCTTGATCTGATCAGATCTGAACGAACCTGGACCGGGAAATCAGGATTTTCCTTCAACTGGTATCAGAGCCAAGGTTCTCAAAGTATTTAGATTTGATTTTAAATTTATTTTAATTAGAAAATAAGTGATTTTAGATGTCACATGAGATGTGATCAGATCTGAAATCAGAAAAAATTAAAATTAAATGATTTGGATCTAAGATTAGGAAATATGCATGACTAGTTCTAAAATAGAATAGTTCTATAGAATAGTCTTGCATGTTTTTGATTTAATCTGATTAAATCATATTTTAGATCTATTTATTTACTATTTTTTGATATTATAATGGTTATAATAACATCTAAAAAATAGCAAATAAAATTATTTAATTTTAAATATCATATGAGATATGATTGATGCATGTCTAGACTAGTTGTAGAATAGTTCTACATAATTATCTAGATTAGAATTTATTTTGATTAGATCAATTTAAATCTAATTTTTTAGATTATTATGAGATAATTTAGATCTGAAAATATGCATGATTTGATACATGAGATGTATGCAAAATATGCCATGATTAGATCTAATTTGTATATGAGATATATGATATAGATCTAAAACTGTTTTGTAGTATTGCATGTTCCTGATTAAGGCGTTCCTCTTGGCCGTCCGGTCATAAGAACGAAGAAGGGATTTAAAGGCCCTCTCTCTTCCCATTCGATGGGGTGTTCTTATGATGTGTAGGGGTGCTGCGTGTTCGTCCTTAATCAGAAATCCAAAACTTACTTTCTGCAAAATCCTAGATCCTGAAACCCTAGGATTTATTGTGCATATTTTGTTTATGAACCCTACTTAATTAAAAATTAAGATTATGGAATATCAATTAGGTCTAAAATTGAGAATTTTAGATCTAAGACATATTCATAATACTGGGTTCGGGCTTGGGTAGCTCAATTAGGTCTAAGCGGTTGATCAAACCGAATCAAGAGTTGGTTAGATGGGATCAACAATGCTTAAATTGACCAGCCTAATAGGATTAAGTCTGGGTCAAGATCGAGTCACGATCAAGCAAGACCTAATTAGGCTCAGAGGTTAGAGTCTGGATTGTAGGCTAACCCAATTGGTTCTGGCTCAACAATTTGGTGTCTAAGGTAAGTTTGGCACATACGACCGACTGGTTTTTAATTGGAAGCTACTCGACCTGAATGCGTTCTTGTACGAGTTAATGGCATATTCCTTCCACCGATCTCACTTACCTGGCCATATCTGTTGACACAGTTCTGATCTGAGGTGGTCAATAATCCGAGCTAACCCATGCCACTAGGTTAGTCATAATTGTTATGACTATGACAAGTCTAGTTTAATGAGACCTGAATCAATTCTCCCTAAGAAAAGATTAAGTCTGAGGTCTTCCACCATTGTAGATGTGCGGGCCCTTTCCGGGGTTGATTGTTCTCGACTGGATACAGTGGCTCAGTTGCACCGGGAAGATGCAACCATGTCTATTAGGCATTGGATGCTATGGGCTGGAGGATGAGTTGGGCTCAATATTTCGGATACGGTGAGAGACTCAATTAGGAACCCAGTCTATGCAAATGGTGGGTCTGACTTAACTAAGGAGTGGATCAATATTCTGGATACGGTGAGATTCATGAATTAGAGACCAAGTTTGGGTGCACCATGATTAGAGAATCATTGAACAAGAGTTGTTCACTCATTGGCTAACCCATCACCAATAACTGTTAGGTGAGGTGATGAGTCAGTTGGTGAGACCGCACCACCCACTAGAAATCATTAATCATGGAGATTTTTGCATCTCTACAGAGGGAGTGTAGGGATCCGAGAAAATAGTGGGAGCTAATTTGTTTAAAAATAAAATCCCTAAATAAATTGGTCAAGTCAAAATTACAGTATCTAACTAGAATCTTTGACTCTCTACAGGAAAATGTCTGCGTCCAACCCATTGGCACGTATCCTGGACACACATAGACTGACTGGACCCAATTATAAAGATTGGCTCAGGAACTACAAAATAGTTTTGGGTTCCGAGAAGTTAACCCATGTACTGGACCAGGACCCTCCCACCTTACCAGCCCATCCATCCATTGAACAGAGAGCGTCTCTGAAAAAATGGATAGACGAAGATAATAAGGCCAGATATTACATGTTGGGCTCGATGTCTGATGAGCTCCAGCGCCAACATGAAGATATCGGGACTGCTCGCCAAATGTTGGCTCACCTGCAGGAGATGTTTGGTGAACAGAGTCGCGCAGCCAAATATCAAGTCACAAAATGACTTTTTAAGGCTAAGATGCGTGATGGGCAGTCAGTCCAAGATCACTGTCTGACAATGATCAAGGACATGGAAGAGCTTGAGAAGCTCGGTGTGAAGTTGGACTTGGATCTGCAGAATGATATTATTCTGCAATCCTTGACTGATGCATATGGGCAATTCATCATGAATTACCACATGCATAAACTTCAAAATTCCTTGGCCGAATTAATGAATATGCTGGTTCACCGCTGAGCTTTCTATGAAAGGTTCTAAAGGCTCAGTTCTTGCTATGGAAATGGACTTCTTCCAAAAGAAAGTCTTATGGAAAGAAAAAGAAGTCTGCGAAAAAGCAGAAGGTGGAAGGAACAAAGAAGAAGAAGGCAGAGCCGAAGAAAAAGGCCGATGGTCAAAGGAAAGTATTTTTCATTACAACAGAACGATCTGGCCATTGGAAGCGAAACTGCCCTACTTAGCCTGGACGATTACATCCTAGGAACTGATTAGAACAAGATTTAGGTTAAGTGTCCTTGCTGGATGGTTTATGCTCGTTTATTCGAGCAAAATGTGAATGCCAAACGACCTAGGGATAGTCCAAACGATAGATATCTATGGCACCTGAGATTAGGTCATATAGCAGAAGATAGGATCAACAAATTGGAGAAAAATGGGCTATTGAGTCCATTGACTTTCGAGTCATATCCAACTTGTGAATCCTGTCTTCAAGGCAAAATGACTAAACTCCCTTTTGTTGGACATGGGGAGAGGGCCACAGATCTCCTTGCCCTAGTACATACTGATGTGTGCGGCCCATTTGATGTGCCGGCTAGAGGCAATTTTGTCTACTTCATTACCTTTACCGATGATCTGTCTAGGTATGGGTATGTGTATCTTATGAGACACAAGTCTGAAGCTTTTGAAAAGTTCAAAGAATTCAGACATGAAGTAGAAAAACAAACTGAAAAACCCATTAAGGTTCTTCGATCAGATCGAGGAGGTGAATACCTTAGCTGAGAATTCCTAGACTATCTAAAGGAAAATGGCATAGTCTCTCAATGGACTCCACCAGGAACACCTCAACTCAACGGGATTTCAGAATGGAGAAATCGGACCCTATTGGATATGGTTCGATCCATGATGAGCTTCACAGACCTCCCTGATTTTCTTTGGGGACACTCATTGTTAACTTCAATTTATCTACTGAATAGGGTTCCCTCTAAAACCGTTCCTACCACACCGTATGAGATATGGCACGGTAAGAAACCAAGTCTGAGTCATCTCAGAATTTGGGGTTGTCCGGCTCATGTCAAAAGACAACAAGCGGACAAGTTAGAGTTTAGGTCCTTCAGAGCTCGATTCATAGGATATCCTAAAGAGTCATTAGGATACTATTTCTACATTCCAGAAGACCACAATGTGATTGTGAGTCGACATGCCATCTTTCTTGAAAAATAGTTTATTCAAGATAGCGGCATTGGAAAGCAGATCAAGCTTGATGAGAAAGTCTCACAAGTACAACGAGCTAAGGACCAATTGGAACCAAATCAGGTTGAGCCAATAAGAACACTACCTCCTCCACCTCGTAGATCGGAAAGAGTTTTCCGTCCCCCTGAAGAGATACTTAGGTATTATTTCAGAGGAGTAGAGGAAATGTTCCTCGTAGGTAATGGTGCTCATGGTGATGATCCCAAAACCTACAACGAGGCGATATCAGATATCGACTCCGAGAAATGGCTAGAGGCAATGCAGTCAGAAATTGACTCGATGCACTCAAACCAAGTCTGGACCTTGGTAGATCCACCAGAAGGTATAGTACCTATTGGGTGTAAATGGATCTTCAAGAGAAAGATTGGTGCAGATGGGAATGTGGAGACATTCAAGGCTAGACTAGTGGCAAAAGGTTATAGTCAACGCGAAGGCATTGACTATCAGGATACCTTTTTCCCAGTAGCTATGCTAAAATCCATCCGCACATTGCTTGCCATTGCAGCCTATTTCGATTATGAAATATGGCAAATGGACGTGAAAATGGCATTCTTAAATGGATATCTTGAGGAAGATATCTATATGGAACAGCCGCTAGGTTTCACATCCAGTGATACTGATCACAAGGTTTGCAAGCTGCAAAGGTCCATATATGGACTTAAGCAAGCATCTCGGAGCTGGAACACTCATTTCAATGATGTGATCAAAAATATTTGGTTTCATCAAAAATGAAGAGGAACCATGTGTTTTCAAAAAGGTCAGTGGGAGCGCTGTTGTCTTCCTCGTATTGTACGTGGATGACATCCTCCTTATTGGGAATGATATTCCCATGATGACAACAGTCAAATTATGGTTGTCCAAGGAATTCTCCATGAAAGACCTAGGCGAAGCATCCTTTATTCTAGGAATTAAGGTCTATAGGGATAGACCGAATAGGATGCTAGGACTTTCACAGAAGATGTACATAGAGAAAGTACTAAAGAGGTTTAGTATGGAAAACTCTAAGAGGGGATTAATACCCTTCAGACATGGTATTCATCTTTCCAAGAAGATGTGCCCCAGCACACCTGAGGAAATAGAATGCATGAGCAAGATCCCTTATGCTTCTGCAATAGGGAGCCTCATGTATGCCATGCTATGTACACGACCTGATATAGCCCATGCTGTGAGTGTCACAAGCAGATATCAGTCAAATCCAGGTGAAGAACACTGGACTTCTGTGAAATGTATCCTTAAGTACTTAAGAAGAACTAAGGATATGATGTTGGTCTTTGGTAATGGAGAACTCCAAGTCCAGGGATACACAGACTCGGATTTCATGTCCGATATAGATGATCGAAAGTCGACATCTGGGAGTCTGTTTGTGTGCAATGGTGGTGCTGTCAGCTGGAAGAGTTCCAAGCAAACGGTGATAGCAGATTCCACCATGGAAGCAGAATATATCGCTGCATCAGAGGCTGCGAAGGAAGCATTCTGGTACAAGAAGTTTGCTGCAGAAATTGGAGTAATGCCATCAGATGCCATTCCTCTATACTGCGATAACATGCCATAGCCCTTGCTAAGGAGCCGAGGTCTCACCAAAATCCAAGCATATTGAGCGGCGATACCACCTCATCCGCGATTACCTCGAGAAGGGTTACGTCGAGGTCAAGAGAGTCAACTCCACAGATAATGTGGCAGACCCACTTACAAAGCCGTTGGGCCAGCAGAAGATCGAAGCCCACCTTGAGAAGATGGGACTTAGACTTGTAGCCAATTGGCTTTAGGACAAGTGGGAGATTGTTAGATATATGTGCCCTAGAAGCCAGAATTGGCTGACACTTGTAATACACTTCTAGGGGCAAAATTATAATTTTGACTAATATCAATAAAATGGGTTATTTTCTATCACATATGTGTATTTAGTGTCTGTGATACATCCTTTGAGTTAATGGTAATGATAATTCATATTTTCAAGAGTTGAAAATTTAAGACATGAATAATCATTATTAACTCATAAAATGCTCCCGACCATAGGATCATCACGAGGATGGTGATTGATCCGGAAGGTTGGTGTACAATCGCTTCTCTTTAGTAGATGAGTCTTGAGTCTATGGTGTGGAGACACCGGAGCGAGAGTACAGGTACTCGTTAGAGAATGAGGGCACTGAGCGTGACCACCTCGAGTAGTCATTAGGGAGTCTACCTTCTCGTCAATGACTGACTCGATGCTGCAGTAGTGTGTCTGGTTCTTTGACCTGAGGTGCATCGGATAGTTCACCTTGAGGGTGTTATAGTTTGACTACACCATTACTCGGATCTCCTAGCCATATGGAACCCTGAGGTGTATGTTGGCTATAGCATGTTCATTGTAGGAACTGGATGGCATCAAGATGGAATCTATCTACCTCGGTGGTAGAGGAGCAGCCCTATGATGATCATGAGAATCAAGTCCAGAAGTCCATGGCCATGGCAGAGTGAAATAATAGAAAGAGTTTCTATTTAGATTTTCACATCGGACTCGAATCGAATGATTACATCATATGACAGAGACTAGGGTTTGACGAGTTTACCTTAACCCTAATCTGATCGGGGCTCAAGATAGAAGAACTTAATCACACAGGTAGCTGCACCAAGAGGTTCGCATTCAGCTCTGATGGGTTGCCACCATATACTGCTAGGTGTCACTGGTGGATTTTGGGAGCAATTAGAATGATTTAGATGATCGATCATTCTAGCTGTTCGAATCAGAAGAGTTCTGATCCATCGAAAGGAGTTTCGATGATGTCGATGATAGAGATCATGACATATCCCATTACCATACAGAACTGAACCTAACTGGGTCACACAAACAAGGGTTTGAATCTGGTGATCATCAATTGAACTGATCTAGTTCAATTGATCTGAATGAGATTCAATTAGGTTCAAGAAAATCGTGCTAGCACTCGATTGAACCTAACGTTCTTCTTTTGCTATCATAAATAAGTTGTCCTGACTGAGCCAAAGGAGTTTGTGCTCAATCAGAGGCCTTCATATGGTCTGACTGGAGGTTGTCCAAGTCAGAAAAGGTTGTCTTATTTTGTAAGACATTACCTGCCATTTTTGGTCACCTGCCATTTCTTGTTCTTTGACTTTGGTCAAAAGTCTACCTTTGACTGGTCAAATGTTGACCATTGATACTTTGACTTTTGACCACATGTCATGCACCTATTGGAGAGCTGGTGGGGGCCTGTCCCCCTGCCAGAACCTGGCAAGGAAGAGGGCGCACGCCACCCTTGGCGTGTGCCCAAGTTGGAGGCGCCTAGGAGTCCCTGTTGGACAGGGACTCCATCTCCTTTTTGGATTCCAATTAGAGTTCTCCTAAGAACCAACTTTGACTGGTCTTAGGCACCCTCTAAGGAGGAATCCAGGGGACTCTATTCCCACCAATCAGATTTAGATCTGATTTCACAAAGAGTTGTGATTGGTTGGGAAGAAGAGAAGTTGGATCACTGACAGTCTATAAATAAGACCCTGCGCCCAACCCAGATAGTGATTGGTGTGATTGATTGAATCATAATTCTCCATACCCCAAGGCTGCCTCTCCCCTCTTCCTCCATGCCAAACCACCTTCTCCCTCTCCTCTCCACATCCAAAAGGAGTTTTGGATTTTTGGTTGGTGCGATCCAGATCAAAGAAAGGCGACTGAAAGCTAGAAGGCTGCACTGCTGCAAAGGACGACTGCTGATCTTCAAAAGGAGTTTTGAAGATCCTCCAGATCAGATCCAGATTTAATTTTTGGAGGTATGATAGAGAAAAAGAGGATCTCCAGATCCAGCTCGAGTGGATACCAGTAGAGGCCAGGCACTTGCGTGGCTAGATCTAGAACCTTCTGCTGCATACAGGATCATCAATGGATAATAGGATTACCCACATTAAGGTAAGTTAAATCTGATTTAATTTATCTGATTTTATTTTGATTTCTAAAATAATAATAATCAGATCTAAAACATCTTAAATCTAATCTAAATCAAAGAAAATTTTTTTTGAAATATATCTCTTGATCTGATCAGATCTGAACGAACCTGGACCGAAAAATCAGGATTTCCCTTCAGATAAGCGATGAAAGATCGAGGAGGAAGTCGATGCTAAGAAGGAGCAGGCTATCAAAGTCTTCAAGTCCTCCAAAACAATGGAGGATATCAAGATTGTCTTTAATCAAGAGGCCTTTCTCAAAGGATTCGAGGTCTACATGAAGAGGATCGCCAAGAGGTTTCCTAACATGGACCTTGACTTTTTAACTGAAGAGCTCGGCGATGAGGCGGAACCTTCCCACGTTGACGTTGTCCCTCCAGTTATCGAACTGATGTCCAAACCTCCGATCCTACCATGGTGATTCCAGAGCTTATCCTTGAACTAGGAGTCGTCGAGGATGCGCCAACCTCGCCTGCTGCCCCATCTTTCGAGATTGAAAACTTTGATAGTTATATTTTTCTTCTTTTTCTTTCATGTACTTAAGACATTTTGTACAATGAAGACAAGTTTTCTTTTATTTGATGTTGTGTCATGTCTATCATTTAGAATCCCTCTAGTGAAGGTGGCCATGACTTGCCACCATCCATTGAGGTTGCACCATTGCCCCAAGGTCTTCCTCTGAAATCTATTACTAGAGATCTATAGAAGGAGGTTCACCAGACTAAGAAAAAGTTGAAGAAGGTAAGGGGCAAACTTCAAGAACTAGAGAAGCATTATTCGAAAGCCATGATTGAGATCACCTACCTTTGATAGGTCCATAAAAAGGATTCTATGGACTATATCAGAAATAAGCATCTTTTAACTGAAGAGTTGGAATGGGTGAAGAAGTCTAGTAGCGAGAAGGTTTGGGCTTTGTCTGCCCAAGTTAGCTTCCTCGAAGTTGAACTTCGAGATTCAAAAGAAAAGATCAAGTAATTGAAAAGGGGCTCAGCCTGGGGCCAGAATCGGGTGGAGCTCGACTGGAATTGGTCAAAGAAGTTTTCCGACCTCCAGGCATAGCTGAGCGACGTGGAGTGATTGTACAACTTCCATCAAGTTGGTTGGCATGAGGAGATCGAGGGTTACAAGAGAAAGCTTATTAGGATGAACTTCAAAGTTATGCAGCTTCAAAAATAGTTGGTAGACAATACTCAAGTCGGCCTAAGTGCACATCCAGGTGAAATCGCCACTCTGAAGTATGCTCTTGAAAATTTCATCATAAAGTTCGAGGGTGCAGAAAAGAAACGTCATGATCTAAAAGTTGAGATGGTCTATCAGGAAAACTTGGTGAAGGATGCCAAAGCCGAGTCGGCAATTCTTAGGAAAAGACTACGGAAGATAGAGGAAGAGTCGCGCAGATGAGAGAGAATGCTGAGGGAGAGCCTGGCAATGAGATAGAAGCTCGAGGAGAGAATAGAGGGCTTGAAATTTCTTCTCATAATGGCTGGGGTCGGTAGTCTAAAGTCTAATTCTAGGTAGGACTTTGCCCCCTCCCCCCAATTTTTTTTATAACCAATCCTACCAATTCATGTAATGACCTTTATTTTTAATGAGATGAAGCTTCTTTTATTTGTCTGTGTTCCATCTTAGCTTGCTGCTTATCACTTTATTTTTTATTGTGTCTAATCTCGACGTCGTCCCAAAATTACAGTTCTTATTTTGTTTTCATGTTTAAGAACTAGAGGTCTTCGCTTTCCTCATAAGGATCTTTATCCATGTTAGGATGAGGTTCTCCTACTCTTCTTGACATGGTTGGCCTTTATCTTTGTTAGGATGAGGTTCTCCTCCTATCCCTAATAAAATCATTGAAGCACAAAAGGATCATTGAAAGGGCCTTTTCTCATGTCCTCTTCTCAAGATGAGGTCCTCCTCCTATTCTTGATGGGATTGGCCTTTACCTTTGTTAGGACAAGGTTCTCCTCCTATACCTAATAAGATCATTGGGACACAAAAGGATCGTTGAAAGGGCCTCTCCTCTTATCCTCCTGTCAGGAAAGACCGTCCTACTGTTTCTGATGGAATTGACTTTTATCTTTGCTAGGATGAGATTCTCCTCCTATTCCTAACAAGATCATTGGGATACAAAAGGATCGTTGAAAGAATCTCTCTTTTTTTTCTCTGTTAGGATGAGGTCTTCTCCTATTACTGATGGAATTATTTTTTATCTTTGTTAGGATGAGGTTCTCCTTCTGTCCCTAATAAGATCATTGGAGCACAAAAGGACCATTGAAAGGACCTCTCCTCTTATCTTTCTATCAGGATGAGGTCCTCCTGTTCTTGACGAAGTTGGTCTTTATCTTTGTTAGGATGAGGTTCTTCTTCTATCCCTAATAAGATCATTGGAGCACAAAAGGGCTATTGAAAGGGCCACTTTTCTTGTCCTTCTATCAGGATGAGATCCTCCTCCTGTTCTTGATGGAGTTGGCCTTTATCTTTGTTAGGATGAGATTTTCATCCTATCCTTAACAAAATCATTAGAGCATAAAAGGACCGTTGAAAAGACCTCTTTCTTTATTCTCCTATCAGGACGATATCCTCCTATTCTTGATGGGGTTGGCCTTTATCTTTGTTGGAGCGAGGTTCTCCTTCTATCCCTAACAAGGTCATTGAGACACAAAAGGACCATTGAAAGGGCCTCTTTCCATTACCTCCTATCTTAAATAATTGGAGGTCTTTACTTTTTTCATAAGTATCTTTGTCCACATCAGGACGAGGTCCTCCTGCTCCTCATATGATTGGCCTTTACCTTTATTAGGATGAGATTCTTCTTTTGTCCCTAACAAGATCATTGGGGCACAAAAGGATCGTTGAAAGAACCTCTATCATTGTTCTCCTATCAGGATGAGATCCTTTTCCTATTTCTGACGGGGTTGGTCTTTATCTTTGTTAGGATGAGGTTCTTCTCCTATACCTAACAAGATCATTGGGGCATAAAAGGACCGTTGAAAAATTCTCTCCTCATTACCTCCTATCTTAAATAACTGGATGTTTTCACTTCCCTCGTAAGGGTCATTATCCACGTTAGGACGAGGTCCTTCTATTCTTGACATGGTTGGCCTTCACCTTCATTAGGATGAGGTTCTCTTTCTATCTCTAACAAGATTATTGGAGCATAAAAAGGTGATTGAAAGGATCTTTCCTCTTATCCTCCTATCAGGACAAGATCCTCCTTCTGTTCCTGATGGGATTGATCTTTACCTTTGTTAGGAAGAGATTTTCCTCCTGTCCCTAACAAGCTCTATTAGGAAAAAAATAACCCTTGTCGAAGTTCTTAACTATCGATTCTTGTCTTGCATGAACTTGCCAAGTCTCTCGATGACAAGCTCATGGCACAGAACTCATCATAGACACAGAGAAGCTCGGGTAGATGATCTTGAATAGTAAGATTATACTGTTAGCTAATTAACCTTATTTTTTAGCTCCAAATGAATGATAGGACCAATGTTCAACCCTTCTAACCTTGGCTAATGTCGAGTTCCTGACTTTCCTCAGTCGTACTCCTTTCGGACTCCTCCAGTCACACTCCTTTCAGACTTCTTTAAGTCGGATTCCTCCGATCGTACTCCTTCCAGACCCCTCTCGGATGGACTTCTCCAGTCACATTTGTACTAGCCAAACTCTCTTCTAACGAGCTTCCCCCAATCATGCACGGACCTCACCAAATCATTAATCCATGATAACTACTTCATGAAGGATGAGACACATTACCTCGGGTTTCAATCTAGGGGGTCCCTATTTGCATGCAATCTTGGATGCTCCTGAACTTCTTGGAGTCACTGGAGATCGCCCTAGTAGACCCCGGGTGGTTACAAGCTCATTGCATAGACTAAAATCTTCAATCAATGTCTGAACTCCAACAAATAGATCTCAACCATTTGCAAGTCACAACAAAGAATAACTCATCCTCCATAACAAACTCCACATGGCTCCGAATGGTCCACTACCAGGTAATTATAGCAATCACCATCAATTGGTTATGAGCTCCACCTATATAAGGGATCCTCCAGATATGCTTTCTCTCTAAGCTGAAAACTCTGCTTCAATTCTTTCTGAGCACACTATTTTTGTTGGCCAGAAGTCGGAGGGTCTTGCTGGATCCATCCCACCTCCGATTTGGACTTATTTTGTAGGTCCCGACGATGACCTAGTCTTTCTCGACTCTAGCTAATTTCAATGTCTGCAGTATTCTGCATCAACAAAATTGGCCCAAGAGAAAAGGTTTCTATCCAGATCCCTTATTCTTAAAGGAGTGCTCAATGGGACTTCTTCCCAGCTTCTACTTCTTGCTCTTCTTCAATCATCTCTGCCAGATGTCACCCATAAGGCATCGATGAGGCGATCTATGTTAGATATATGTGCCCTAGAAGCCAGAATTGGCTGACACTTGTAATACACTTCTAGGGGTAAAATTATAATTTTGACTATAATTAATCAAATGGGTTATTTTTTATCACACCTGTGTATTTAGTGTCTGTGATACATCCTTTGAGTTAATGGTAATGATAATTCATATTTTCAAGAGTTGAAAATTTAAGATATGAATAATCATTATTAACTCATAAACAGCTCCCGACCATAGGATCATCACTAGGATGGTGATTGATCCGGAAGGTTGGTGTACGATCGCTTCTCTTTAGTAGATGAGTCTTGAGTCTACGGTGTGGAGACACCGGAGCGAGAGTACAGATACTCGTTAGAGAATGAGGGCACTGAGCGTGACCACCTCGAGTAGTCATTAGGAAGTCTACCTTCTCGTCAATGACTGACTCGATGCTGCAGTAGTGTGTCTGGATTCTTTGACCTGAGATGCATCGGCAGTTCACCTTGAGGGTGTTATAGTTTGACTACACCATTACTCGGTCTCCTAGCCATATGGAACCCTGAGGTGTATGTTGGCTATAGCATGTTCATTGTAGGAACTGGATTGCATCAAGATGGGATCTATCTACCTCGGTGGTAGAGGAGCAGCCCTATGATAATCATGAGAATCAAGTCCTAAAGCCTCATGGCCATGGCAGAGTGAAATAATAGAAAGAGTTTCTATTTAGGTTTTCACATTGGACTCGAATCGAATGATTATATCATATGACAGAGACTAGGGTTTGACGAGTTTACCTTAACCCTAATCTGATCGGGGCTCAAGATAGAAGAACTTAATCACACAGGTAGCTGCACCAAGAGGTTCGCATTCAGCTCTGATGGGTTGCCACCATATACTGCTAGGTGTCACTGGTGGATTTTGGGAGCAATTAGAATGATTTAGATGATCGATCATTCTAGCTGTTCGAATCAGAAGAGTTCTGATCCATCGAAAGGAGTTTCGATGATGTCGATGATAGAGATCATGACATATCCCATTACCATACAGAACTGAACCTAACTGGGTCACACAAACAAGGGTTTGAATCTGGTGATCATCAATTGAACTGATCTAGTTCAATTGATCTGAATGAGATTCAATTAGGTTCAAGGAAATCGTGCTAGCACTCGATTGAACCTAACGTTCTTCTTTTACTATCACAAATAAGTTGTCCTGACTGAGCCAAAGGAGTTTGTGCTCAATCAGAGGCCTTCATATGGTCTAACTGGAGGTTGTCCAAGTTAGAGAAGGTTGTCTTATTTTATAAGACATTACCTGCCATTTTTGGTCACCTGCCATTTCTTGTTCTTTGACTTTGGTCAAAAGTCTACCTTTGACTGGTCAAACATGTTGACCATTGACACTTTGACTTTTGACCACATGTCATGCACCTATTGGAGAGCTGGTGGGGGCCTGTCCCCCTGCCAGAACCTGGCAAGGAGAAGGGCGCACGCCAAGGGTGGCGTGAGCCCAAGTAGGAGGCGCCTAGGAGTCCTTGTTGGACAAGGACTCCATCTCCCTTTTTGGATTCCAATTAGAGTTCTTCTAAGAACCAACTTTGACTGGTCTTAGGCACCCTCTAAGGAGGAATCCAGGGGTCTCTATTCCCACCAATCAGATTTAGATCTGATTTCACAAAGGGTTGTGATTGGTTGGGAGGAAGAGGAGTTGGATCACGCTTAGTCTATAAATAAGACCCTGCGCCCAACTCAGATTCTAATGCAATTCAATTGAGAAACCCCACGCCCCAAGGCTGCCTCTCCCCTCCTCCTCCATGCCATAGCTTCTTCTCCCCTTGCTCTCCACGTCCAAAAGGTGTTTTGGACTTTGGTTGGTGCGATTCAGATCAAGGAAAGGCGATCAAAAGCAAGAAGGCTGCGCTGCTGCAAAAGGACGACTGCAGATCTTCAAAAGAGTTTTGAAGATCCTCCAGATCAGATCCAGATCTGATTTTTGGAGGCATGATAGAGAAGAAGAGGATCTCCAGATCCAACCCGAGTGGATACCGGTAGAGGCCAGGCGCTTGCGTGGCTAGATCCAGAACCTTCCGCTGCAATCAGGATCATCTACAGGGTAATAGGATTACCCAAATCAGGTAAATTAAATTTGATTTAATTTATCTTATTTTATTTTATTTATTAAAATAATAAGAATCAGATCTGAAACATATCAAGATCTGATTGGGATCAAGAGAAAAATTTTTGAAATATATCTCTTGATCTGATCAGATCTGGACGAACCTGGACCGGGAAATTAGGATTTCCCTTCAATTGGTATCAGAGCCATGGTTCTAAATTATTTAGATCTGATTTTAATTTTATTTTAATTAGAAAATAAAGTGATTTCAGATGTCACATGAGATGTGATCAGATCTGAAATTAGAAAAATTAAAATTAAATGATTTGGATCTAAGAACATGAAGATATGCATGACTAGTTCTAGAATAGAATAGTTCTATAGAATAGTTTTGCATGTCTTTGATTTAATCTGATTAAATCATATTTTAGATCTTCTTATTTACTATTTTTTGATATTATAAGTGTTATAATAACATCTGATAAACAGCAAATAAAAATTATTTAATTTTAAATATCATATGAGATATGATTGATGCATGTCTAGACTAGTTGTAGAATAGTTCTACATAATTGTCTAGATTAGAATTTATTTTGATTAGATCAATTTAAATCTAATTTTTTCAGATTATTATGTGATAATTTAGATCTGAAAACATACATGATTATGATACATGAGATGTATGCAAAATATGCCATGATTAGATCTACTTTATATATGAGATATATGATATAGATCTGATATTGTTTTGTAGTATTGAATATTCCTGATTAAGGCGTTCCTCTTGGCCGTCCGGTCATAAGAACGAAGAAGGGTTTAAAGGCCCTCTCTTCCCATTCGATGGGGTGTTCTTATGACGTGTAGGGGTGCTGCGTGTTCATCCTTAATCAGAAACCCAAAACTTACTTTCTGCAAAATCCTAGATCCTGAAACCCTAGGATTTATTGTGCATATTTTGTTTATGAACCCAACTTAATTAAGAATTAAGTTTATGGAATATTAATTAGGTCTAAAATTGAGAATTTCAGATCTAAGACATATTCATAATACTGGGTTCGGGCTTGGGTAGCTCAATTAGGTCTAAGCTGTTGATCAAACCGAATCAAGAGTTGGTTAGATGGGATCAATAATGCTTAAATTGACCAGCCTAATAGGATTAAGTCTGGGTCAAGATCGAGTCACGATCAAGCAAGACCTAATTAGGCTCAGAGGTTAGAGTCTGGATTGTAGGCTAACCCAATTGGTTCTGACTCAACAATTTGGTGTCTAAGGTAAGTTTGGCATAGACGACCGACTGGATTTTTAATTGGAAGCTACTCGACCTGAATGCGTTCTTGTGCGAGTTAACGGCATATTCCTTCCACCGATCTCACTTACCTGGCCATATCTGTTGACACAGTTCTGATCTGAGGTGGTCAATAATCCGAGCTGACCCATGCCACTAGGTTAGTCATAATTGTTATGACTAAGCCAAGTCTAGTTTAATGAGACCTGAATCAATTCTCCCTAAGAAAAGATTAAGTCCGAGGTCTTCCACCATTGTAGAATCTTTGACTCTCTACAGGAACATGTCTGCATCAAACCCATTGGCACGTATCCTAGACACACATAGACTGACTGAACCCAATTATAAAGATTGGCTCAGGAACTACAAAATTATTTTGGGTTCAGAGAAGTTAACACATATTTTGGACCAGGACCCTCCCACCTTATCAGCTCGTCCATCCACTGAACAGAGAGCATCTCTAGAAAAATGGATTGACGAAGAAAATAAGGTCAGATATTACATGTTGGGCTCGATGTCTGATGAGCTCCAGTGCCAACATGAGGATATCGGGACTGCTCGCCAAATGTTGGCTCACCTGCAGGAGATGTTTGGTGAACAGAGTCGCGCAGCCAAATATCAAGTCACAAAATGACTTTTTAAGGCTAAGATGCGTGATGGGCAGTCAGTCCAAGATCACTGTCTGACAATGATCAAGGACATGGAAGAGCTTGAGAAGCTCGGTATGAAGTTGGACTTGGATCTGTAGAACGATATTATTCTGCAATCCTTGACTGATGCATATGGGCAATTCATCATGAATTACCACATGCATAAACTTCAAAATTCCATGGCCGAGTTGATGAATATGCTGGTTACCGCTGAGCTTTCTATGAAAGGTTCTAAAGGCTCAGTTCTTGCTATGGGAACATACCCTCTTCGATTACCATCTGGTTTAGACTTAGTTTTAAAAGACTGTTATTATGTGCCTGCAGCTAGCAGGAATTTGATTTCTGTTTCATGCTTAGCACAAGAAGGTTATGTGATCACCTTCTTTAAGGACCATTGTAACATTCTTTATGAAAGAAATAAAATTACAAATGGTTTCCTTATTAATGGTCTTTATCAGCTACATATTGATGTACCTATTCTAACTATCGAGCAAAACGTGAATGCCAAACGACCTAGGGATAGTCCAAATGACAGATATCTATGGCACCTGAGATTAGGTCATATAGCAGAAGATAGGATTAACAAATTGGAGAAAACTGGGCTATTGAGTCCATTGACTTTTGAGTCATATCCAACTTGTGAATCTTGTCTTCAAGGCAAAATGACTAAACTCCCTTTTGTTGGACATGGGGAGAGGGCCACAGATCTCCTTGCCCTAGTACATACTGATGTGTGCGGCCCATTTGATGTGCCGGCTAGAGGCAATTTTGTCTACTTCATTATCTTTACCGATGATCTATCTAGGTATGGGTATGTGTATCTTATGAGACATAAGTCTGAAGCTTTTGAAAAGTTCAAAGAATTCAGACATGAAGTAGAAAAACAAACTGGAAAAACCCATTAAGGTTCTTCGATCAGATCGAGGAGGTGAATACCTTAGCCAGGAATTCCTAGACTATCTTAAGGAAAATGGCATAGTCTCTCAATGGACTCCACCAGGAACACCTCAACTCAATGGGGTTTCAGAACGGAGAAATCGGACTCTATTGGATATGGTTCGATCCATGATGAGCTTCACAGACCTCCCTGATTTTCTTTGAGGACATTCATTATTAACTTCAATCTATTTACTGAATAGGGTTCCCTCTAAAATCGTTCCTACCACACCGTATGAGATATGGCACGGTAAGAAACCAAGTCTGAGTCATCTCAGAATTTGGGGTTGTCCGGCTTATGTCAAAAGACAACAAGCGGACAAGTTAGAATTTAGGTCCTTCAGAGCTCGATTCATAGGATATCCTAAAGAGTCATTAGGATACTATTTCTACATTCCAGAAGACTACAATGTGATTGTGAGTCGACATGCCATATTTCTTGAAAAACTAGTTTATTCAAGATAGTGGCATTGGAAAGCAGATTAAGCTTGATGAGAAAGTATCACAAGTGGAAAGAGCTAAGGACCAATTGGAACCAAATCAGGTTGAGCCAATAAGAACACTACCTCCTCTACCTCATAGATCGGAAAGAGTGTCCCGTCCCCCTGAAAGATACTTAGGTATTATTTCAGAGGACGTAGAGAAAATGTTCCTCATAGGTAATGGTGCTCATGGAAGATGATCCCAAAACCTACAACGAGGCGATATCAGATATCGACTCCGAGAAATGGCTTGAGGCAATGAAGTCAGAGATCGACTCGATGCACTCAAACCAAGTCTGGACCTTGGTAGATCCATCAGAAGGTATAGTACCTATTGGGTGTAAATGGATCTTCAAGAGAAAGATTGGTGCAGATGGGAATGTGGAGACATTCAAGGCTAGATTGGTGGCAAAAGGTTATAGTCAATGCGAAGGCATTGACTATCAGGATACCTTTTCCCCGGTAGCTATGCTAAAATCCATCCGCACATTGCTTGCCGTTGCAGCCTATTTCGATTATGAAATATGGCAAATGGACGTGAAAACGGCATTCCTAAATGGATATCTTGAGGAAGATATCTATATGGAACAGCCGCTAGGTTTCACATCCAGTGATACTGATCACAAGGTTTTGAAGATCTTCAAAAGGACGACTGTAGATCTTCAAAAGAGTTTTGAAGATCCTCCAGATCAGATCTAGATCTAATTTTTGGAGGCTTGATAGAGAAGAAGAGGATCTCCAGATCTAACCCGAGTGGATACCGGTAGAGGCCAGGCACTTGCGTGGCTAGATCCAGAACCTTCCGCTGCAATCAGGATCATCTACAGGGTAATAGGATTACCCAAATCAGGTAAATTAAATTTGATTTAATTTATCTTATTTTATTTATTAAAATAATAAGAATCAAATCTAAAACATATCAAGATCTGATTGGGATGAAGAGAAAAATTTTTGAAATATATCTCTTGATCTGATCAGATCTGGACGAACCTGGATCGGAAAATCAAGATTTCCCTTCAATCTACTGCCTCCACAGTCAGATCTCACCCAGATCTACCTGCTCTAACCCCATCTTTGGCATCCCAGGCTTCTCTACTGATAGTAGTGGTGGATATGGAGTAGTTCAATCAGTTGATCCAGTAGGTTAAAGGCCTCACTGAAGCAGTACAGTCCATGCAGCAGCAGCAATCCCCAACATCAGTTCAACCTGGGGGAACCTCACCAGAGTACCAGGATCTGGTGCTTGGATGGCCCACCTAGGCTAGTCATCCTGTGACTTCTAGAAAGGGGAAACAAAGGGCTGAGAGCCCTTGTTCTAATCACGATTCCAACTCTAAAGGTTCCCTACCTCCATTTTGCCAAAAGACTCTCGAGATCCATGATCGGGATGATCTTCTAGATCAAAAATTTTAGGAGTCAAACCAATGGATTGAGGAACTCCATCAGGCTTCCTCCACCTACGGTGATGATATCTGCACCAATCCTCCTTTCTCCTAGCAAATCATGTAAGAGCTCATCCTGCTGAACTTCAAGCTTCCTCAATTTGAGAGCTATGATGGGACCACTGATCCGATCAACCTTCTAGAGACCTTTTGGATAATGATGCTGCTCCATGGCACATCCAAAGCTATTTTGTACCAAGCTTTTCCATCCACTCTAAAAGAAGTAGCAAGAAATTGATACTCGACTCTTAAGGTATGATCTTCTTCTTCGATCAAATAAGCCATCAGTTTGTGGCTCATTTCGTGAGCAACCGACACCCAAGCGAGACTCGAACTCCCTCATCAACATCAAGAAGAAAGAAGGGGAGTCCATCCAAGCTTACATCAATCGCTTCAATGCTGCAGCCCTGGATGTCTGAAACCTGAACCAATCTGTTGCTATGGCCATGCTAAAGAATGACCTTCTATCCTTCCTGAAAAGAAAATATCCCCAGAATTGTATGCTAGCACAAGCTGAAGGTTATGCCCGAGCTAAGGAAACCTTCAAGCAGAAGGATAATGAGACTGCAAAAGAGTGGCAAGCAAGTGAATCAAATAAGCCCACAGCCAAAAAGAAGCCGAATGAAGTTCGATCATGCTCCCAAACTCCTCCCGAGTGTAAGTGAGCTAGGACTTCTTCCCGTGCTCATCGACAAAGAAGCCCTAACTATAGGGCATGATGAAACTCTCTCCCTAGAAGGTTCCACAACTACGCCTGTCTTAATGCTCCAAATACTCAAGTGCTGATGAAAATTAAGGAGCAGCTACTAAGATTGGAAAGAATGCACACTTACCTTGGCAAGCATAATCCAAACAAGCACTGTCTCTACCATTATGACCGTGGTTATGATATTGAATAATGTATGCAGCTCCAAGATGAGATCGAGGAGTTTATCAGGCGAGGATAGCTTGGTCGATTCCTTCAATGTTGGCCTGATGTAAAAGAAGTTCAGTTGTGGGTACCATCATTGCCAGAACCACCAAGGAGAGAGGAACAATAGGGAGATTAGCCATCTCTTGGCATCATCAATACCATCTCCGAAAGACTTCAGTGGAGAGAAACCAATGGATCAGCAGAGATGGCTAAGAGGCAGAGAACTGAGAAATCCATTGCCTTCACTAGAAAAGATGCACAATGGATTCAATTCTCCCATAATGATGCAGTTGTAGTTTTCTTAAATATTACTGACTATGATGTATGCCACGTTCTCATTGATTATGAAAGCTCTACTGATGCCTTATTTTATGATACTTTTTCTAAAATATCTATACCTAATAACCGATTAGGGCTAATAAATTTTCTATTGGTAGGCTTCACTAGTGATGCTGTGCTAGTTAAAGGGATAATAACATTAATTATGGCACAGGATAATACCCAAGGCAATCCAAGGCTCAGACAGATTTTCTAATGGTGAAAGCTCTATATGCTTATAATGCAATTCTCGACAGACCTGGCCTAAATGCACTTTGGGTGGTGGGGCGATTTATTATCTGAAAATAAAGTTTTCAATAAGTTACGGGATTGGAGAAGTCAAAGGAGACCAAGCTTTGGCAAGGCATTGCAACTCAATTGCTTTACAAAGAGGCAAACAATTAAACCCTTGCCCGATAGACGGGCTGGATATCCGTGATGACCTTACTGAAGAACGTGGCAAACCAATGAAAGACCTTGCCACAAACCCTCTGAATGATGGGAATCAGGAGCTATTGATCCTGAGATTGATTTTGATGATGTTAAAATATTGAATATACTATGTATCTAATTATGTGTTTTAAGAATGTATGTAGGATTTTTTAAGTATCCAAAATGAAGAATTTATCTTAAGGACAAATCATCTCAAGATGTCAAACCAAAGTGAAGGGAAATCCTGATTTCTCGGTCCAGGTTCGTCCAGATCTGATTAGATCAAGAGATATATTTCAAAAATTTTCTCTTGATCTCAATCAGATCTTGATATGTTTCAGATCTAATTCTTATTATTTTAATAAATAAAATAAAATAAGATAAATTAAATCAAATTTAATTTACCTGATTTGGGTAATCCTATTACCCTGTAGATGATCCTGATTGCAGCGGAAGGTTCTGGATCTAGCCACGCAAGCGCCTGGCCTCTACCGGTATCCACTCGGGTTGGATCTGGAGATCCTCTTCTTCTCTATCACACCTCCAAAAATTAGATCTGGATCTGATCTGGAGGATCTTCAAAACTCTTTTGAAGATCTGCAGTCGTCCTTTTGCAGCAGCGCAACCTTCTTGATTTTGATCGCCTTTCCTTGATCTGAATCGCACCAACCTAAGTCCAAAACTCTTTTGGACGTGGAGAGCAAGGGGAGAAGAGACTATGGCATGGAGAAGGAGGGGAGAGGCAGCCTTGGGGCGTGTCTAATAGCATTAGAATTAGGGTTGGGCGCAGGGTCTTATTTATAGACCTCTTGTGATCCAACTCCTCTTCCTCTCAACCAATCACAACCCTTTGTGAAATCAGATCTAAATCTGATTGGTTGGAATAGAGACCCCTGGATTCCTCCTTAGAGGGCGCCTAAGACCAGTCAAACTGGATTCTTAGTAGAACTCTGATTGGAATCCAAAAGGGAGGTGGAGTCCTTGTCCAACAAGGACTCCTAGGCGCCTCCTACTTGGGCTCACGCCACCCTTGGCGTGCGCCCTTCTCCTTGCCAGGTTCTGGCAGGGGGACAGGCCCCCACCAGCTCTCCAATAGGTGCATGACATGTGGTCAAAAGTCAAAGGGTCAATGGTCAACGTTTGACCAGTCAAAGGTAGACTTTTGACCAAAGTCAAAGAATAAGAAATGGCAGGTGACCAAAAATGGCAGGTAATGTCTTACAAATAAGACAACCTATTCTGACTTGGACAACCTCCAGTCAGACCATATGAAGGCCTCTGATTGAGCACAAACTCCTTTGGCTCAGTCAGGACAACTTATTTGTGATAGTAAAAGAAGAACGTTAGGTTCAATCGAGTGCTAGCACGATTTTCCTTGAACCTAATTGAATCTCATTCAGATCAATTGAACTAGATCAGTTCAATTGATGATCACCAGATTCAAACCCTTGTTTGTGTGACCCAGTTAGGTTCAGTTCTGTATGGTAATGGGATATGTCATGATCTCTATCATAGACATCATCGAAACTCCTTTCGATGGATCAGAACTCTTCTGATTCGAACAGCTAGAATGATCGATCATCTAAATCATTCTAATTGCTCCCAAAATCCACCAGTGACACCTAGCAGTATATGGTGGCAACCCATCAGAGCTGAATGCGAACCTCTTGGTGCAGCTACCTGTGTGATTAAGTTCTTCTATCTTGAGCCCCGATCAGATTAGGGTTAAGGTAAACTCGTCAAACCCTAGTCTCTGTCATATGATATAATCATTCGATTCGAGTCCAATGTGAAAACCTAAATAGAAACTCTTTCTATTATTTCACTCTGCCATGGCCATGGGCTTCAGGACTTGATTCTCATGATTATCATAGGGCTGCTCCTCTACCACCGAGGTAGATAGATCCCATCTTGATGCAATCCAGTTCCTACAATGAACATGTCTATAGCCAACATACACCTCAAGGATTCCATATGGCTAGGAGACCGAGTAATGGTGTAGTCAAACTATAACACCCTCAAGGTGAACTGTCGATGCATCTCAGGTCAAAGAACCAGACACACTACTGCAGCATCGAGTTAGTCATTGACGAGAAGGTAGACTTCCTAATGACTACTCGAGGTGGTCACGCTCAGTGCCCTCATTCTCTAACGAGTATCTGTACTCTCGCTCCGGTGTCTCCACACCGTAGACTCAAGACTCATCTACTAAAGAGAAGCGATCGTACACCAACCTTCCGGATCAATCACCATCCTCGTGATGATCCTATGGTCGGGAGCTGTTTATGAGTTAATAATGATTATTCATGTCTTAAATTTTCAACTCTTGAAAATATGAATTATCATTATTATTACCATTAACTCAAAGGATGTATCACAGACACTAAATACACAGGTGTGATAGAAAATAACCCATTTTATTAATTATAGTCAAAATTATAATTTTGCCCCTAGAAGTGTATTACAAGTGTCAGCCAATTCTGGCTTCTAGGGCACATATATCTAACAATCTCCCACTTGTCCTAAAGCCAATTGGCTACAAGTCTAAGTCCCATCTTCTCAAGGTGGGCTTCGATCTTCTGCTGGCCCAACGGCTTTGTAAGTGGGTCTGCCACATTATCTGCGGAGTTGACTCTCTTGACCTCAACGTAACCTTTCTCAAGGTAATCGCGGATGAGATGATATCGCCGCTCAATGTGCTTGGACTTCTGGTGAGACCTCGGCTCCTTAGCAAGGGCTATGGCGCCATTGTTGTCGCAGTAAAGAGGAATGGCATCTGATGGCATTACTCCAATTTCTGCAGCAAACTTCTTGTACCAGAATGCTTCCTTTGCAGCCTCTGATGCAGCTATATATTCTGCTTCCATGGTGGAATCTGCTATCACAGTTTGCTTGGAACTCTTCCAGCTGACAGCTCCACCATTGCACACAAACAGACTTCCAGATGTCGACTTTCGATCATCTATATCAGACATGAAGTCCGAGTCTGTGTATCCTTGAACTTGGAGTTCTCCGTTACCAAAGACCAACATCATATCCTTAGTTCTTCTCAAGTACTTAAGGATACATTTCACAGAAGTCCAGTGTTCTTCACCTGGATTTGACTGATATCTGCTTGTGACACTCACAGCATGGGCTATATCAGGTCGTGTACATAGCATGGCATACATGAGGCTCCCTATTGCAGAAGCATAAGGGATCTTGCTCATGCGTTCTATTTCCTCAGGTGTGCTGGGGCACATCTTCTTGGAAAGATGAATACCATGTCTGAAGGGTATTAATCCCCTCTTAGAGTTTTCCATACTAAACCTCTTTAGTACTTCCTCTATGTACATCTTCTGTGAAAGTCCTAGCATCCTATTCGGTCTATCCCTATAGACCTTAATTCCTAGAATAAAGGATGCTTCACCTAGGTCTTTCATGGAGAATTCCTTAGACAACCACATCTTGACTGATGTCAACATGGGAATATCATTCCCAATAAGGAGGATGTCATCCACGTACAATACGAGGAAGACAACAGCGCTCCTACTGACCCTTTTGAAAACACAAGGAGAGAGATAAATAATTATCCTGACTAAGCCAAGGAGTTTGTGCTCAATCAGAGGCCTTCATATGGTCTGACTGGAGGTTGTCCAAGTCAGAAATAGGTTGTCTTATTTGTAAGACATTACCTGCCATTTTTTGGTCACATCCTCTCATTGTTCTTGTTCTTCCTTTCTTTGGTCAAAAGTCTAACCTTTGACTGGTCAAATGTCATGAACCATTCACCCTTTAACTTTTGACCACATGTCATGCACCTATTGAAAGAGCTGGTGGGGCCTGTCCCTTGCCAGAACCTGGCAAGGAGAAAGGGCGCACACCAAGAGGTGGCTGGAGCCCAAGTAGGGAGGCGCCTAGGAGTCCTTGTTGGACAAGGACTCCACCTCCCTTTTTTGGATTCCAATCAGAGTTCTACCTAAAGAATCCAGTTTAACTGGTCTTAGGCACCCTCTAAGGAGGAATCCAGGGGTCTCTATTCCAACCAATCAGATTTAGATCTGATTTCACAAAGGGTTGTGATTGGTTGAGGAGGAGAGGAGTTGGATCACAAGAGGTCCTATAAATAAGACCCTGCGAACCCAACCCTAATCTAATGCTATTAGACACGCCCCAAGGTTGCCTCTCCCCTCACTTCTCCATGACATAGTCTACTTCTCCCCTTGCTCTCCATGTCCAAAAGGGTTTGGACTTTAAGGTTGGTGCGATTCAGATCAAGGAAAGGCGATCAAAATACAAGAGGCTGCGCTGGCTGCAAAAGGATGACTGCAGATCTTCAAAAGAGTTTTGAAGATCCTCTAGATTCATGATCCAGATCTGATTTTTGAGAGGTGATAGAGAAGAAGAGGATCTCCAGATCCAACCTGAGTGGATACCGATAGAGGCCAGGCGCTTGCGTGGCTAGATCCAGAACCTTCCGCGGCAATCAGGATCATCTACAGGGTAATAGGATTAACCAAAATCAGGTAAATTAAATTTGATTTAATTTATCTTGTTTATTTTATTTATTAAAATAATAAGAATCAGATCTAAAATATATCAATCTGATTGAGATCAAAGAGAAAATTTTGAAATATATCTCTTGATCTAATCAGATCTGGACGAAACCTGGACCGGAAAAATCAGGATTTTCCTTCAAACTGGTATCAGAGCCATGGTTCTAAATTGTTTTAGATCTGATTTTAATTTATTAGAAAATAAAGTGATTTCAGATGTCACATGAGATGTGATCAGATTCTGAAATCAGAAAAATTAAAATTAAATGATTGGATCTAAGAACATGAAGATATGCAATGACTAGTTCTAGAATAGAATAGTTCTATAGAATAGTTTTGCATGTCTTTGATTTAATATAGATTAATCATATTTTAGATCTTCTTATTTACTATTTTCTGATATTTATAAGTATTATAATAACATCTGATAAACAGCAATAAAAATTATTTAATTTTAAATATCATATGAGATATGATAGATGCATGACTAGACTAGTTGTAAATAGTTCTACATAATTGTCTAGATTAGAGATATATTTTGATTAGATCAATTTAAATCTAATTTTTCAGATTATTAATGTGATAATTAAGATCTGAAAACATGCATGATTTGATACATGAGATGTATGCAAAAATATGCCTTGATTAGATCTAAATTTGTATATGAGAATATATGATATAGATCTATAACTATTTTGTAGATTTACATGTTCCTGATTTAAGGCGTTCCTCTTTGGCCGTCGTCATAAGAACGAAGAAGGGTTTGAAGGCCCTCTCTCCCCATTCGATGGATGTTCTTATGATGTATAGGGGTGCTGCGTGTTCGTCCTTAATCAGAAACCCCAAAATTTACTTTCCGCAAAAACCCTAGATCCTGAAACCCTAGGATTTATTGTGCATATTTTGTTTATGAACCCAACTTAATTAAGAATTAACTTTATGGAATATCAATTAGGTCTAAAATTGAGAATTTTAGATCTAAGACATATTCATAATACTGGGTTCGGGCTTGGGTAGCTCAATTAGGTCTAAGCGGTTGATCAAACCGAATCAAGAGTTGGTTAGATGGGATCAACAATGCTTAAATTGACCAGCCTAATAGGATTAAGTCTGGGTCAAGATCGAGTCACGATCAAGCAAGACCTAATTAGGCTCAGAGGTTAGAGTCTGGATTATAGGCTAACCCAATTGGTTCTAACTCAACAATTTGGTGTCTAAGGTAAGTTTGGCACAGACGACCGATTGGTTTTTAATTGGAAGCTACTCGACCTGAATGCGTTCTTGTGCGAGTTAACGACATATTCCTTCCACCGATCTCACTTACCTGGCCATATCTGTTGACACAGTTCTGATCTGAGGTGGTCAATAATCCGAGCTGACCCATGCCACTAGGTTAGTCATAATTGTTATGACTAAGCCAAGTCTAGTTAATGAGACCTGAATCAATTTTCTCCCTAAAGAAAAGATTAAGTTCGAGGTCTTCCCACATTGTAGACGTGCGGACCCTTCTCGGGTTGATTGTTCTCGGTTGGATCGGTGGCTCAGTTGCACCGGGAAGACGCAACCATGTCTATAGGCATTGGATGCTATGGGCTGGAGGATGAGTTGGGCTTAATATTTCGGATACGGTGAAGAGACCACAATTAGAAACCCAGTCTATGCAAATGGTGGGTCTGACTTAAACTAAGGAGTGGATCAATATTCCGGATACGGTGACATTCATGAATTAGAGACCAAGTTTGGGTGCACCATGATTAGAGAATCATTGAACAAGAGTTGTTCACTCATTGGCTAACCCATCACCAATAACTGTTAGGTGAGGTGATGAGTCAGTTTGTGAGACCGCACCACCCACTAGAAATCATTAATCGTGGAGATTTTTGCATCTCTACAGAGGGAGTGTAGGGATCCGAGAAAATAGTGGGAGCTAATTTGTTTAAAAATAAAATCCCTAAATAAATTGGTCAAGTCAAAATTACAGTATCTAACTAGAATCTTTGACTCTCTACAGGAAAATGTCTGCGTCCAACCCACTGGCACGTATCCTAGACACACATAGACTGACTGGACCAATTATAAAGATTGGCTCAGGAACTACAAAATTGTTTGGGTTCAGAGAAGTTAACACATGTTTTGGACAGGACCCCACCACCTTACTAGCTCGTCCATCCAACTGAACAGAGAACGTCTCTGGAAAAAATGGATTGACCAAGATAATAAGGCCAGATACTACATGTTGGGCTCGATGTCTGATGAGCTCCAGCACCAACATGAAGATATCAGGACTGCTCGCCAAATGTTGGCTCACCTGCAGGAGATGTTTGGTGAATAGAGTCGCGCAGCCAAATATAAAGTCACAAAATGACTTTTTAAGGCTAAGATGCGTGATGGGCAGTCAGTCCAAGATCACTGTCTGACAATGATCAAGGACATGGAAGAGCTTGAGAAGCTCGGTGTGAAGTTGGACTTGGATCTGCAGAACAATATTATTCTGCAATCCTTGACTGATGCATATGGGCAATTCATCATGAATTACACACACTGCATAAACTTCAAAATTCCTTGGCCGAGTTGATGAATATGCTGGTTACCGCTGAGCTTTCTATGAAAGGTTCTAAAGGCTCAGTTCTTGCTATGGAGACGGACTTCTTCCAAAGAAAGTCTTATGGAAAGAAAAAGAAATCTGTGAAAAGGCAAAAGGTAGAAGGATCAAAGAAGAAGAAGGCAGAACCGAAGAAGAAGGTCGATGGCAAAGGAAAGTATTTCCATTGCAACAGCGATGGCCATTGGAAGCGGAACTGCCCTACTTACTTGGCCACCCTGAAGAACAAGAAGGAAGGTCCCTTCTGGAGTAATGCTCGTTATTGAGTCTAACCTTACGATTTCTTTTGCATCCAATTGGGTTGTGACTCTGGTTCTAGTGCTAAATCTGTGCACTTCTAATGCAGGGTCTTGAGGATAGCAGGAGTGCTGAGGGATGGAACATGATCCTATGCGTCGGTAATGGAGCAAAAGTTGCTGCAGTAGCCGTGGGAACATACCCTCTGCGATTACCATCTGGTTTAGACTTAGTTTTAAGAGACTGTTATTATGTGCCTGCAGCTAGCAGGAATTTGATTTCTGTTTCATGCTTAGCACAAGAAGGTTATGTGATCACCTTCTTTAAGGACCATTGTAACATTCTTTATGAAAGAAATAAAATTGCAAATGGTTTTCTTATTAATGGTCTTTATCAGTTGCATATTGATGTACCTGTTTTAACTATCGAGCAAAACGTGAATGCCAAACGACCTAGGGATAGTCCAAACGATAGATATCTATGGCACCTGAGATTAGGTCATATAGCAGAAGATAGGATTAACAAATTGGAGAAAAATGGGCTATTGAGTCCATTGACTTTTGAGTCATATCCAACTTGTGAATCTTGTCTTCAAGGCAAAATGACTAAACTCTCTTTTGTTGGACATGGGGAGAGGGCCACAGATCTCCTTGCCCTAGTACATACTGATGTGTGCGGCCCATTCGATGTATCGGCTAGAGGCAATTTTGTCTACTTCATTATCTTTACCGATGATCTGTTTAGGTATGGGTATGTGTATCTTATGAGACACAAGTCTGAAGCCTTTGAAAAGTTCAAAGAATTCAGACATGAAGTAGAAAAACAAATTGCAAAACCCATTAAGGTTCTTCGATCAGATCGAGGAGGTGAATACCTTAGCCGGGAATTCCTAGACAATCTTAAGAAAAATGGCATAGTCTCTCAATGGACTCCACCAGGAACACCTCAACTCAACGGGGTTTCAGAATAGAGAAATCGGACTCTATTGGATATGGTTCGATCCATGATGAGCTTCACAGACCTCCCAGATTTTCTTTGGGGACATTCATTATTAACTTCAATCTATTTACTGAATATGATTCCCTCTAAAACCGTTCCGACCACACCGTATGAGATATGGCACGGTAAGAAACCAAGTCTGAGTCATCTCAGAATTTGGGGTTGTCCGGCTCATGTCAAAAGACAACAAGCGGACAAGTTAGAGTTTAGGTCCTTTAGAGCTCGATTCATAGGATATCCTAAAGAGTCATTAGGATACTATTTCTACATTCCAGAAGACAACAATGTGATTGTGAGTCGACATGCCATATTTCTTGAAAAATAGTTTATTCAAGATAGCGGCATTGGAAAGCAGATTAAGCTTTATGAGAAAGTCTCACAAGCAGAACGAGCTAAGGACCAAGTTGGAACCAAATCAGGTTGAGCCAATAAGAACACTACCTCCTCCACCTCGTAGATCGGAAAGAGTTTCTCGTCCCCCTGAAAGATACTTAGGTATTATTTCAGAGGACGTAGAGAAAATGTTCCTCATAGGTAATGGTGCTCATGGTGATGATCCCAAAACCTACAACGAGGCGATATCAGATATCGACTCTGAGAAATGGCTTGAGGCAATGAAGTCAGAGATCGACTCGATGCACTCAAACCAAGTCTGGACCTTGGTAGATCCACCAGAAGATATAGTACCTGTTGGGTGTAAATGGATCTTCAAGAGAAAGATTGGTGCAGATGGGAATGTGGAGACATTCAAGGCTAGACTGGTGGCAAAAGGTTATAGTCAACGTGAAGTGATTGACTATCAGGATACCTTTTCTCCGGTAGCTATGCTAAAATCCATCCGCACATTGCTTGCCGTTGCAGCCTATTTTGATTATGAAATATGGCAAATGGACGTGAAAATGGCATTCCTAAATGGATATCTTGAGGAAGATATCTATATGGAACAGCCGCTAGGTTTCACATCCAGTGAAACTGATCACAAGGTTTGCAAGCTGCAAAGGTCCATATATGGACTTAAGCAAGCATCTCGGAGCTGGAACACTCGTTTCAATGATGTGATCAAAAAGTTTGGTTTCATCAAAAATGAAGAGGAACCATG
>QRFJ01000515.1:0-53744 GCA_006176705.1 Cocos nucifera | reverse complement strand
ACAGACACTGAATACACAGGTGTGATAGAAAATAACCCATTTCATTAATTATAGTCAAAATTATAATTTTGCCCCTAGAAGTGTATTACAAGTGTCAGCCAATTCTGGCTTCTAGGGCACATATATCTAACACAAAGTACTTAAAAGAATAAGTTTTCACAAATTTGGATGGCTCAATTTAAAGAAAATAAAAGAAGGAGAAACAAATATCATTTGAAAGATTTGGGGCCAAGAAATTCAAGTTTGGAAGGTCAAACAATAAAGTAAAGTTAAAAAGTTTAGAGCAGAGTCAGCTCAATTTGGATCCGAGCCAGCTCTCTCAGGATGGCAGAAAAGATATTTTTCTATTCTATTATTTGAGTCAGAATGAAAATTATCATTATACATTTTAAAAAGCTAGAACAAAAATTTTCATACAAGCTTTAGATTATGACATGTGAAAAGTCATAACTAGAGGACTACACACATCCATAATTGAAATTAATGGTATGTCAATTTCCAAACCAGAAAAAGATTGGGATGAATTTGATAAGAAGATGGCTCAATTAAATGCTAAAGCCATCAATGTTCTTTATTTCTCTCTTGATGTACATGAATTTAATAGAATATCTACATATACATCAGCTAAAAAAATTTGGAAAAAATTAGAAGTAACTCACGAAGGAACAAGCTAAGTTAAGGACTCCAAAATTAATTTGTTTGTTCATAAATATAAAATATTTAAAATGGATAAACATGAATCTATTTTTGAAATATTTTCCAAATTTACTAATATTATCAATGCTTTAAATGGTCTTGGCAAAATCTATACTAACTATGAACTTGTTTGCAAGATTTTAAGATCTTTACCAAAGAAATGAAAAGCAAAGATGATAGCTATACAACAAGCGAAAGATCTTACCAAGTTATCCTAAGAAGAATTGATGGGTTCACTCATGACTCATGAGTTAAACATGGCTCAAAAGAAAGAAGAAGAAGAGCCAAAAAAAGTGAAGACCATCATCTTCAAATCCACTACACAATATAAAAAGTGATGAGTCAGGGAAAAAAGAAGATGAAGAAGAGAGTAAAGATGATGATGAAGACATGGAGCTACTTGCAAGCAAATTCAAGAAGTTCCTCATGAAGAAAAGTATGAAGAAGAAAGAAAAGAAAGAAAAGTGTCACTTGCTATAATTGCAATAAAAGAGGACATTACAAGTCGGATTGCTCTCTACTCAAAAAGCATCCCAAAAAAATTAAGAAAAGAGCTATGCTAGGAATTTGAGAAGATAGTGATACTTCAAGCTCGAATGAGGAAGAGGAAGTAGTAAATCTTTGTCTCATGACCATTAAGAATGAGATAAATTCTGAAAACTCCTTCGAGTTTACATTTGATGAATTGTTTGAAGCCTTTAATGACTTAATGGATGAATTTAAAAAATTAAGATTGAAAAATAAAGAGCTCAAAAAGTCTAATATTCTTTTGGCTAATAAAAAGAATAATCTTTTGAGTGAAAAAGAAGAACTTTTGAAAGAAATGAATTCTTTAGCTAAAGAAAAGATTGTACTTTTTAAATCTGAAAAATCTTTAGTTGAAGAAAATATTAAGTTGAAAGAGGAATTTAAAAAATTAGAACTTTACACTAAAAAAAATTAATAAATCTAAAAAATCTCTTTTAGAAGAAAATGCTAAATTAAAAAAAAAAGATTGAAACATTGAAGCCTATATTCAATAAGTTTACTATTAGGTCTCAAAAGCTTCAATTAATTTTGAATAATCAAAAAGTTTTTTTTGATAAAACTGAAATTAGCTATAATCCTTTAAGGAAATAGAAATTTGTAAAGAACATGTTTAGAAAAACTTTATCTAAAAATCATTCTATTACATGTTTCAAATGTAATAAAGTTGACCATAAAATTTTAGAATGCAATACCAAAAGAATCGGCCAAATCTTAATTAAATAAATTTGAATTCTAAAAGAAACTATGTGCTCTAACATTCATGGACCCAAGATGATTTGACTACCAATGACTAGCAAATAATATTGCAGGTATACCAAGGATCCAATGGAATGAAAAGGAAAAATATTATAGATGGATGCCTTGGAAATAAAATTAGATGGATGATGATGTTTGGTAAAATCTAAACTTTTCTCACATTATGCCATCATTATTTGCTAAATATATTTTGATTATCAATTAGCATAATTATTGAGTATGTTTGATTGATTTTGATGATTTATCATTGCTTAAAATGATCATACTCTATGAATTGAAAGTTTGATATATTAATCAAAACTAGTATATTATGTTAATTATTTATTTTAAGCTTATTATTTTATTCTAAATTCAGTATGCTGATTCAATCCTTTGTAGTATGCTATTTTAATTTTTAATTATTTAAAAAATCTAAGTTATTACAAGCATGATTGTCTATGAATCTATTTGATTGCAAAAATGATAAATAAGCTAAGTTTTGACAATCCATATAAGATGCTAGATTATCAAAATTCTTTTAAAAAGTGTATGAAATAAGCACTCAAGGATAAGTTATTCAATTATAAAATTTAAGTACTTGATTGATATGCATTGCATCCTAGTTTAGTCTTTAAGGATTTGAAAATTTACTAGTTGAACTAAGATCATAGAGCCTTTATCTAGTTTTTCCTCGATCTAATTTTGATTTAATCTCATTTGATTTGATTGATTATCATATCCCCAATTGATTGACATTTTATCCCCAAATTGATTTGAATATCCTTTTTGATCATCAATTTGATTGCCTCTTTGATCTTAAAAGAGAATTTATTGATGAACATTTATACTTTGTTCTAATTGATTGATTTTGAAAATTGAATTTGAAAAATGCTCTTCTTGAATCTTTTGAAGTTAATATCAAGCAAAATATTTCAAGAAAGCCATCATTTATCTTTAAAGCTAAATATTTAAAGAAAACTTTAATTTTAATTATTTGGTATCAAATAGCTTATTAGTTATTATATATTTGATTGATTTATTTTTTAGCAAAAAGAGAAGAATGTCTTTATTTCAAATCTAATTTTACACAGCTATACTCTTGAAGTGATACCATTTGAGATAAATTCAAAGAATTTTATACTTTTTCTAAACTTAATTAAGTGATATTTTTTATGATAAAAAATTTAAATTTAAATAAAATATTTTTTTAATTACTTATCCTACTCTTTTGATCTTCTTGATATTTGTTCTTATTATATACATCCTTTGAATTTAATAAAAATAAATTTTTGAAAAATTTGGTGTCTTCTTGAGTGAATGCTATGCTTGATTGATATTTGGATTAATTACTACTCTTAGTTCACTCAATTGATGCTTATGCTTTTGAATTTTGTTTAATTTTAAAATAATTTTATTTACTAAAGTGAGGAAGAAAAATTAATAAAGAAGAAATGATCTTTTAATTAAAAATGGCTTTGAAATTAAAAATATCTTTTAAATTTAGGAAATCTAAATTTAATGGTTAAATTCATATTAAATTTGCTTAATTTGAAATAAAGAGGGAGAAAAAGTTGAACAGTAAATTAATCAAGCTGTAAGTATAAAAAATAGAAGGAGAGATATTTTTTTAATTTAATTTAATTAAAAATTTTAATTAATTTAAGTTTTGAAAAATTAAATGTGAACTTAAGTTCTCAATCAATTCATATTTATTCAATTTGATATGTATAATTTGATTGCCATATCATTTTTGATAACTATTTGGAGTGAAATTAAATTTGGAAACATATTCTTACTTCAAACAAATTGATTTTGATACATTCTTCTAATTTTGAAACTTATTTATAAATATAATATTGAACTTTTTATATGCCAAACTTTTGAACTTGATTTGCATGATCATTCTTGGCAAATGATTGGAGTTAAATTAAATTTATAGCATATTTCTACTCAAAAATAAATTTCTAAACTAAATTTTGAAACTTATTTGAAAATACAAATTTGATACTAAATTACTCATGTACATTGCAAAATCCTTATAAACTATTTGTTTTGAAGCAATTCTTTAATCAAAGCAATAAATTTGAAAATATGACTATCATTTGCTTTGATACTATTTATTTTACTTTACTCGATGCATTCTCGATACATATCTTTTTTAAATTTAAGTAATAAATTTTTATTTAGAAAAGAAAAGAATGAATATTGATGTGCATATTATACTTGATTTTGTATTTAAATATTTTGAAAAGCTCTATTCTTCTTAAAGCTTACAAGTGCATATTTGAAAATCTGATTAAAAATTTATATTTATTTAAAAAGAGGGAGAGCCTTTGACATTTGAATTCAAGCCAATTTCTGAATAGAAAAAAAATATTTTAAGCATATTTTGAATAAAAAGATAAGTTTTCAAAGGAAAGAGGATTCATTTGAATTGATTTTTTGAATTTGATACATCTCTCATTTTGATACATTCTTATATATCACTGGTTTTGATGATTTCTTTAACCTTTTCATGAGCTTTTTGATGCCGTCAAAAAGAAGAAGAGGAATATTGAGTATATACTTAATAAATTAATTCTTAAGATGCTCATTAATTTGATGCTTGAAATCTTAATACTCATTAATTTGAATTGAGATATTAATTTAAAATGAGTATATGAAATATGTGCAATAAACCAAAGACTAATTAAGAACTTTTATGAAATGTGCATTCATGTGTTTGATCTAGTACTTCATGATACAAATTGGCAAAATGCATTGAAATATATTATTTATTTTTATTGCACATATACTCAAAATTTTATCATCAACAAAAAGAGAAAGATTGTTGATCCTAAGATTGATTTTGATGATTCCAAAATACTGAGTATACTATGTACTAATTTTGTGTTTCAAGAATGTATGTAGAATTTTTCAAGTATCCAAAATGAAGAATTTATCTTAAGGATAAATCATCTCAAGATATCAAGCCAAAGTACTTAAAAGAAAAGTTTTCATAAATTTGGATTGCTCAATTTAAAGAAAATGAAAGAAGGAGGAACAAATATCATTTGGAAGATTTGGGACCAAGAAATTCAAGTTTGGAAGGTCAAATAATGAAGAAAAATAAAATTAAAAAGTTTAGAGTCTGATTTGGATCCGAGCCAGCTCTCTCTGGATGGTAGAAAAGGTACTTTTCTATTCTGTTGTTCGGGTTAGCTCGAATTGGATCCAAGCCAGGTCTTCAGCTGAGCCAGCTCGAAGCTAGATTCGAGCTAGCTCGACACAGTTTGATAGTCTTTAACGACTAGTTTCTACAATCTTTTCAATAGTTCTTTTTCACCTCCAACGACTATTTTAGAGCTTCCAATGGATAGAACTCACTCTCCAATTATCTCCAAAGGTATTTAAGGGTGGAGAATCAATTAAGTAAGATTATGGAATTTAAAGAGTGAATCTTTCAGTATTGGTGAGGAACATTGAAAATCCAAAGAAAAGAGAAAAGAGAAGAAAGTTGTACATAGATTTTAACAAGCCTTCAAAGCAATCTTTTCCAACATCTTTCACATCCTCTCAAGCATAAATTGAAGAAAAGCCAAGCCTCAATCGAGCACATGATCGACTTCTTCATTGAAATTTAAAAGAGCTTTAACTCTATTTTTTATATTATGCTAAAATTTTTATTTATAATTTTGATTTCTTTACAAGTTTCTTTGGAAGAAAGAAACTTAGAGATTAGACCCATCCAAGCTCAGAATTGGATATTGTAGGTTTTGATTGGTGAGCCCAAAAAATCAACTAGATTAATAGTGATCTCGAAAAACTATTGGTGTAAGATTTTGGTTGATGCTCCTGAAAAAACCAACTGGGTTTGTTTGTTAACTTTAAAAAATAAACACACTATAATCAGTGGGATTATAGTAGAATTTTCAAGAGAAGCTTGGAGAGTGGACGTAGGAGTGGATTGCTTCAAATCACTATAAAACTTTATGTATTTATGTTGTGCTTTTGATTCTTTCTTTACTTTGCCTTTATTTTTTATTTACATTATTTAGATTCTTGATTTGTATGCACTATCTTAAATCCACTGCTGCTTATATCATACACATCTCTACCATATCACTTAGGTTAAAATCAAAGCACATACTTATTTAGAAAGTAAATTTGGATGAAATTTTATAAGAACCCAATTCACCCCCCTCTTGAATTGCTACCTCTGGGCAACAGAAGCACACTATGTAGATCGGCTCCAACCTATGAGAAGAGGTCCGAAAGTAGCTCGTCGCCTTTCTACAAAAAAATGTAGATATTTTTGCTTAGGTCCCCAGAGACATGCCCGAAATGGATGTTGAAGTCATGGAACACCATCTAGTTGTTGATCCCAAATATCGGCCAGTGAAATCAAAGATGCACAGCCATGCTCTAGAAAGGCAGAAGATGATTGTGGAAGAAGTCGACAAGCTCCTCAAGGCCAAGTTCATTCGAGAAGTCTTCTATCCGAAATAGGTCTTCAATGTAGTTCTTGTAAATAAGACGAACGATAAGTGAAGAATGTGTATCGACTTCAAGAAGAATGTGTAGGGTTATGCCTTTTGAGCTTAAGAATGTAGGTGCAACCTACTAGTGACTAGTGAATAAAATCTTCAAGGAGCAGATCAGCCACAACATGAAGGTCTATATGGATGACATGCTTGTAAAAAGCATATCTTTAACAAATCATATCACCGATCTTGAAGAGACCTTCAGTGCCCTCCGTAAATACAGGATGAAGTTGAACCCATTCAAATGTGCCTTTGGAGTGACTTCAGAGGAATTCCTGGGGTTCATGGTGTCAAGACACGGAATCAAAGTAAATTCAGAGAAGATTCGGACCATTTAAGAGATGATTGCTCCAAAATCGATAAAGAAAGTTCAGCACCTAACAGGAAAGGTGGCAGCTCTGAATCGCTTCATCTCAAGATCGGTCGAATGATGCATGCCCTTCTTTCAAGTTCTCATACAACCAAAGAACTTCTGCTGGACCATCGAATGTCAACAAGCATTTGAAGAACTCAAGTCTATCTCAGCTCACCTCTCCTATTGGCAAAGTCCAAATTTGGAGAAGAACTATTTTCGTACCTAGTAGTCTCCCCAGCGGCCCTTGTAGCGGTCTTAGTCAAAGAAGAAGTAAAAGTTCAACGGTCGATCTACTACATAAGCTGAATTCTGAGGGATGCCAAGATCAGGTATATCAAATTACAAAAACTAACTTATACTCTATTGATTATAGCCTAGAGACTCCAACCTTACTTTCAAGGGCATACTATAACACTCATTACCAATCAGTCTGGAAGAATCGCAAAATGGGCAATCGAGCTTACGGAGTTTGACATCAATTTTTGGCCTCGATCGTCAATCAAGGTTGAAGAATTGGTAGATTTTATAGTGGAATGTACTATTTTGGATGAGATTGAATTTGAGCAGAATGAAAACGATATTTCATGGTTGTAGCTAAGCTCCCCTAAAGAAAGAGCAGATCTTCCTGAAGGCTTCTAGATGTTGTATGTGGATGGTTCATCTAATGCTTCAGGCGCAAGTGCTGGGTTGATCTTGGTTAGCCCGGAGGGAGTTATTGTTAGATATATGTGCCTTAGAAGCCAGAATTGGCTGACACTTGTAATACACTTCTAGGGGCAAAATTATAATTTTGACTAATATCAATAAAATGGGTTATTTTCTATCACATATGTGTATTTAGTGTCTGTGATACATCCTTTGAGTTAATGGTAATGATAATTCATATTTTCAAGAGTTGAAAATTTAAGACATGAATAATCATTATTAACTCATAAAATGCTCCCGACCATAGGATCATCACAAGGATGGTGATTGATCCAGAAGGTTGGTGTACAATCGCTTCTCTTTAGTAGATGAGTCTTGAGTCTATGGTGTGGAGACACCAGAGTGAGAGTACAGGTACTCGTTAGAGAACGAGGGCACTGAGCGTGACCACCTCGAGTAGTCATTAGGGAGTCTACCTTCTCGTCAATGACTGACTCGATGCTGCAATAGTGTGTCTGATTCTTTGACCTGAGGTGCATCGGTAGTTCACCTTGAGGGTGTTATAGTTTGACTACACCATTACTCGATCTCCTAGCCATTCGGAACCCTGAGGTGTATGTTGGCTATAGCATGTTCATTGTAGGAATTGGATTGCATCAAGATGGAATCTATCTACCTCGGTGGTAGAGGAGCAGCCCTATGATAATCATGAGAATCAAGTCCAGAAGTCCATGGCCATGGCAGAGTGAAATAATAGAAAGAGTTTCTATTTAGATTTTCACATCGGACTCGAATCGAATGATTACATCATATGATAGAAACTAGGGTTTGACGAGTTTACCTTAACCCTAATCTGATCGGGGCTCAAGATAGAAGGACTTAATCACACAGGTAGCTACACCAAGAGGTTCGCATTCAGCTCTGATGGGTTGCCACCATATACTGCTAGGTGTCACTGGTGGATTTTGGGAGCAATTAGAATGATTTAGATGATCGATCATTCTAGCTGTTTAAATCAGAAGAGTTCTGATCCATCGAAAGGAGTTTCGATGATGTCGATGATAGAGATCATGACATATCCCATTACCATACAGAACTGAACCTAACTGGATCACACAAACAAGGGTTTGAATCTGGTGATCATCAATTGAACTGATCCAGTTCAATTGATTTGAATGAGATTCAATTAGGTTCAAAGAAATCGTGCTAGCACTCGATTGAACCTAACGTTCTTCTTTTTCTATCATAAATTAGTTGTCCTGACTAAGCCAAAAGAGTTTGTGCTCAATCACGTGCCTTCATATGGTCTGACTGGAGGTTATCCAAGTCAGAAAAGGTTGTCTTATTTTGTAAGACATTACCTGCCATTTTTGGTCACCTGCCATTTCTTGTTCTTTGACTTTGGTCAAAAGTCTACCTTTGACTGGTCAAATGTTGACCATTGACACTTTGACTTTTGACCACATGTCATGCACCTATTGGAGAGCTGGTGGGGCCTATCCCCCTGCCAAAACCTGGCAAGGAAGAGGGCACACGCCACCCTTGGCGTGTGCCCAAGCTGGAGGCGCCTAGGAGTCCCTGTTGGATAGGGACTCCATCTCCTTTTTGGATTCCAATTAGAGTTCTCCTAAGAACCAACTTTGACTGGTCTTAGGCACCCTCTAAGGAGGAATTCAGGGGACTCTATTCCCACCAATCAGATTTAGATCTGATTTCACAAAGAGTTATGATTGGTTGGGAAGAAGAGAAGTTGGATCACAGACAGTCTATAAATAAGACCCTGCGCCCAACCCAGATTATGATTGGAAGTGATTGAAAGGAATCACAATTCTCCACACCCAAGGCTACCTCTCCCCTCTTCCTCCATGCCAAACCACCTTCTCCCTCTCCTCTCCATGTCCAAAAGGAGTTTTGGATTTTTGGTTGGTGCGATTCAGATCAAAGAAAGGCGACTGAAAGCTAGAAGGCTGCACTGCTGTAAAGGACGACTGCTGATCTTCAAAAGGAGTTTTGAAGATCCTCCAGATCATATCTAGATCTAATTTTTGGAGGTATGATAGAGAAGAAGAGGATCTTCAGATCCAACCTGAGTGGATACTGATAGAGGCCAGGCACTTATGTGGCTAGATCCAGAACCTTCCGCTGCATACAGGATCATCAACGGGTAATAGGATTACCCATATCAAGGTAAACTAAATTTGATTTAATTTATCTAGATTTTATTTAATTTCTAAAATAATAATAATCAGATCTAAAATATCTTAGATCTAATCTAGATCAACAAAATTTTTTTTAAAATATATCTCTTAATCTGATCAGATCTGAACGAACCTGGTCCGAAAAATCAGGATTTTCCTTCAGTTATAGCCGAATATGCGCTGCATTTTGAGTTTCCTACAAAAAACAACGAGACGAAATATGAGGCTCTGATCATAAGGTTGAGAATAGCCAAAGAGCTAAAAGTAGATCGACTCCAAGCTTACAGTGACTCCCAATTGGTGGTGGGGCAAGTTAGTGATAATTTTGAAGTCCGAGAGGAAAGCATGATGAACTATCTCGAGAGAGTGAAAAATCTTACTTCTGCCCTTAGCAATTTTGACATCAAATAGATTCCAAGAGCAAAAAATGCTAGGGCCAACCTTCTCTCTAAATTAACTACATTAGCTCCAACTAAACTACCTAAAAAGGTCTTCTTCGAAGTTTTGAAATATCCGAGCCATAATCTGTAATGCAGATTGACCATGAGCCCAGCTGGATCAACCTACTAGTTGCTTATCTCAAGGATGGAGTGTTTCCTTATGATCCAAAAGAAGCTCAAAAACTTAAAAATTAAGCCTTCCGATATGTTCTATATGAAGGCAAGTTGTATAAAAGGTCATACTCTTTACCACTTTTGAAATGTCTCCAACCTTCTAAGGTTGATTTTGCATTATGAAAAGTGCATGAAGGAATCTACGAAAGTCATCTAAGGGCTAGATCCTTATCTCACAAACTACTTCGACAGGGCTACTATTGGTTGATAATGTACCATGATTCTATAGAATATATAAGAAAATATGACCGATATCAAATAAATGCAGGTATTCAAAGGCAATTGGCCTCTGAGCTTACCCCCCTGAGCATCACATGGCTATTTGCACAATGGGGGATGGACATACTCGAATCCTTTCCTATGGCATTCCGACAGTGGAAGTTTCTACTGGTAGCTATTGATTACTTCAAGAAATAGATCGAGGCTGAATCTCTGACAAAGATTACTAAAACTAAAGTGCAAGACTTCATCTAGAAGTTAATTATCTATAGATTTGGCTTACTTCGAACTCTTATAATCGATAATGGGCGCCAATTTGTGGGGATGAAATTTGTCAAATTCTATGAAGATCTGAACATCTTCTATAATTTTACATCAATCATCCATCCATAGGCGAGGCTGAGGTAACCAATAGGACCTTTCTGCAAGGTATTAAAGCAAGACTCAAAAGAGAGAAGGAAACATGGGTGGACGAACTCTATCACATACTCTGGACATACCAAACTATCCAAAGATTGTCGACTGAAGAGACTCCATTTGCCTTGGCCTTCGGAATAGAAGCAGTCATTTTGATAGAGCTCAAACTACCGTCAGCATAGGTTGTGACTTTCAATGAACAACACATCTCATAGGACCTTAGGACTAACCTCGATTTGTTGGAGGAAAAATGAGAAGAGGCTCAAATTTGGATGGCAGCCTACCAGCAGAAAGTGGCTCGCTACTATAATTCCAGGGTTAGAGGCAAAGCATTCAAAGTGGTGGACTTGGTGCTTAGGCAAGCAGCCATCTCATAATCTCAAAATCAAGGGAAGCTCATCCCAATTGGGAAGGCCCATATGAAATCAAAAAAGTCATCCAATCCGATACTTATTATCTAAAGGAGCTCAAAGGAGCTAATCTTCCACGATCATGAAACTCGGAGAACCTACAAATGTACTATCAATAATTCTATCTCAATAAAGTTCTTTTGCTTTAACATTTTTATCCATGGTGTAAAATTATGATGACAGAAAATGACTTTTTGAACTTCATCACTAAATGTGGTCAACCATGTCAGGAACAGAAGAAGAATCTCATCCTAACACAAATGAAGACTTTCGATTATTTAAGACAAGAGGAGGATCGAGGCCCTTATAATGGCCCTTTTGTGTCCCAATAATCTTGTCAAGAATAGGAGGAGAACCTCGTCTTGACAAAGGTGACTGCTAACCACATTAGGAATAGAAGAAGAATATCATCCTAATGTGGAGGAAGACCTCCAGTTATTTAAGATAGGAGGAGGAAAGAGGCCCTTATAATGGTTCCTTTTGTGCTCCTATAATCTTGTTAAGGACAGAAGGAGGACCTCATCATAGCATAGGAATAAGAAAAAGGCCAACCATGTCAGGAATAGATGGAGAACCTCATTCTAACATGGATGAAGATCTTCGATTATTTAAGATAGAAGGAGGAAAGAGGTCCTTACAACAGTCCTATTATGCTCTAGTAACCTTGTCAAGAATAGGAGAAAAATCTCATCCTGACAAAAGTGAATGCTAACCACGTTAGAAACAGGAGAAGAACCTCATCCTAACATGAAGAAAGACCTTCGATTATTTAAGACAGAAGGAGGGAAGAGGCCCTTACAATGGTTCTTTTGTACTCCAATAATCTTGTCAGGAATAGGAGGAGAACTTCATCCTGATAAAGATGAATGCTAACCATGTTAGGAACTGAAGAAGAACCTCATCCTAACATGGATAAAGACCTCTGATTATTTAAGACAGGAGGAGGGGAAGGCCTTTACAACGGCTCCTTTTGTACTCCTATAATCTTATTAGGGATAGAAAAAGAACCTCATCCTAACAAAGATAAAGGCGAACTCTATCAGAAACAAGATGAGAACCTCGGCCTGGTGAGAAAACAAGAAAAAGACCAACCATGTTAGAAATAAGAGGAGAAGCTCGTCCTAACATGGATGAAGACCTCTAGTTATTTAAGATAGGAGGGATGCATTTTTCAATGGTCATTTCAATAAAAGATAAGGTGAAGGAAATAATGAAGTCAATAGATGTCAAACCCATGCAAGACAAAGAGATAATTGAAGAAAACATCATTCTATTCAAGCTGAAGTTCATTACAAAATAAAGGTCCATGAGATTAGTTATAAAAAAAACAAAAGAAAAGGAAGAAAAGGGAGACGAGTCCTATTCGGGGTCGGACTTCAGGTTGCCAACCCCAGCCATTGCAAGAAAGAGTTTCAGACCTTCAACCTCCTCTTCGAGTCTCTACCAAGCTGCCAAACTCTTCCTCAGCATCCTCTTCCATCTGCATGACTCATCCTTCATCTCCCTCAGCCTCTTTCTTAGAACTACAAATTCAACTTTGACGTCCTTCACGATGTCCTTCTGGTATGCCATTTGAATCTTTAGTTCGCACAGCTCAATTTTGTCTTTCTCGTGCATGGTGGACAGGCTCTCCAAGATGCCTCTCAAAGAAAGAATCTCTTATGATTCTCTGCTTGAACCGACTTGAGCTCTATCCGATAAATATTATCGAAGTCTAACAATCTCACCATCAGCCTTTCAAAGTTTATGTTGAAGATCGGCAACTTGACCATATCAACCTCGTCTATAATCATTATATGAGTCTTTGACTGCTTGTAACTAGCCTTGTAATTCGAAAAATCATTTTGACTAGTCCCAGCCATACTCAATCCAGTTGATAGACCATGCTGAACTTCCTTCAAGTATTCGGATCTTCTCCTGCATGGCCTTCAACTCAAATTTCAAGGAGCTTGCCTTGGCGGTCAAAGTTTAGGCCTTCTTACTGCAGAGCTTCTTTTCTTGCTCCAACTCTTCAATTAAATGGCGTTTGTTATTGATATATTCCATAAAATCCTTCTTGTGCACCTGGCATAAACGAGTAACCTCAATCATCAACTCTGAGTAACTTTTCCTTGATTTTTGAAATTCATCTTCTATCTTCTCCAACTTCTTCTTTAAATGATGAACTTTTTTTTTCAAATTTCTAACTATGGACCTTAGAGGAACACCCTGAGGTAGTGGCTCAACCTCGGCTGAAGATAATGGGTCAAAGCTTTAAACACCTTGAGGTAAGGGGTGGGTTTCGATAGGAGACTGCACTTGAAGCACGAAGGCATCACAACACAAATTTTTGTGAAAGAAAGCAATTTACTATAAAAACAAACTTAATTTTATTGGTTAAAACATTTTTCAAGTATAAGAAAAAAAGCAAATGAAGAAGAAAAATATAAAATGAAAGGTCTCAAACCTCTGAAGGGATGGCGAAGTTTGGTACGGCATCAGTTAGGACAGGCTCCTCAGCAGTGAAGGGAGCAGATGAAGTTGGCAATGTGGCAGGGGTTGGCTCGATAGGTAGAAAGTCAACCTCTAGGGGGTTGATGAAGTTCGGTGCAGCCCCAGTTAGCATGGGCTCCTCAGTAGCCGAGGGAATGGACAAAGTCGGAGGTACGACAGGGGCAGGCTCATCAGGCGGAAGGTCGGGTGCAATGGTAGATGGGTTTGCCGCTTCCTCAGGAACTTTCCCATATAAGAAATCAAGATCGAGCTCGAAGAACTTGCTAGCCACTCGATCCTCGTAGAGCTCATATCCCTTCTAGAAGGCCTCCTGGCTAAATACAACATTCAGGTTTCTCATTTCAGAGGAAACCTTGAACTCCTCCACCATCCGAATCTTCACCTCTGATATCTGTATTGAAGTTTGATCATTCTGCTTAGCGATCTTGACCTCGGCCTTCTTTCTCCTCTCCTCCTCCAAAGCCAAAGATGCCTTCAACCCCACCGAGGTGAGCTCTTCTTTCCTGAGCGGCTCCTAAAGACCTTCGACCTTGACTGCCTTCTCCTTTAAGAGATGGTCAGCCTCGGCGGTCTTCTCTTGAAGGTGGTCAACTTCTACTTAAAGGTCCTCCTAAGCCTTCAATGCCTCTGACCTCAAATGGTTCACTATTCTGATATGCGTGAGTAGTTGGTGACCCGACTACAAAGAACAAGTCAAGTTATGTGTGCATAAGAAGGGGAAAGAGAAAGGAAAAGCAACAAGATGATTACCTGAAGCAAGGTTCCAAGGGAGTCCTAGGTGAGCTATGCATATTCAAGGTCGACCATTTGATCTACCACCTCAAGTAGAGTGAACATATCAACCAAACCACATATGACGTCCAGGTTGCCAAAGGGATCCTCTTCCAAGTTGTCGCTGTCATCATTGGACCAATTGGGATGAACCTTATGCCATACCTTCACGACAGTTGACTTCTTCTTCTTCTTCTTTTCCTCCCCCTACTCCTTTTCGATAGGAAGCTCCGGAGCTCGATCTTCGACAAGAAGGTTCGAGGAGGTGGGAGGCACTGAAACCCCATCAATGGCATCGACCTCGATGACGAGGGCAACTTCGGCACTCTCGATGGCCTCAGAGGTAGTGGTAACACCGGTGGAAGCAGCGAAGCTCAGAACGTCGATCTTTACCCTCTTCGAACTCTCATCTAGTACTTTTTCTTTCCTCTTGCAGGTTTGAAGCTCCTTGGCGAGTATCTCAACTGCTTGGGCATCCATCTCTACAATAAAGAAGAGATCACAATTAAAAACATATATAGACAAAACCCCATAAAAGTTCGCAGAATGCAGAAATGTACCAGTAGGATCGAGGGGACTCAAACCCATATTGAATAGAGTCTGATCTTTTAGGAGTTCAGGTAGGAGAGGAGCTTGATAATTATTGAGCTTATTAGTGGAATCAAGGTCATCCCCATCTTAGCTGGGAGCTCGATGGATGACTCTATAAGGAGACCCTAAGGAGGAAGCCCTAACATTAGAGTTGGACAAGACACAAAGAAAATCTTTTTCTTCTACTTGTGGATGGAGGAAGGGGCACCTTTCAGTAATTCTTTCTTACCGAACTGAGGTGAGAAATACCACTAGTTCTTCGTAGATTGATGGCATTTGAAGGTATAGTAGTTCCTAAAAAGAAAAATGGTCGAACGAACATCGACCAAATGACAAAGAGAGAGGAATTCGATCATAAATTTAAATGAGTTTGGTACTACAGAGGTGAGTGAGATGTTTAAGAAATAAAAAAGAAAAATTATGAAAGGTGGAAGAGGGAGTCTCAGTCTAGGACGAAGAGCCTCTAGGTGTAGGCAAAAATAGCATGGAGGAGGAGAATAGGCCCAATCACTTGGTCCGGGAAGTTCAAGTTCATACTCAATAGGGATCCCGTATTAAATCCTAATCAAAAAAAGATCATCGAGGGACAAGAAAGAGGGGATCGTATCTGGTACAAAGGTTTGAAGGGGCATGTCATCGAGTTCGACCTCCTCCCTGGGATTTGAATTTTCGAAGGTCGGACCAAAATTTTCGAAGGTTGGATCGGACACACTCCTAGAACTAGTGGACCAAAAAGTCTCAAAAGATATTTGAATCAAATTAAGTTTTGGAAAACCTCCAAAAATCAAGAAAAAATGAGGTGCAAAACCTCTCTGAAGAAACCAAACAGACAAGGCACAAAAGATGCAATAATAATCAGAAAAGGAATTTTGAAACTAACCTAAAGTGATTGAAAAGAGCAGAAAGACCGCGAGCATGATGAAAATTGATGCATGCTAATTTATAGCTATGGTAAGTGCACCAGTCGATCAAGTAATAAAGTGAATGAGTAGAGTATCGTCCCTAGAGGATTGAAAAATAAGTACTGAAAAGCTCTTTCCTATGCTTTATTTAGAAGACTGATTTATGAGAATAAGAAATTAAAGAACAAAATAAAGAAATAATTAAAAAATTTTAAGAAAATAGACAGAGTGTAATTATTAGGATTTTAAACTTAAGAGCAATGGATTACTAAGGCAATCAGTTCACCAACTCAGTCAATACAATATTCAGATTATTAGATTAATTTTATTTCATGTGATGGTGGAGTCTCCTAATTTATTCACTACCCTTTGATCCAGGCATAGCAAAACTATCAATATTTATTAATTATCCTTTGGTCCAGGTATAATTTAAATAAATATTAATGCATTAAGTTTTGTGAAACCCTCTAATTAAAATACGCTGTGTTCAAAGTGCACTAAAATTCTCGCATGCATATGAATTCTAATTTGATTCATAATACAAGGTATATAATCAAGAAGCAATAACATAGATGTACTTGGTCCATAACATCTATGTTCATCAGATCAATTAGAAGATGGCTAGTAATCTAAAAGCATTAAGATCAGATTTATATACTCCTCATGAATAAAATTTAAAATTAAAAATAAATCACATTGAATATTGCATCAAAAGAGTGGCTACACCTTAGCCTTAGTAAAAGAAAATTAAGTTCATGATAACAAGTTCAAAAATAGTAAATAAAATAAAAAATATAAAGAAATTAGACTGTTTGATTACTGAAATTGATTGTCCGTTGCTCTTGGTGTGGAGAACTTGGTGAAGAAGAAGATGCTCCTTGATCGATGTCTTGATCGTCGAAAGAAATCAAAAACCCTTTTCTTTCTCTCACAAATCTCTCTTCTCTTTCTACCTCCCTCCTCTCTTTCTCTTTTTTTTTTTATTTCTCTGACTCTCTCCCTTTTTCTCTTTTTCTCTCTAACTTCTCTCTTTTTCTTCTCTTACTTCTCTCTTTATTCTACGGCAACAGTAGGTTTTTATAGACCAAGAAATTTATTCTTCCCCAAACTCCTTTAGAAATTAGGTTTAAGACTTCCAAAATAACTCAAATTAGGATCTGGATAACTTTGATCATTAGATGTTGATCAAACGGTCCAAAAATCACTTAAAAATTCTTTAAAACATCCTAGATCAAGTCAGATTTCATGCCAGCCATCGAATCAAATGTTAGATTGAATCTGGGCCGTTCGATCATGCAGAAAGAAGGCTTCTGATCTTTAGTTTAACATCGGAATGAATCTCAACCGTTGGATTTCGATCGGGAGCTATGGATGCCGTTCGTCAGCGCATTTGTTTCAACCATCCGATCAAGTCTCAGTGAATGGCGCCCATTGGATCAGACAAAATTTCCAAATTGCCCTCTGTAGACCATGCGCGAGCCTGGTGTTGCGTGGACCGCCACGTTCTTCAGCCACTCGGAGCACACTTCTTCATATGAAATTTTCAAAATGCCCTCATGTCGGTCCACCGTGCATCGCAAAAAATGCTGACGTCAGTGCTGCGTCGGCGGATCGGTCTGCTGAGCCAATTTTCTGAACTTGTTTGAACTGAACCAGATTTTTTTTTTTTGAAATTCAATTTTGGACTCTCGTTTGAAGTTTGTTTTGTCTAAAATTTATTTCATTTGAATCAGAAAAATAAGATCTTCACATTGGTGATCTTCTTTCCTGCATAAGATTAATAAAAGTATCAATTTCTAAAGAAATAAATTAATTTATTTTATAATTTAATACTTTTATTAGTATATTTTTACCACTTATCACACCCCCCAACTTAGTCATTGCTAGTCCCTTAGCAATGTTTTATTTAATACCATGTTTCAATAAGATTATCTATCACAAAGATAAAATCTAGGACTAAAGGATCAAAAAGTTTAGAAAATACTGCTAACTAAGCATTGAGCTTCAGAAGCAAATTTTTCAGTCAATACAATTAAAAACTTTCTTAGAGTATATCAAAGATCTATAGCACTTGTGTTCGTGATGACTAACTTTAGCATTTTAGTATTAAATTAAAAGAACAAAAGTATCCTCTCTTATCACCTATTTTGGTCAATTTTCTATACATTCTCAATTTTATACTCATGAATTAAGGTAGCTTTCACACTGCCTTTTTTTTTTTTTTTTTGTGCTGAGCATCCTGGCCTTTCCTTCACCATTTTATGTGAATTTTCACACTTGACCTAGGTGCAGAGATCCAGTTACTAGGCTTTGGGCAATCCACATATACTCTATCTTTTGCACTTTATTTTTAGGCAGGTAGCTCTTTCCTTAAATTCAAGTTTTTTTGATTAGAATATATATTAATTATTAATTTTCAGTGATAATTGAATCCTCAGTTGGCCTTATAATCAATACCTACTTTGCCTTGTTAGTGTGCATGTGCAATTAAAAGTGCTAATAGTCTTTTAATGATCTAAGTAGGCTGCTAAAAGTCGACCAACTAATCTACTTCTTTAACTCGTTACATTCATTAGCAAATAATTCTATCTTTTATCACTTGTCCAGTCTATCTTGCTCAAGATTTTCTTCTTGACACATGATTTATTATTATTATTATTATTATTATTATTATTATATATAATTTTTTTTATCCCTAACTTATTCTACATTATCTTAAAGGAGAAAGAAAAATAAAGGGTGCAATAAAGGATAGGAAGGAATACACCTGATTTGGTTTAGTTTGGTTCTTTGGAGCTTTGAAATTTTGCTTGAGCTCTCATTGATTTTTCTACAAAATTAAAAATACACACCAAAGCAGTAAAAGAGCAACCATAAATTACTAAAAAAAAAAAAAAAAAAAAATGATCAAAACTAAAAAGAAAAGAAACAACCTATCTAGTAGTTCTGATTTATAGTCTTCAGCTTGACTTTTTTTGAGTTCTAAAGTGGATCAATTCGGTGCCACCTCAATTGGAATACTTTTATGTTTGGTCGATCCCTCTTTCAATTGGACATTGCTATCTTTTATAGTTTCAAACCTATTTTCTATAGAATTCTCATATACTGAATTGTCAATAATATCAATTAGAAAATAAGTTTGATTATCATCAATATATTTAGTATCTTTGAAAACATTAAAAGTAACTTGTTCATCTTGGACTCTAAGAATTAATTTTTCTTGTTGAACGTCTATTAAAGCTCCTCCAGTAGCTAAAAAAGGTCATCCTAAAATAAGGGGTACATCATAGTCTTCTTCCATATCAAGAACAATAAAATCAATAGAAAAAATAAACTTGTTTATCTTTACCAAGACATCCTCCACTATACCTCTTGGATATTTAATGGATATGTCGGCTAATTGAAGAGTAATAGTGGTAGGTTTCGGTTCTCCTAGACCCAGCTTTCTGAAAATAGAAAAAGGCATGAGATTAATGCTTGCTCTTAAATCACATAAAACTTTATCAAAACTACAATCACCAATAATGTAGGGGATAGTAAAACTCTCTGAATCTTTTAGCTTCTGTGGTAATTTATTTTGAAGTATTGCTGAGCATTCTTCATTCAAATTTATTCTCTCATGCTTCTTTAGCTTTTTCTTATTTCTTAGGATTTCTTTGAGAAACTTGACATACCTGGGCATTTAGGTAATAGCATCTACAAAAGGAATATTAATATGTAAATTCTTTAGAATTTTGAAAAAGTTAAAAAATTCCTTATCTGGATGCTATATTTGTCTCTCTGGGAATGGTTATGGTGGCACGTAGGGCTTCACATTTGGATCAGCAAACCGTATACCTAGAGACCATCCATCTGCTGGTTGTTTTGGTGACTGACGAATTTTAGTTGATGGTTCCTTATTTGTAGTTGGCTCTTCAGTCCCTTTCTTCTGATGTGGGTCCTCCAATTTTGTACCACTTCTTAGGGTGATAGCATTGACTTGCTCCCTTGGATTGGTCTCCATGTTGCTGGGCAAGGATCCCTGAGGTCTCTTGGAGATTATTTTAGCCATTTGACCTATTTGCATCTCCAAGTTTTGAATTGCTGCTGTTTGGTCCTGCCTAAGTTTAGCTTCCAAATTTTTTATAGTTGCTTCTTGGTTTTGCATAAATTTGACCATCAGCTCTTCCATGTTGGACTTCTTTTCAGGTACTTGGAATCCCGGGGGTGGCTGTTGTGCTGCATTTTGATTGCTCCATGAGAAATTTGGGTGCTGCCTCCACCCTTGATTGTATGTGTTGGAGTAGGGATTGTTTTGTTCCGACCTGAAAAAATTACTAATATAATTAGCTATATCAGTTGTTTTAGCAAAAGGATTACTTGTCTGGCAATTGCTCGTATCATGTCCTCCTCCATATAGGTCACAAGTAATGCTCTAAATATGCATAGCTATTCCCTTCAAGTTGTTGACTTCGGCTCTAAGGGCTGTAATTTCAGCTAATAAGGTTGGCACGCAATCTATTCCCTGCACAGCTGCTAGTCTTTTTGGCATCATGCATTCTGTCTGCCATTGATAGCTATTTGATGCCATCTCATCGATCAGATCGAAGGCTTCTTCCTTTATTTTTTAGTTAATGGTTCCTCTTGCTGCTACATCAATCATAGAACGATTAGTAGGAGATAAACCATTATAGAAAGTTTGTTCCTGAAGCTATACGGATAGTTGATGATGTGGACATCTCCTCAGTAGTTCCTTGAAATGCTCCCAAGCCTCATATAGTGTCTCCATGTCCATCTGCATAAAAGAAGTGATATCGTTGCGTATCTTGGTAGTCTTGGAAGGTGGAAAGTACTTGGCTAAGAATTTTTGGACTAGGATATCCCAAGTTATGATAGAACCTGTAGGAAGAGAATGAAGCCAACTCTTAGCTTTGTTCCGTAAAGAGAAAGAAAATAACCTTAATCTAATAGCATCATCCAACACCCCATTAATTTTAAAAGTATCACAAAGTTCAAGAAAATTAGAAATATGGGCATTCAGATCATCATGCACATGTCCACTGAATTGGATAATTGATTGAATCATCTAGATCATTGACGGTTTTATTTCGAAGTTGTTTGCTCGTACAGACGGTCTCCTGATGCTTGAAGCTGCATCGGCTACAGATGGTATGATGTAATCATTTAATGGATGACGTACTGATCGAATAGCTTCATGCTGTCCTTCGGTCGTCATATCCAATCCTAGATTGATGTTGTTAGGATCTTCAGCTACCGTGTTTCTTTCTTGTTGTAGTCTTCTAATGGTCCTTTCAATTTCTGGATCTAAAGGTAGTAAGTTACTATGTCCAGTACGTGTCATACATTGAATAAATTTTTTTAAAAAAATAATAAAAATTAAAAATAAATTTCTAAAGTAAAGCTAGGATCAAAATTTTAATATTGTTTTAGACACAATCCCAAGCAACGGTGCCAAAAAAAATCAATCAGGAAGATGCCGGGAACCAGAAGGAATGATGGAGGAAGTTGGAACTCTCAAAGCACAAGAGAGAAGAGAAACAGAGGAAGAAAGAAAGGGTCTTGGGTGAAATGAGTTCCCAGAGGAAGAAGGCGAACTTAAATATCCTACGAAGTGCAAGATGGTTATGATGGCATGTATACTCTAGCCAATCTTCGCTTGACACGTGTTCGACTCATCATGATAGAGGACTAATGGCTGACAAAATCTTAATTGTGCCATACTTGGGACAGAACTTTAATAGGAGTTTTAAAAAATGGTCTTTTCTGGTCACCTTGAATTAAAAAAGCTTCGATGCCAGTATATTACATGCCAAAAGTCTTATCAAATGAGCACGGGAATCCAGAGAAAGACTTCGGCTGTAGCAATTTCTCTATACTTTCTTCATTCAAAATTTGAACTTGGGAGTAGGGTGAGTAGTATTAGGGATAAAATAACCCCTGCCAAAATCCTTAACTATCGATTCCAGTCTTTCATGAACTCGTCTATTCTCTCGACGATAAGCCCATGCCATAGAACTCATCATAGACATGGAGAAGCTTGAGTACACGATCTTCAATAGTAAGATTATACTATTAGCTAATTAATCTTATTTTCTAGCTCCAAATGAATGACAGGACCAAAGTTCAACCCTCCTGGCCTTGGCTGGTGTCGAGTTTCGGACTTCTCCTAATCGCACTCCTTCCGGACTCCTCTAAGTCGGACTCCTCTAGTTGCACTCTTTTCGAACTCTTCTAAGCTAGATTCCTCCAGTTGCACTCCTTCCGGACCCCTCTCGGACGGACTTCTCTAGTCGCATTTATACCAACCGAACTCTCTTCTGATGAGCTTTCCCCAACCAAGCACGAACCTCGCCAAATCATTGATCCACGACAACTACTTCACGAAGGATGAGATACATTACCTCAAGTTTCAATCTAGGAGGTTCTTATCTGCATGTGATCTAGGATGCTCTCAAACTTCTCAGAGTCACTAGAGATCTTCCTAGTAGACTTCGACTGGTTACAAGCTCATTGCATAGACTAAAATCTTCAATCAACATCCAAACTCCAACAAATGGATTTCAACCGCTTGCAAGTCGTGATAAACAACAACTCATCCTCCATAACAAACTTCACGTGGCCTAAACAATCCACTATCAGGTAGTTACGGCTGTCACCATCAATTGATTATGATCTCCATCTATATAAGAAATCCTTCAGATATGCTTTCTCTCTAAGCTTAAAACTCTGCTTCAATTCTCTCCGAGTACTCCATTTCTATTGGTTAGAAAAGCTGACTTAACCATTAGAGAGTCCTGCCGGAGCCACCCCACCTTTGATTTGGACTTATTTTGCAAGTCCCGATGGCGACCTCATCTTTCTCAACTCCAACTAATTTCGGTGTCTGCAGTATTCTACACCAACAAGGTCATTAGGGCATAAAAGGATCGTTGAAAGGGCCTCTTTCCATTACCTCCTATCTTAAATAATTGAAGGTCTTCACTTTCCTCGTAAAGATCTTTGTCCATGTCAGGATGAGGTCCTCCTCCTATTCTTGATGTGGTTTGCCTTTACCTTTGTTAGGACAAGGTTCTCCTCCTGTCCCTAATAAGGTCATTGGGATATAAAAAGACCATTGAAAAGGCCTCTCTCCATCATCTTCTGTCTTAAATAATCGAAGATCTTTACTCTCGTTAAGATGAGGTTAGCCTCCTATTTAAGAACTGAAGGCCTAATTCTTTGTTTAAGAGCAAAGTTCGGTTAAGTCGTTTCTTGCCATCATATAGTTTTGCACCAAAGAACAAAGATATTGAAATAAGAAAAGTTTTATTAAGGCAAAATTATTGGTGATACATTTGCAAGTTTTCCGAGTTCTAAGGTCATGGCAGTGCTGATCCTCCAAGCTCCTTTAGATAATACGTTCCCGGTAGGACGATTTCCATGACCTCATAGGGGCCTTCCCAATTTGGGGTGAGCTTTCTTTGATTTTGAGGTTGCAAAATATCTGCTGGTCGAAGCACCAGATCTCCTACTCTGATTGTCTTGCTTCTGACCCTAAAGTTATAGTAGCGGGCTACTCTTTGTTTGTAAGCTACCATTCAGATTTGAGCCATCTCTCACTTTTCTTCTAGTAGATCGAGTTTTGCTCTGAGATCCTATGAGTTGTTTTGTTCACTAAAAGCTTCAACTCATGCTGAAGGAAGTTTGAGCTCAGCTGGGATAACTGTCTCTATCCCAAAAGCCAATGCAAAAGGGATTTCTCCAGTTGGCAACCTTTGAGTGTTTTTGTAAGCCTGGACTATATGATAGAGTTCATCCATCCACATTTCTTTTGCTCTTTCAAGCCTTACTTTTATCCCTTGAAGCAGAGTTCTGTTAGTTGCCTTGGCCTCACCATTTGCCTGTGGATGGGCTACTGATGTGAAGTGATATAAAATGTTCAAGCCTTCATAAAATTTAGTAAATTTTGCCCCTATGAACTGGCATCTGTTATCAGTGATTAATATCCATGGTAGACCAAATCTGCAAACTATAAACTTCTAGATGAAGTCCTGCACTTTGACTTCAGTGATCTTTGCTAGAGTTTCGATCTCAACCCACTTAGTGAAATAATCTACTGCCACCAGTAAGAAATTTTTATTATCCAGATGCTATGGAAAAAGGTCCAAGTATATCCATCTTCCATTATACAAACAACCAAGGAGCATCTAATGATATGAGCTGTGAAGCCAGCTGTCTTTGAATGTTTGCATTTTTCTGGTATCTATCATATTTTCATACATAATCCATCGCATCTTGGTACATCGTTAGCCAATAGTATTCCTACCGGAGTAACTTATATGATAAGGATCTCATCCCCAGATGATTTTTGCATATTCCTTCATGAACTTCTCTTAAGACATAATCAACTTTGGGATATCAGAGATATTTGAGGAGTGGTAAGGAGTACGACCACTTGTACAGCTTATTTTTATATAAAATATAGCAGAAAGCTTAATTTTTTAACTTTGGAGATTCTTTGTGGTCTCTAAAAAGAATTCCATCTCTAAGATAAGAAATCAATTGATTGATCTAGCTGGGCTCATGATCAACTTGCATTATTACCTAGGGTTCTTCCAAACTTGGATATTGCAGGACTTCAAAGAGGACTTCTTTTGGCAGTTCATTTGGAGCTAAGATGGCTATCTTAGAAAGAAGGTCGGTTCTGGTATTTTTTGCTCTAAAGATCTACTGAATTTTGAAGCTACTAAAGGTCGGGATTAGATTTCTTACTTTTTTTCAAATATTTCTTCATGCCTTCCTCCCAAGCTTCAAAGATGTTACTGACTTGCCCCACCACTAGCTGAGAATCACTATAAACCTTCAAATATTTTGCTTCTAACTCTTTGGCCATCTTCAGCAAAGCTTCATATTCAGCCGCATTGTTGGTAGTGGGAAACTCAAAGCGTAAAACATATTCGGCTACAACTTCTTTCAGATTGATGAGAATCAAGCCTATGCCTGCTTCAAAAGCATTAAATGAACCATCCACATATAATGCCTAAAAGATTTCAGGGAGATCAGCCTTTTCTTTAGAAGAGCTAGGGATATGAACTTCTTAGTGCTCTAGATCGATCGCATCTAGAATAGTGCACTTCACTATAAAATCAGCTAGTATTTGAGCTTTAATGGATGGTCAAGGTTGAAAATGAATATCAAATTTAGTTAACTTCATCACCGACTTTACTATTCTTCCAGAGGTATCAGGCCAGTGAAGAACTGCCTTAATGGGTTGATCAGTAAGGAGAGTAATTATGTATCCTTAAAAATAAGATCAGAGCTTTCTGGCTGTAATTAACAAGACATAAGTTAGTTTTTCTAATTTGGTGGATCTTATTTTCGCATCCCTTAAGACTCTGCTTATATAGTAGATCGACTTCTGAACTTTAGCTTCTTCTCTGACCAGGACAGCTCCAATGGTTGCTGGAGGTACAGCAAGGTACAAGAACAGCTCTTCTCTAGGTTCAGGCTTGGCTAGGAGTGGGGGTGAATTGAGATAGTTCTTCAATTCCTCAAAAGCCTACTGGCACTCATGAGTTCAGTTGAAGTTCTTAGGTCGTTTGAGCACTTGAAAGAAGGGCATACAATGCTTTGCCAACCTCAAAATGAAATGATTTAGGGCTGCTACCTTGCCTAAAAGGTGTTGAACTTCTTTTATTATTTTTGGGATAGTCATCTCTTGGATGGCTTTGATCTTCTTTGGATTGGCTTCAATGCCACATCTTGATACCATGAATCCTAGGAACTTTTCCGAGGTTACTTCAAAAGTGCATTTTATAAAGTTTAACTTCATCTTGTACTTTCGAAGGTTGCTAAAAATTTTTTCAAGATCAGCAATATGATTTGGTGAAGGTCGGCTTTTAACTAGCATGTCATCTACATAGATCTTCATGTTGTGGATGATCTGCTCCTTAAAGATCTTATTCACCATGTGCTGAGAAGTTGCACCAATATTTTTAAGCCCAAAGAGCATGACTCTATAATAATAAAGGCCACGGTCAGTAATAAAAGTATTTTTCTTCTCATCCTCTGGTGCCATCTTGATTTGGTTATAGCCGGAGAAAGCATCCATGAAGGTGAGGAGTTCATGGCCTGAAGTTACATCCACTAGTTGGTCAATCTTGGGTAGGGGATAGCTGTCTTTTGGGCAAGCTGTGTTCAAGTTTGTGAAATCTATGCACATCCTCCACTTATCATTTGCCTTTTTAACAAGAACGACATTTATGATCCAGTCTGAATAAAGCACTTTTCGAATGAATCCTGCTTTGAGGAGTTTGTCGACTTCATCCACAATAGCTTTCTACCTCTCAGGCATAAAGCTGTGCTTTTTCTACTTCACTGGTCGATGTTTAAGGTCCACACCCAGATGATGCTCCATTACCTTTGCATTAATCCCAGGCACATCTGCAGGCACCCAAGCAAAAACATCAGCATTCTCTTGTAAGAAGGCAACAAGCTGCTTTCTAACTTCTTCTTTCAGATTAAAGCCGATCTTTATAGTGTGTTCCTTATTCTCATCATTCAAAGGGACCTTCACGAGGTTGTCGATGGGTTCCCTCCTTTCTTCAGACAAATCATCACAGGCATCAAGCCCGTCTACTAGATAAGGATCTGCTTGCCTTCCTTCCTATAGGGTGATATTGTAGCAGTGCCGAGCTAGCATCTCGTCTCCTTTGACCTCTCAGACTCCATGCCTTATCGAAAACTTTATTTTCAGATAATAAGTTAAAACCACTGTTCAGAGTGCATTCAAACTAGGTCGGCCAAGTATTACATTGTAGGCAGAAGGAGCTTTAACCACTAAAAAATCGACGTGAGCTCTAGATTGCTTTGGATACCAACCTGCTACCACTAGCAATGTTATTATTTCTTCCACTGGTACTGTATCACTTATGAATCCTACTAATGGGGAGTTTATGAATCCCATTCTACTATCAGGTATGAACATTTTAGAAAAAGCATCATAAAATAGGATATCAGTAGAACTTCTATTATCAATTAAAATACAGCATACATCATAATCAGTAATATTTAAAGTAACTACAACCATGTCATTATGTAGAATCTAAACTTTCTGAGCATCTTCTTCAATGAAAGTGATGGATTCTTCAATCCATTGCTTCTGTTGACTTACTGGCCTTCCTCCATCGATATCCTCCAGCAATAATGTTGATGATTCCAAGGGAAGATCGATCTTCTTATGGTTCATCCCTCCAAGATGGTTCAAGCTGTGGTAAGGCTCTTGGACGTTCTTCTCTTCTTTCTGATCGATGCTTGATAAACTGATCTAGCCGACCTCTTTTGATCAGCACCTCGAATTCATCCTAGAATTGGATACATTCTTCAATATCATGACCATGGTCATAATGGTAGAGGCAGTACTTGTTGGGGTTGCGTTTGGTTGGATGAGTCTGCATCCTCTCTAGCCCTGGCAATTGCTTTCTTATCTCCATCAGCACTTGGATCTTCGAAGTATTTAAGGGAGCATAGTTATTGAATCTTCTGGGAGGAGAATTTTGCCATGATTTTCTATTCGAGCTTTTTTGATGATGAGCTCGAGGGTGAGTCCAGCTCGTTTGCGCTCGAAAGGGGTTCGAGAGCACGATCGAGTTTCACTCAGCTTTACTTCAATCATGGGCTCGTCGGACCCACCTGCTTGCCGCTCTTTCATGATTTCTTCATCTTTCAATCTAAGGGCTTCCTTTGCTTAGGCATAACCTTCAGCCTAGACCAGCATATTAGTAAAATTCTTGAAATATTTTCTCTTCAGGAAGGATAGAAGATCATTCTTTTGAAGACCGCTCTTCAACATGGCCATGGCTACAGATTGGTCCAAGTTCTAAACCTCCAGTGTAACAGCATCGAAGCGACTGATGTAAGTTCAGATAGACTCTCCTTCCATCTGCTTTATCTTAATTAGGGAGTCCGAGCCTTGCCTTGGATGTCAGGTACTTATGAAATGAGCCACAAACTGATGGCTCACTTGATTAAAAGAGAAGATTGTACCCAATTTGAAGCTTGAGTATCAATTTCTTGCTACTTCCTTCAAAATAGATGGGAAAGCATGGCATAGAATGACGTCTGATATGCCATAGAGCAGCAGCATCATTCAAAAGACCTCAAGATGATTGATCAGATTCAAAATCCCATCATAACTCTCCAATTGAAGGAGCTTAAAGTTTGGCATGATGGGCTCCTGCATGATTTGGACAGAAAAAGGAGGATCGATGCAGATATTATCGTGATGAGTCAGGATGACATGGCGGAGCTCCTCAATCTATCAATTCATTTCTTAAAGCTTTTGATTGAGAACATTATCTCAATCATGGATCTCAGAGGACCGTCGGCTATAGATAGAAAAAGTCTTCTCTGAAGAAGAATCATGATTGGAGTAGGGGCTTCCTGCTCTCTACTTTTCTTTTCTAAGGGTAACAAGTCTATTGACCCAGGTTGCCCTTCTCTATATCGATTCTTGAAAAAATCGGTAGGGGTCTCTCTGGCTAGGCTGCTGTCGGGGGCTGCTACATAGCCTACACCATTTTTGTGAGGCCTCAAACCTGCTGCATCAGTAGATTGAACTGCTTTGAATCCACCATGACCATTAGTAAAGGAGGTTGAGGTGCCAGCGATGGAGCTAGGATGGGCGGATCTGGCGATAGAAGCAATAGATCATCGGATGGTTATCTTCTTTGGAAGAATTTTTGAAGCAAAAAGAGATTAAACAAAAGTGAATTCAAAAGATTAGAAGAAGAAAAAGGCAGATAGGATCGACTGGATACTTCTTTCAAAACAAGAGCTTAGAGGGGCCCTTCCTCTAGTGTCAATCCTATTGGTGTAGAAAGCTGTAGATGTCGAAGAGCTGGAGTTGGAAGAAGAAGAGGTCACCCCTGGGACCTACAAAAGAAGTCCAAACCGAAGTCGGGGTGGCTCTAACAGGATCCATCAATGATCAAGTCAGCTTTCTGATCTACAGAAATAGAGTGCTCAAGAGAATTAAGATAAAGATGAGAGCTTAGAGGAAAACATATCTGAAGGATCTCTTTTATAGATGAAGCTGATAACAAATTGATAGTGACAGTTGTAACTATTCGGTAGTGGATCGTACAGGCCATGTGGAGTTTATTATGGAGAGTGGTGTCCTTTGTCATGACTTGCCAGTCCATTGAAGATTAATAGTTAAAGTTCAGATGGAACTATTATAAATAGTGAAGAACTCCACATCTCAATAGCTTAAGAATGGTTCAAACTTCTTCAAGGTCATCTGAACGTAGGTTGATATTCGCTGTGTTGGGGATTAAATTTGCATATATGCATAGGTTCTCCTATCATTTAAGGTCTGCTCGATCGACATTCAGGATGTAAGGCAGCTATCTATCTATTGAAAGGAGTTCAATAGATGACTGGGGGAAGTTCATCTGGAAGACTTGAAGGAATCTGAATGAAGATCCAATTTGCCACTAGAAGGAATTCATCTAGACTAGGAGCTAGCTGGTAGCTATGATAGACAGACCCCACCAGAATACTCTGATGAGTCTTCACTATTCCTCTAGAGTTTGGCCACTTTTGAAGTCATCTGCAAGTGAATAACTGCTAGGGTAGAAGGTAAGGGTGGTGGATTCGCTGATTTAGAACTGTGGCAATCTTTTAGGAGGGAATGTTCAAACTTATTTTGAAGATGAGGTCCCTTTATCAATTCTGGATTACACATTCAAAGTTTCTAACATAGGAATGCCGAGATCCACCACTCACGATGAGATATAAAAGCTCATCTAAGGAGAAATTCTGTCAGCCTATGATTCTTGTCGTGCGATCCAGCTGCAATGGTGAGATTCGGCTTGAAGGAGATCTAGATAGAAAGAAGTTTGACCATTCTCAAGGTTGGCAGGGCTAGGCCACTCAGGGACTAGATACTTTGCCCTTGACTACTTAAGGTGACTGCTTTTACTATCCAAATTCATCTAAAAGGAGTTCAACTGGAGGGGGCTAACTGCTTATAGTGGAGGAATTTGGCTACCTTTATTATTCAAGCTCGTTCGGGCGAGGCCCGCAATACCTCACAGGTCACGCGGGAATCTGAAAGAGCTAATTGTCAGAATTGAGAACCATCCGGCTTGCATGAGTTGGAGGTCAGCTTTCTCGGAGTGAATTGGAGCCAAGACTTATACAAGTCGAGGTACGACCACCGCCGCCACATCAGACAGGACCATCCCAATGCTGAGCATCTTATTGAACTTTAGCAAGAGCGGATTTATCATCAACAAAAAATAAATACCATCCCATGATATTGTGCTTGTAGGACTGCATCTATTAGAAATAGGCGGAGGTTAACTTTAAATAAACCACATTTTAAAGGATTCTCAGCATAATTAAAAATTACTTTTGGGTTGTAGCCAAACACCCAAAATTTTATTTTAAAATTCAAAATTGCTTTTGGTGAGTGTAAACATACTCTCAAACATGCACTATAGTGTCCAATGAGAATAGCTATGCTCAAAATTACCAACAAGAGCTTACTCATGGTCTCGAGAAATTAAAAAGGTAAACAAGAAAAGGATAAAAAAATATAGATGATGAGGGGATCTGTTTTCTGACTAGGCTGCTGAAACATCAATGCAAGCCATGTTTTACAAGTATTTGGACTTTCATACAAAATTATATGCTACTTAAGTCCCTACCAACTCAGTTCAACTCAGTTGCTTGCTAAATTTTAAAAGAAACAATGAGAAAAAGGCCTAGACCATAATTAAGTCACACTTTAGGTCATAGTGATGTGGAAAGAAGAAAACAAGAAAATCAAGATAAAATTTCCATGCATGCATTGGAATTTTGAGGAAAATAAGCAGTGAAATCAACAAATTGCACAAACACACCTCCCCAAATGTGTATTCATTACATTACTATGGCTACCTGAACATTGATGTAATTGAGATTGTGATACCCTAGTCCCATGGCATAGATTTTAAAGTAGGATTCAAAAAAAAAATTTAAGAGCAGCATGTGCTGGGAGAGCTAAGAATATGGTGGAAGCAGGGTAATACGTGAAGAACTCTCGAAGGAGTTCTTTTCCCAATCAAAGTCCTAAATCCATTAGAAAATCAAGATAAAATTGGACTCATATTCTTCCCATTGAGGTCTATTTAAAGGCCTCAACCCTTTTGATTTTTCCTAATCAGAGATTAGTCATCGATTGCTATCTATTTTCTTTATTTTCTTCTTGACATACTAGTGGTTAACTTTGGTTTGGTCAGTGAAAATTAGAGCAATTCCTGTCGAAGGCTAGGTAAATCCTTCTAAGCATCTTCTCCTTAATTTTTTATGATTCCTAAGCTTGAATCTTAGCCAAATTTCTACCAGAAATTTCTTAGAAATTTTGATTTACTGATTCCCCTATTTTCACCATCCATGTTGCTTTGTTTTTTGACGCTATTGCCTATTGGCCACTACCGGTCACCGGACTTGGGCTGGTAGTCGCCATGGCCTGCACTTCTAGCAATGAGTGTTGTCGGCTAGGAGGAGGACCTCCTTGGCATTTGGAACAAGGAAAGAAGGGTCCCCTTGGAGAGGAAGAAGAGAACATAAGTCCTTTGTTCCATAAAAAAAAATGGAAAAAAAAAAGAAAAGAGGAGAGAAAATATCTCTCTTCCCTCTCTTCCTTCTCTCTCTTCACGTGCTTCTACTTTTTCTCTCTATTTTTTCTCTAGAAAAGTTTACTTCCTCCCTCTATATTTTCTCTCTATAATTATTTCTCTCTTTATAAAGGTTACTCTCTCTATGATTGATCTAGTAAATTATCATATAAATTGCTTTGATACCATATAAATTATCATGCTCCCAATCCAAAATCGTAAGTCTAGGGATCATGGCAACTACCACATACTCATGGAGAACTCTTTCCGCAAGCATGCAAGGCATCTTATTACAATATCATAAAGCAAGAATGGAAGAAAATTTAAATAATTACTATTAATTTTATTTTAAGTATCTAAATCAAATATCTTGTCAAATAATATTCTATAAGTTTCCATCAACTTCAATAAATCCTAATCTAAAAAAAATATTAATGTTTGCCTATAATTTACTCTCCCATATCAAATCTCTAAGTTAAGCTAATCTTTTAAATTTATAAAAATAGTAATATATAGAATTATGAGCTAGACAGTCCAATAAGTAATGAATACTTTAATTAGATAAATTCAGCAAAAATAATATATTGATAATAAGCATGGAAGGTGCATCAATTCAAAATATACTGCATAAATCAAATAAAATCTATGCAAATTTAATATTTTTTAAATTTAATTTTAAATTTATTTTTATTTATAAATCAATTTTTTTCAAAATATTTAGTTTATTTTGATAGCCATGAACTAAATCAAAGTGCCATTGCATATCCTCTAATGGTAGGATATCAAAGTACCAGCGCCAACCCCAACTGACAGAGTATCAAAATACCAGCGCATAACTCCTGCTAAAAAAAATATCCTAAAGTCAATCATCTAAGAAGTAGATGGTTGTATTTTTATATATGTATATAAATTAAATTTTTATTAATAAAAATTAATTTTGATAGTTTATCATATTATATCTTAGAATTTTTTTATGATGAAGTCCTTTGAACTATAAATGATCGATAAAGAAAGATTTATCGAATAGTTCTTAAACCATGTTTGCGTCCAAATGATATGTTATTACAAGAATGATAGCATTTATCGAGTGTAGGTCATTATATATTACATGTATTGATTGTCCTCTTAACTAAGGAGTATGAAGATACTGGTATGGCATACATGTGAGATGTAGGAGTACATCATTATCGAATAGTAACTCACCTATGGAGCACTCTACTATCAAGAGATGCTCGCGAAGGATATGGATATCAGTATCCCTCCGACCTAAGATCACCATGGTGACTTGTCAGCAACTCACTATGCTTTGATGCCAAACTATCGGTATTTCTAATATAGTAATAAAAGATTTTTAGGTACAGTCAAGTACTTGCGAAGTCGGTATATAAGTCAAGATGGGATTGACCCCTTCGGATTATAGGAGATGATGTATCACTATATTTTAATTTAGCAAAATCTTAGCCAGGATAATCTATATGATTGTCATAGGATTGAAAGGTTGAAATGTAATATGAATGACTAATTCAGGGTGGACAGTTAAACCCTAGGTCATCCTGAGCATTAAGGATCAAAGAGATAAATTATGCAATAACCATATGCCAAGTTTCTTGAATGTTGCTTTGCAATCATTCAACCTATCTAGACATCGGATATCATTGCTAAATGGTTACTTCGATTAGTATAGAAAATAGTTTCTATACTACTGGCTTAGTGTTCAAACGTATAGAGTCATGCATATAAGTTATATAGCACAGAAAAGGATAGACCTAAAGTCTATATGTTCAATTTGGAAGTATTTAACTTGATTGAACAAATAGATTTATTTTATTAGAAAATTAAGTTAATAGTCATACGGAGTTTAACACTAATTATGCCTAGCTAGCACTGCTCATGAGGTTTAGTTTTAATTCTGGGGATGAATTGGACCTGATATATGATCCAAGTGTTTATGAGAGATTGGACTCAGGTCATGATTAATTTTAGATCAGATCTAATTTAATTAAGATTGATTTAATTAAGGCTAATTGAGTTAATAATCTAAGTTAGACTTGGATATGAATCCTAATTGGATTAGGATTGACAGCCGCTTTGAAATAAGTTCGAATCATATTCAAATAGAACCCAATTTAAACCAATTTTGACTTGGTCAACTAAAGCCTTGATATACTAGGATTCTCTCTCATGTATGACCGATCATTGGGAGGAGAGGTGCTGAATAGTTCAGCTCCTCTCTTGGTTTGTGCAATAATCAAAAGGAGGCACCAATCCTTCTCACCTTACGTCTCCTACTTGGAGTAGGATTTGACTAGTTAAATTTGTTTTGAATAGAATCATTATTAGATGAGGATTCTATTAGGTCTTAAGCATCAATTATAAAAGAAAGGGAGTTCTTGATGTTGAGAACAACCTAATTGTGGGTGTGAGCTCTTCTAGGTGTGAGAGAGAGAGAGCCCTAAGGTGAGGACTCCAGGCGTGGAGGTTTTCTTGGTAGGAGATTAGGTGTTGCCGCCCCCTCTTCTTCCTCTTCTCTGGTGTGATGTCCAAGCTATCATCCCTCTCTTTTGCATTGTGTGGCATGCATGAGAAGTAAATGGTCCACACATCTGGATCTTTGAAAGCAACGTTGCAGAATTTTTAGCACCTTGATCTTCTTTCCACTGTGCATCAAGATATATTTTATAATTATTATAAAAATTTGTTTAAAATAAAAATCTATTCTTTCTAGTTATGATCTGAAGTAGATTCAAATCCAAAAAAAAATTTCTTCAACTGGTATCAGAGCCAAGATTTGATTCGAATGCAATTAAAAATCTAGTTATGTTTATTTCTGCTGAATTTCACATCTAGATTGTCACTAAAATTTTTCCTTTGAATTAGATTAGAATTCAACTTGATTTTCTTAAAATTTTGATCTGATGTTGATTAGATCTCAATGTAGAGGAATCAAATCTGATTTCATAATTTTCTAGTTAGTGATTAGATTGTTTATGTCAAGTTTGTTTATGGAAGATGAAATCTATTTTGAACAAAAATTTATTTATGAAATTTAGTTCATTGTTTAAATCAGATTTTAATTTGTATCTAGATTTATTTTAAATAAATTTTTATATTTATTTAGATCTAAAATAGAATATTTATATGATGTAAAAATTAGGTTCAGATCTGAATTAATTTATGATACAATCGTATATTTTAATTAGTTTAGACAAAAGTTCTACGTGCTGTCCAAATTTTGCATATGAAATAAACATTATTTTTATTTATATATATGATATATTGTGTAGAATTTATTTTTAGTAGCAAAGTAATTGAATTGAGTTGATCATCATGACCGTCCGGTCATAAAAGAAAGAAGGGTTCAAATCCCTCAATTGCCTAATCATTAGGATTTCTCTTATGATATGTAGTGGTACTGCTGTAATTACATCTCATGAAGAAGAACGATGAAAGAATTCGATAAAAATTATTTTAATCATGAATAAGTTTAGATCAGATCTAAAGAAGATTTATGATTTATTTTATTGTTTATTATACAATATGTTCGATCTAAAAATTAGTTTCAATATCTAAACTTCATGAACATAAGATGTTTCTTGGATCTAAATTTTATGACATATAATATTGTTATGATGTATATGATGCATGAGTGTAATTTAGATCTATTTAAATTAATTTATATTTAATGGCTGAATTATAATAAGAAAAATCACTTTTAAGATTCTTAATTATGATTAAATATCAACATATAAAATAGACCACAAAAGAACAATATATTTTATGCTGTTGTTTCGAACAATTAAAATTGTTTCAACTTTACACTTAGCTAAGGATTAAAAGTAGAAACATTAAATTTAGAATTGAGATTTTAAGATCTAAGATGTTGCATAAAATATGGGTATGGGCTAGCTCGAATCAAGTCAATAAACTGGGTTAGACCTAGGGTTAGAATCAAATATGGATCTAATTGAAAAATTGACTAAATCTAATCAAGAGTTGAATTAGATTAGATTAGGATTTCTCTAGATCAAAATCAATAGTTGTAGATTGATTAAGTCCATATTTTGATCATACCAAATGGACCTGATTGTGGCTTAGTGGTCAAGCCTGAGTCATTTTGTTGACCTAATCAAAACTTATTGATAAATTGGTATCTAAGGTAAGTTTGGCAGTTTGATTGGTGGTTTTTAATTGGTAGCCTGCTTATCTCGTCATTTCGATGGTGTCTAAGGCAAGCCTTGGCACACCTTCCCATCGATCTCACTTACCCGACTAATTTAGTTAATTAAAATTTAAGTTTGGTTGCCTAATGATTCGAGCCAACCCATGCCATTAAGGTAAATCAATGTGACTGATTTAGATGCCCATCGACAAATTTCTCTCATGACTTGGTAAAGTTAGTGGAAAGATTTTTTGAAATAACTGGTCAGTCTCTTCTCTTATTCTCAAACATAATAATAAAATCTTCTAAATTATTAGATCCTTAAAATGACAATATTATGGGGATTACAAGATCATAGCCTTCCATTAAGATGGATGATAATGGATCCAATAATCTAGATAAATATTGGAGGTGCCTTATACCTGGTGTTTATCTAGATATTGGAATTGTCATTCATCATATGATGATTTTATTATGACTAGCGGGTGAATGGTTGGGTTGGCTAAAGCTTCCTCAAGCTTGATCTTTCACTAGTTAGATCTACTAAGAAGGTTCATGTTAATGGTTAGATCTAACCAAGACTTTCAGTGGAGGCACCATATGCCTGTTGAAGAGGTGCCTAGGGTAAAATTAATACTAAAAATTATTTAAAAAAATAATTGATTAAGAACCTATCCATAGATGTACATGAATTGGCCAGAGCTTTTCTTGAGCTCATATACAGTCTGTATGGATTCTAGTACCTGCTAAGTAATTAATATAATTCCTTGAATTGAAGGTAGAGGCTACCAATTCATATAAAATAGTGGAAGAACTTTTAGACTAAAGTCCAAGTCTTTAGGATTTAATAATTCATATACTAATAGGTTATATATTTTCTTTTATACAGTTATGGCTAACACTTTGTTGCTCCGGTCACTGTTGGACAATGACAAGCTTATGGGACCAAATTTTAATAGCTGGTATCGAAAGCTCAAAATTATTTTGGAGCATACAAGAATCCTATATGTTCTTATAGATTCGACACCTAATGAACCTTCTGCCAATGTGCATTGTACGGCAAAAGAAAGTTATCAGAAGTAGCTCAATGACCATACAATTATTCGATGCCTCATGAGGGCTGCCATGAATAATGAGTTCAGCCAAAAACTTAAGGATGCACAGTCGTAGAAATACTTCAAATGTTGAATGAATCCTTTAGTACCCCTGAGAATGCAAAGGGCACAAAACATCTTGTGTTATGTTCAACGCTCGTATGCGAGAGGGGTCATCACTTACTAATCATGTACTATACATGATCGAGCAAATCGAGCATTTGAGCAAACTTGATTTTTCTCTACATGAATGGTTGGATAAGGATGCAATTTTGAATTCACTTCCTAAATCCTACCTTCCCTTCCTCAGTCATTATAGAATGACGAAGCCTATCGCAAACTACCATGGTTTGCTATGGTTACTACAAACTTTTAAGAAGGGCCATCAGCTCCTAAAAGAGCAATGCATGTGGTAGGATAGTCATTAGTAGGTTATCCCTTTAAGAAATGAAGAAAGAAAAAGAAGAAGGTACAAAAGAACAATTCTGGGGCTTCCAAATTCAATCAGCCTAAGAAGTCCAAAGCAGACCAGAGTCAGATAGAATACTTCTTTTGCAAGAAGCTAGGTCACTAGAATAGGAATTGTCCTCTTTATATAGCATCCCTTGATCCAAATAGGTCGAAGAGGAATAAGCAAAAAGTTACTAGATGAGGTACTTATATAATAACATATTGTAAGATACTACTATCTAAGTATTGGATATTAAAAGTCCTATCAATATTTACAATTCATTGCAGGAACTTTAGGTCAGCAGAAAATTCGAGGATGGCAAGCGATTCCTAAATATTAGAGATAGAAGATCTGTTCTAGTTCTAGCCTTAAAAATAGTTTAGCTTATTCTTGATTCAAATATTATTTCTTTAGATGATTATCATTATTGTCCATCCTTTATTTTAAATGTTATTTCTGTAGGCTTTTTGGTCAAGAATGGTTATAGCTTTTTAATAAATTTTTTTTTATGATATCATTATGAATAGTTTTACTATCATGCATGGATAATTAAAGAATAATATTTATGTTTTATCATAATAATATACACATCAAACAAACATTCAAAGTTAAATAATGTCAATGATACCTACCTTTGGCATTATCGGCTAGGTCATATAAATAAGAATTGAATAAATATGTTAACTAAATAGTGAGTCCTCAATATCAGTGATTGTAAATCATTGCCCACTTGTGAATCATATCTTCTTGATAAAATGATAAAGTCACCTTTTAAAGGATGAATGAGCTAGAGATGTTCTGGGTCTAATATATGATGATGTATGTGGACCCATGAACATAAGTACACAAGGTGGATATAGGTCATTACTTTCACTGACAACATATCGAAGTATGGGTATGTCTATTTTATGAAATATAAGTTCGAATCATTTGAAATGTTCAAACAATTTCATAGTAAAGTAGAAAAATAAACTAGTAAGGGTATTAAAACTCTTTGGTCAGATCGAGGAGAAGAATACCTCTTTAATGAGTTTCTAACATATATAGAAAAGAATGGGACATAGTGGACATCTTCTAGAACACCACAGCATAATGATGTATCTGAAAGAAGGAATCAAACTCTATTAGACATGGATCGATCCATGATAGGGTTTGCTAATCTGCTGATCTTTTTTTTGAAGAGATATGCGCTAGAGTCTGCATGTTATATTCTTAATAATGTTCTGAGCAATTCTATCATAAAAACTCCATATAAGATATAGATTGGATGCAGGCCAACACTCTTTCACCTTCAAGGTTGGGGATGTCCGACTTATATAAAACATTTAAAGATAAATAAGCTTAGACCAAGGTTCGATAAATATTTGTTCATAGGATAATCAAAAAAACTAGGGGATATTATTTTTACCTTGTTGAAAAATAAAAGATGTTCGTCAGCAGTAGGACGGTCTTTTTGAAAAAAGTTTTTTAGAGAAGGAACTAATGCCACTAAGATCAAACTTGGAGAAGTTCATTAAGTAGATGAACCGACACAATCTAATACAGAACTGGATTTGATTAGAGAATCAAATCCAAAGCCTATTGTAGAGGTACTTATGAGGAGATCCGATAGAATACAGCATCAACTGGATAGATATTATAGTTTCTTGGTCCGAGATGGTGATCCTATTAAACTAGATGGAAACGATGAGGATCTGATCATCTATATGGATGCTATGCAAAGGCCTGACTCTGAGAAATAGCTTGACGCCACGAAATCCAAAATAGAGTCCATGGAAATCAATATTGTATGCATACTTATTGATCCACTTGAAGAGATTAAACCTATAGGATGTAAATGGATCTTTAAAAGAAAAAGAATACCAGATCGAAAGGTGAAGATCTATAAAGTTCATCTAATTCCTAAAGAATATTTTCAATATTATGGTATTGACTATGATGAGACATTCTATCTTCTGGCAATGCTCAAGTTCATTCGAATTATGCTTACAATAATAGCACATTTAGATTACATGATCTAGCAAACGGATGTCAAAATTATTTTTTTTAATGGAGAGCTGGAAGAAGAGTTGTATATAATATAGCCTAAAGGATTCACATCTATAGATGAATCTACAGTGTGTAAGCTAAATAGATCTATTTATGGACTAAAGCAAGCTTTCCAGAGTTGGAACATGTGTTTTGATAAGACAATCAAAATGTATGGCTTCGTTAAGAATAGAGAAGAACCTTACATCTATAAATGGGCAAATAGTTCTATGGTCGTATTCCTTATCCTATATATCAATAATATTCTCTTAAAAGATAATGACATTCCTGCATAATAAGAAATAAAGATATTATTATCATATCAATTCTCTATGAAGGATTTGGAAGAAGCAGCCTACATCCTACGGATGAAGATCTATAAAGATAGATCTAAAAGATTATTTAGATTGTCTTAATCCACATACGTTGATACCATGCTGAAACGATTCAGTATGACAAATTTCAAGAAGGACTATTTACCAATAGGCCAAGAAATTACTCTTTAAGAAGGATTGTCCAACAACTCCACAAAAGAGAGCATATGAGTAGAATTCCATATGCCTCAACAGTGGGATCTATCATGTATACCATGACATATATAACATCGGATGTGGCCTACTCACTAGGGATAGCAAGTAGGTACTGGTCTGATCCAGATGAGAACCATTGAAAGATTGTAAAGATCTTAAGTATTTGAGAAATACTAAGGGCCAATGGCTCATTTATAGAGAATCTGACTTAAAATTTATGGGATATACTGATTTTAGTTTTCAGTTAGACCATGATGACAGCAAGAGCATGTCGAGATACATATTTATCTTAAATGGTGAAGCGATATATTGAAAAAATTTCAAGCAACACATAATAGTCGATTCTATTTATGAAGTAGATTACATCGCGGCATCCGATGCTACCAAAAAAATTATTTGGTTATGAAAATTCATCAGTAAGTTAGGAGTGGCACTCTTTATTGATGGTCCTGCTCTATCATATTGTAACAGCACTGGAGCCATAGCTCAAGCAAAGAAACTGAAGTCCTATCAGAGAACTAAGCATATTCTGCATCGCTATCACCTTTTTCGAGAGATCGTGGAATGAGGTAACATCAATCTTCAAAAGATTGATGAAAAAAAAGAACCTGCCAACCCATTCACTAAAGCTCTCGAAATCAAGAAGTTTGATGATCATAAGATGAAGATGGATATTAGATACTATTCTGATTGACTTTAGTCCAAGTGAAAGTTTGTTAGGAAAAGTATCCTAAAGCCAATTATCTAAGCTGTAGATGGTTATATTTTTGTATATATATTAAATTAAATTTTTATTAATAAAATTTATTTTTGGTAATTCATCATATTGTATCTTCTTAGAACTTCTTTTATAATGAAGTTCTTAGAACTATAAATGATCGACAAAGATGGATTTATCGAATAGTTCTTAAATCATGTTCATAACCAAATAATACATTATTACACGAATAATAACATTTATCGAATATAGATCGTTGTGTGCTATATGGATTGATTATCCTCTTAATCAAGAAATATGGAGACATTAGTATGGCATACAAGTGAGATGTAGGAGTACATCATCATCGAATAGTGACTCACCTGTGGAGCACTTTACTGTCAAGAGATGCTCGCGAAGGCTATGGGCATAAGTGTCCCTTCGATCTGAGATCATCATGGTGACTTGCAAGCGACTCACTATGCTATGGTGCCAAGCTACCTATATAATTAATATAGTGACAAAAGGTTCACTACTATAATAAGAGCCTATGACAATATTTACTACTATAGTGGTTCGTAAACTGCCATCATAGACTCTACGGTAATGGTTATAGCCATAGATTTGAGCTATAATAGTGGTTATACATAAAGCTATGGCAGTGGTTATACATAACCATTATCGTAGGTCACCTATGGCAGCGGTTATTTGATAACCACTACGATAAATCAAATCTATAATGGTGGTTATGTATAACCGTTGTCATATGTTTGAGATATGATAGTGGTTGATTAATCGCTACTATAGATTTAATTTATGGAAGCAGTTATATATAATCGCTCCCGTAGTTTTGACCTATGGCAGTGATTTTTAATAATTGCTGCCATAGGTTAGCCTATAGCAACGGTTATGTATAACCAGTACTATAGCTCAAATCTATAGCAATGTTATTTTTAACTACTACCATATCCCTATTGCAGCGGTTACATAACCACTACTATACGATATATAGCAGCGATTTTATGCAATCATTGCTATATAGGTCGAATATAAATATCGTATAATTTAAAAATTTAAAACTCATATTCATCATTCATTATTTAGATAATTATTATTAGAATATCGTCATAAAAGACCACCTTGATCCAACAGTCCTAATGATGTCGATCAATAAAATTTGATTTCGATAGCCATGAATGATCGTATGATGATCTAATAGATAGAGATCATCGATGGATCTAAAAACTTGTAACAATTATCTTGGTGATGTTTATAGCATACTATCAAAATTTTACTTTAATCGAATATCATTATCATGATTAATGTAGCATAAAATAATTTTAGTTGTTAAATAAAAAATGAGTGATCAAAAGGCCAAACAGTATCGGTTTATAAGATGATATTTTAGATAATTGACCTTTGCTACTACTTTAATTATTTATATGGTAATGATCATAAAATCCAAATCATGTCTATATGAACCATTCATGTTAAGCAAATCTTACAAAAGTACAACCATAATTACTTAAGGACTTTAAGAATGATTATCAAGAGACATTTAGTTTTGGATCGTTTATATATATGCAGTTTGAATTTTATGATTATCACTATATAAATGATTAAAGTAGTAGCAAAGATCATTTATTTAAAAAATCATCTTATAAGCGGACGCCATTTGGCATTTTGATCATTCATTTTTTATTTAATGGTCGAAATCATCATATACTAATTTGACCATGATAATGATATTCGATTGAAGTAAAATTTTGCTAGTATATTATAAATATCACTGAGATAATCGTTGTAAATTTTTGAATTCATCGATGATCTTTATCTATAAAATTATCACACGATCATTAGTGACCGTTAATATCAAATTTTATTATTTGACATAGCTAAGGCTATCAAATCAAGATGGTCTTCTATCACAATACTTTAACAATAATTATTTAGATAATAAATAGTAAAGATGGGCTTTAAATTTTAAAAAAATTTATTATATTTAGAGAAAAATATGAAAAAAATTATATTCTATCTCTATAGCAGCGGTTGCCAACAACTGCTGCTATAAGGTCTACTGTAGTGGTTGATAACCCCTATAATAGAATCTATGGTAGTGGTTGCCAGCAACCAATGGCAGTGATTTTTGAAAACCGCTGCCATAGGTTTGGCTAAATTTTTTCTTGCGCCCCTCTCTTCTTCATTTTGCATACCATTTCATCTTTTCTCTCTTTCTCTCTCCTCTCTACTCGAATCCTTCCCAACCTACCGCTGACCCTCCCTCTAGCACCTCTGCCAATATTTTTTGGCCCCATGCCCTACCTCTCTCGGCCCTAAGCCCCTTTGGCCCTGTCTCCCTCAGCATCGGCCCTTTTGGCCCCATGCCTCACCCTGCTATCACCCAATCTTTCTAGCAACATTTGAGTCTAGAGAAGGATAATACTTTGTACACCATTGCGGTGTAAAAATTCAGACGTAGAGCACATCGTCTCATTTGATTGATCTATCTGGAGTCCTCGTGGCACGATAAGATGACTATTTATGGAAGTTTCTTTCCCCTAAATGATGTCATCATTCTCTGTAGAATCATTATCCCGGTCTTTAATATATGAAAAGATCCTTTTCCCATTGCTCCACAAAGAAAAGAGACCAAAATCTTGATGGATTTTGTTATTCTCTCTCCCAAAAAGCCTTTTCATTTTTCCTCCACTTCGGCCATCAGCGATTTCTAGTTTTGGATTTTCGGAGAAGCGGAGCATTCGACCTACCGGAGCGATTTCAATTTTGGGTTCTATTAACTTCAGGGAGCAAATCGGCACGCAGTCAACATTTTTATAATGGCTCCTAAAAAATTCGTATTTAGAAGCTGTCGAGGAGAAGGCAAAAAAGAAGAGGAAATAATCTCAGAAAGTACAGCAATGGTTGTTTACAAGGAAGAGGATGCCCCTACAACCTCTGAAAGATATGAAATGGAGGAAAGAGAAGAAGGTATACTCTTTTTAAGTATAATTTTGCTATCCTTTCAAGATTTAGACCATCCATTAAATCTAACCCATATGCTAAAAAAATGATAAAAATTTTACTTATTTTACCTACAAGATGTCATATACTAACCCTTAATATCATAATTTTGATAGGATGTTATTATCAGTAAACTATCTTCGAATTAGTTTTACTATGAGATGGCATAATGTTACATAGAATATCATAAATTTGAATCAGAATATCATAAAAAACTTAAAAATATACTTGAAAGATATTTTACCTACAAATTGTCATAATACTAATCTACAATGTCATAATTTTTACCTACGATATCATAATATTATTAAAAGTACCTTCAGAAAATGTTTTACCAACATGATGTCATCATTTTAACCTACAATATCATAATTTTGATAAAGAATATCATAATTCTGCGTTCGAAAATATTTTAATGCAAGGATGTCATAATTTTGACCCTTAATGTCATAATTTTAATCCTTAATATCATAATTTTAGCACAGGATGTCATAATTCTGTATTCAGGGATGTTTCTATTCCAGGATGTCATAATTTTGACCTACAATATCATAATTCTATATTAGAAGATGTTTCAGTACCAAGATGTCATAATTTTGATCCTTAATAATATAATTTTGATTCTTAATATCATCAATTTGACATAGGTTATCATAATTCTGCGTTCAAGGATCATTCTATTTCAGGATGTTAATTTTGATCGTTAATATTATAATTTTAACATAGGATGTCATAATTATGCGTTCGAAGATGTTTCTATTTCAGAATGTCATAATTTTGAACTTGATATCATAATTTTGATTCTTAATGTCATAATTCTACGTTAGGAGATATTTCGGTGCCAAGATATCATAATTTTGATCCTTAATATCATAAATTTGATATAGATTATCATAATTCTGCATTCAAGGATCGTTCGATTTTGGGATATCATAATTTTGATCCTTAATATCATATTTTGATCTTTAATATTATAATTTGGCATAGGATATCATAATTCGTATTCGGAGATGTTTATATTCCATGATGTCTAATTTTGATCCTTAATGTCATAATTTTGACTTACAATATCATAATTCTATATTAGCAAATATTTCAGTACCAGGATGTCATAATTTTAATCCTTAATATTATAATTTTGATTATTAATATCATCAATTTGACATAGGTTGTTATAATTCTATGCTCGGAGATCGTTCTGTTCCGAGATGTCATAATTTGATCATTAATATCATAATTTTGACATAGGATGTCTAATTATGCATTCAGATATTTTATTCTTGAATATATAATTTTGATACGTATATCATAATTTTGATCCTTAATATCATAATTCTTCGTTAGAAGATGTTTCATTACAAGATATCATAATTTTGATCCTTAATATCATAAATTTGACACAGATTGTCATAATTCTACGTTCGAAGATCGTTCGGTTCTGGAATGTCATAATTATGATCCTTAATATCATAATTTTAATTTTTAATATTATAATTCTGCATTCAAGGATATTTCATTATCACGATGTCATAATTATGACCTATAATATCATAATAATATCAAAATTATGACATCCTGGAATAGAAATATTTCAGAACACAAAATTATATATAAAGGATCAAATTATGAGTCCCATAATAGAACAATTTTCGAACACAGAATTATGATATTAAAATTCAAAATTATGATATTAAGGATCAAAATTATGACATCCTGAAATAAAAATATTCTCGAATGCAAATTATGACATTAAGGATCAAAATTATAACATTTTGAAATAAAAACATTCGAACGTAGAATTATGACATTTGTTGGATAAATCTACTCCATCAAAGTTCAGTCTGGTACCTAGCCTAATGTAACTGATAAGCATAAAAGAGCTTCGATTGAAGCTCTTTTATGCTTATCAGTTACATTAGGCTAGGTACCAGACTGAACTTTGATGGGAGTAGGATTTATCCCAACAAATGTCATAATTCTACGTTCGAAGATGTTTTTATTTCAAAATGTTATAATTTTGATTCCTTAATGTCATAATTCTGCATTCGAGAATATTTTTATTTCAGGATGTCATAATTTTGATCCTTAATATCATAATTTTGAATTTTAATATCATAATTCTGTGTTCGAAAATTGTTCTATTATGGGACGTCATAATTTTGATCCTTTATATCATAATTTTGTGTTCTGAAATATTTCTATTCCAGGATGTCATAATTTTGATATTATTATGATATTATAGGTCATAATTATGACATCGTGATAATGAAATATCCTTGAATGCAGAATTATAATATTAAAAATTAAAATTATGATATTAAGGATCATAATTATGACATTCCAGAACCGAACGATCTTCGAACGTAGAATTATGACAATCTGTGTCAAATTTATGATATTAAGGATCAAAATTATGATATCTTGGTAATGAAACATCTTCTAACGAAGAATTATGATATTAAGGATCAAAATTATGATATTACGTATCAAAATTATGATATTCAAGAATAGAAATATTTCTGAATGCATAATTAGACATCCTATGTCAAAATTATGATATTAATGATCAAATTATGACATCTCGGAACAGAACGATCTCCGAGCATAGAATTATAACAACCTATGTCAAATTGATGATATTAATAATCAAAATTATAATATTAAGGATTAAAATTATGACATCCTGGTACTGAAATATTTGCTAATATAGAATTATGATATTGTAGGTCAAAATTATGACATTAAGGATCAAAATTATGACATCATGGAATATAAACATCTCCGAATACAGAATTATGATATCCTATGCCAAAATTATAATATTAAAGATCAAAATTATGATATTAAGGATCAAAATTATGATATCCCAAAATCGAACGATCCTTGAATGCAGAATTATGATAATCTATATCAAATTTATGATATTAAGGATCAAAATTATGATATCTTGGCACCGAAATATCTCCTAACGTAGAATTATGACATTAAGAATCAAAATTATGATATCAAGTATCAAAATTATGACATTCTGAAATAGAAACATCTTCGAACGCATAATTATGACATCCTATGTTAAAATTATAATATTAACGATCAAAATTATGACATCCTGAAATAGAATGATCCTTGAACGCAGAATTATGATAACCTATGTCAAATTGATGATATTAAGAATCAAAATTATATTATTAAGGATCAAAATTATGACATCTTGGTACTGAAACATCTTCTAATATAGAATTATGATATTGTAGGTCAAAATTATGACATCCTGGAATAGAAACATCCCTGAATACAGAATTATGACATCCTGTGCTAAAATTATGATATTAAGGATTAAAATTATGACATTAAGGGTCAAAATTATGACATCCTTGCATTAAAATATTTTCGAACGCAGAATTATGATATTCTTTATCAAAATTATGATATTGTAGGTTAAAATGATGACATCATGTTGGTAAAACATTTTCTGAAGGTACTTCTAATAATATTATGATATCGTAGGTAAAAATTATGACATTGTAGATTAGTATTATGACAATTTGTAGGTAAAATATCTTTCAAGTATATTTTTAAGTTTTTTATGATATTCTGATTCAAATTTATGATATTCTATGTTAACATTATGCCATCTCATTAGTAAAACACAATTCGAAGATAGTTTTACTGATATTATAACATCCTAGGTCAAAATTATGATATTAAGGGTTAGTATTATGACATCTTGTAGGTAAAATAAGTAAAATTTTTATCATTTTTTTAGCATATGGGTTAGATTTAATGGATGGTCTAAATCTTGAAAGGATAGCAAAATTATACTTAAAAAGAGTTTACCTTCTTCTCTTTCCTCCATTTCATATCTTTCAGAGGTTGTAGGGGCATCCTCTTCCTTGTAAACAACCATTGCTGTACTTTCTGAGATTATTTCCTCTTCTTTTTTGCCTTCTCCTCGACAGCTTCTAAATATGAATTTTTTAGGAGCCATTTATGTATAAAATGTTGACTGCGGTGCCGATTTGCTCCCTGAAGTTAATAGAACCCAAAATTGAAATCGCTCCGGTAGGTCGAGATGCTCCGCTTCTCCGAAAATCCAAAACTTAGAAATCGCTGATGGCCGAAGTGGAGGAAAAATGAAAAGGCTTTTTGGGAGAGAGAATGAACAAAATCCATCAAGATTTTGGTCTCTTTTCTTTGTGGAGCAATGGGGTCAAAAGGATCTTTTCATATATTTGAAAAGACCGGGATTAATGTATTCTACAGAGAATGATGACATCATTTAGGGGAAAGAAACTTCCATAAATAGTCATCTTATCGTGCCACGAGGACTCCAGATAGATCAATCAAATGAGACGATGTGCTCTACGTCTGAATTTTTACACCGCAGATGGTGTACAAAGTATTATCCTTCTCTAGACTCAAATGTTGCTAGGAAGTGTTGCAGGGCCCAGGTATGTTAGCCTTGTGGTCCTGGACTTTGGAAAGGGGTTTTTAACTTCTTCTGAACGCAAGTCCTGGACGATCGTCACAAGAGTTCTTAATTTACTATGTCTAGATCTATTTATCCAGATCCATCCCAGCAGATAAGTATCATTGATGTTGAATATTTAGTTCTATTTGTAATCCTATTTAATTTTATAATATAATATTTATATTTTTTTAATAAAAATAAATGATGCACTAATGTGACTTGATTTTTCATATATTTAAATAATATGTTTAATTTTATGATCATATTATTTGACTATCTCACTAATTTTATATTTATATCTATATTTTCAATATATGATATGTATCTTTCTCTCTCTCTATGTATAATAATATAGATATGAAATTTTGTATTCGAATAATATCCTATTTGTATTTAATAAAAATAAATAATATGAATATGAATATATATAATGATATTTATTTTATATTTAATTTTTTAATTTTATTTTTATAATTTATTTTAATTGTTATGTATTATTATCTTATTGATGTGACTTGACAACAAATCATGGAGGCATGCATGTAAACATTATTAGCTCTACAGGGCCAAAATTAGAGTTCCATGTCCGAGTCAATGGCATGCATGGTCCTGCCACTTTGGGACGTCGAATTAAAATTTGAAAGGAGATGAAAAGAATATTGATAAGGTTCACACAAAGCCGTAGCATGTGGCGCAAATTTCTTCTTCACATTTTCTTTTCCGCAACTTTTTTCTCTTAGTTTTTAGAAAAAAATGTCATCTCTTGTTTAAATATCAATGACCATGTTTTCACCCCTCCTGGTCCTGCAAGAAGAGAACCAACGTTATATATTCTAATGCGCACTCGACCACCTTCATGGGAACGAGGATACGAGAAGAAGATGCTTCAGACGGTGATGATGTCTTAGGCGCACGAGATGGACGTTGGCGTACATATAGACAACTGAAGATTGTGGATTGGATATGTGAACAAATTTATATTTTTTTTTGACAAACCAAGGAAACTTCAATGTTTACCCACAGAGTCACCAATTATTTCTCCAAAAGAGGAGGTTCTAACATGTGAATAAATTTATTAGATGTCACGCTCCATCCCACTGGCACTATATGACAGACAGCCCCATGTCCTCCACGGCTTAATCTGTAGGCCATGCCATGCCAAAAAAAAAAAATTCCAAATAATATCAGTTAAGATAAATTGAGATAATAAATTTTTTTTAAAATTATAAATATTTACAAAACAAGATCTGACATTATTTGTAACTAGATCTATGTAGACTACATAATATTTTATGATACCAAGCTTTTTTTTAAAATCCTACCTTTTTTTTTTGTTGGGTGTGACTTGAATTTTCATGTAATGACCTGATTTATAATAGGATCCAACCATTTTGAAGAGATGATCAAAACAAATTTTTTATATGGTCTGTGATGGATAGCGGAGGGTTGGGACCGTTTAGGCATAGCCTTAGAGCCCATCATTGACTTTTTATAGACGTGCAGGGAGATGCAGCCCATTGATCTCATATGAATGCTGATCCTATTTTTTTGACTTTAATTAACCCATTTGGATATTTTAATCTTTTTTTTGTTGCTTTAGAATTTGATGACTATATATAGTAATCACATTTTTTGTTATTTGATAAATGTAGCCACACACTAAAAAGAATATTTCTTCTTCTTTTTATACTTCATCTTTTGATATAGTGATATCTCTTCCCATTTTTGCTCATAAATATAGGCTAAAGGTTACGCACTGGATGTTTTGTTGTTATTTTTGATTTTACTTTTATACTAATTAATATATAATCTTGCAATGCTCTCACTCATAGCCCATGATCCCATCTGAACTATTATTCATCAGCATCCGAAAAAAAGAAGAGAAACAAAAAACAAGCTAAAAGCCCAGTAGTTATCTCTATCTCCAGCTCGACCAAGCATCATATGTATAGAATATTAATTCTATTAATATAAGATTTTTTTGATACAAATAAAAGCATCCAAAATCTAATCCTTGAGTGGCAACCAATCAAAGGCATGGGTCCTCATTTGGATAGGCACAACATGGTTAAAGTCATTGATGGCTTAATCTATTGAGGTCATATAAATATCAATGACCGATTGGTTGTGGCATCGCTAGAATGAGATCAAAAAGAAAATGAAAAGGTGGTTTGAGGAACTAGCCTATCGAGCTATAGGGGATTTGGTTAGGCTGCAATGGTAGAATATTGGTGGCTTGATAATTGATTGAAGCCGATAAGACATCATGATAAGCATTGAAGGAATGAAGAAAACATGCCCAAATCTTAGTGAGGAATGATCCGGGACCATGGGATCCAGCCACTAAGAGATGCATTAGCATCAATAAGTTCTATCAAAGAGAGAAGCATAATTTCAGAGCATCCAAAAACAAAGCAAAAAATAGGGCTTTGCTATGGAACATGGACACTTGGGAGTGGCTTGGTTGGCTAGTTGATTAAATGGTGTGTCCGACAAGCATGCCAGTGAATGGGTGACAACAAGAGGGGGTGGAAGAACCACTAGCCCTAGGAGGCACAGTGATGGCGGTGTACGGGAGAAGGACAAAGAGGGCATGGAAATAGAGTTTTCTCGAAGGTATTTTTTTGGTCAGAAAATAAAACAGGGAAAAGCTCTATTTTAAACAATGCTGCTTAAGTCATGCTCAGGATCAACCACTGCCCATGCGATAGGATCTAGCAAGCATGCGAATGTGACAACCTCTATCATAAACAAGGAAGAGGTTCGAAGAGAATAGAGGTGAGCGTGATTCGATGTTATTTGGCATTTGAAACAAGGTTGAGGTGGCAAAGGAACAAAATAGGATTGATTGATCACCCAATGAAGATTGATGTTAAGGACTTTGATGCTAGCTTGAAGGCTTGAGAAAATTGGAGGAGGACAAGAGGAAGAAGAGGTGCAATCTGCCTCTCCTGGGTAAGAAAGGGATCTGGTTGGCTCCAACAATTATGGAAGGAAATAAATGGAGAGGATGATTCTCGGTCAGATGGCTAATGCAAGAAAAAAGATCCTAAATAAAAAGGTATGGTGGCTGAAGGATCTCCAAGCCCTTCTTGGATTGGTGTCCTAGGAAGGAAAGTGGATATAAATTCAAAAAGAACAGCAGATGAAGGATCCTTTATTTTTTTATTTTACAAGGATATTAATTATAGCTAGCTAACCTCCTTAAAAAAAAAAAATTTTGTCCTCGATATTTGAGAGGCACCGAGGCCCTTCAAAAAATTGAGCAGGTATTTATCCCTAATCTTGTTACATTCTTGGTTGGAGCTCAAGAAATAAACGTTATCTAAGTCCTTTCATTGGAATTTTGGATCTTAACTTTCTTCAGATCATATGATCAAAATTAGAATAATGACTAGATAAAGATCTATTGATATATAAAAGAACAAACTAGCCAATTCTTCTATCATAATCAAGATTAAGCTACACATCAATGAGATTAATTTTGATAAAATGCATGACTATGAATTCGAGATTGAAGTTATGCTTTGGATAGATTAAAATAGGATCAAAATAGAATGTTAAAATCCCCATCGTTGGATAGATCATCAGAAGTAACAGTATTTAAACAAAGTTCGAGCATAAATTGGATTTGTTACATACATCATGATAGAGCTTTGACACAAGTAAAAGATCATCATATATATAAAGAGAGTTTATGCCCAGATTATTGGTGGATTTGAATTATAATTAGATTCTGAGAAGTGATGGTAGTGTAATAAGATATCCACATATTTCCAAAAGAACACTAAATCATGATCTTGGGTTAAAAATACCATAATTTCTTGACCATGACATCAATTCCTCTTAAATAAATTGATTCATGTAGAAATCATAATCGACCTTGGTAATTCTTAAAAGAAGCAAAAAAAAAAAAAAAAAAAAAACCCTTCTTACTTCTTAACATAAATCGCTCTTCAGATTTAAAATCATTTTTTTCCCTCCATTCATCTCTTCCATAATTTTTTAATCATGAACTCTTTATCATTGGATAAGTTTAAACTCTTTCAGTTAGATAGAGGAAAAAAATATCTACCTTAAAGAGTAATAGCTTTAGAACTAGAAGAAAAGAAATATATACCAAAAATTCCAGGTTTTGAGATCAATCCAAGGAACAATTAGCTCACGAAAATTCTGTGGATTTGCTAGATGATCTCCAATCAAAACTTTCACTAGATCAAGGCTTTTGTGTTTCCTTATCCTTTCCTTGCCTCAAATACACCTATCATAATTAACCCTCAAGTTAGTTGACACATTTGAAACAATTCTATGAATAAGTTGTCATATTCTAGATCCAGTCTAAGATAAGTTAACCCCCCACGGTTGCCTTGACAATTCAATTAGATGTTTCCAATTCAACACACCTCTTTTAGGGAGATTAAAATTTTAACCCAATGAACTAGAAGACCCCAAAGACAACCCACTTATGAGCATATACTCAAATCCATTATCCCTTCTGCAGCTTCCTAACAGTTTCATCAACTCTCAAAAATTCTTCCTCCTTCAAATATAAACTAATGAAAGCCTCTCAAAATCAAGTTTTCTGTACTCAATATTAGTTTCCAACAGCAGGGATGATAATTTTTTCTAATCCGATGGATATTTGATCCGACCTGACTCGAATGGGATGAGTTTTATTCGACCAAGTGGGATGAATATGGGTTATAGAAAAAATATCCGAAGCAGGTTCAAGTTGGATATAGGTAAAAGTATATCATACCTGAATGTACCTCAATAATATTTTTCTTATTTAAATTAAATTTAAAATAGTAAAACATCCTCTCTCTCATTAAATCCCATCTCTCTCTCTCTCTCTCTCTCTCTCTCTCTCTCTCTCTCTCTCTCTCTCTCTCGTTAAATAAAACCCCAAATCCCCCTCCTCCCCCCACCAACCCAGTCGATACCCAAAACCTCTCTCTCTCTCTCCTCCCCTCATCCCTAGTGATGGCTCGGTGGGTCCCTACTCCCCCCCACCCCTAGCGGCGGCTAGGGGTGGGATTGGTGGTGGACGAGGAGGATGCCAACAATGGAGAGGAATGATGACGCCAATGAGAACCTCCATATTTAGCTGCTCCAAACCTCCCATCTAATTGAAACTGCTGAGGATGTAAAAACCAAAAGAAAAATTGAGGGAAAACATAGGAAAAATCAATAGAAAAAAAATAAAGAAAAGATGAAAAAAATTGAAAGATAAGACCTTTTCCCACATAAATTGATCTCTTTTTTTTTTTTTCTTTTTCTTTTTGCTTCTTTTTCTTTTATTTCATTCTCTTTTTGGAGATTTGTGCGGAAGGGGCGCACCTAAGGGACATTGAAGGGGTTTTTAGGTGCCGGTTGGGGTTTTTTCTTGAGCATATGGGATTTTGTGCGAGTTGTGGTGGTGTGTGAGTTGGTCCCTTGAGGTTTTGAGAGCTTAATCTTAGTGGAAGCATGATATTTTGTAGGGTTTGGGAATGGAGTGGCGAGTAGTGGTGGGGCAGCGAGCGGAATGGGGAATGGAGAAGGGTGAGCAG
>QRFJ01000514.1:417618-447335 GCA_006176705.1 Cocos nucifera | reverse complement strand
AACTAAGAAAAAAAAAATCTTGCAAAATCTAAAAAATTTCTAGTTAAAGAAAAAGATAAATTTGTGAAATCACAAAGATCTTTAGAGGATGAAAGAAAAAAATATTTAAAATTTGAAAAATCTTTAGTAAAAAAAAGTTTTGATTTCTAAAAAATCTCTTTTGAAAGAAAATGCCGAATTAAAGAAAGAGATTGAAAGCTTGAAGTCTATGATTCAAAAGTTTATAATTGGATCTCAAAAGCTTCAAGCCATTTTAAATAATCAAAAAGCTATTTTTGATGAATTTGGAATTAATTAAAATTTAATAAAAAAATAAAAGTTTATCAAAAATATGTTCAACAAAGCTTCAATTGAGAATCATTTATTTAAATATTTTAAATGTAATAGAATTAGCCATAAAATTTTTGAATGTGACATTAAAAGAAATGACTAAATATCTACTAAATAAATTTGAGTTTCAAAAGAAATCTTGAGCACTAACTCCAATGGACCTAAGAAAGCTTGGGTACCAAAAATTATAAACTGACTTTACAGGTATACTAATGATCCAATGAAATAAAAAAAAAAAAATTGTTATGGATGGATGCCTTGAAAATAAAATTGGATGGATAATGATATTTGGTATAATCTAAACCTTCTTCACATCGTACCATCAATATTTGTCAAAGTTATTTTGATTGATTTTATTGTTTCTAAAGATCTATCAATATGGTTTTACATTCTTGCTTGAAATACTTTTCAATAGTCTCATATATTGGTATGATTGATTTGAATGATTTGATGTATACTATGATTTGAATGCTTTGATTTTTAAAGATCAATATGCTCTCCTCTATATATCATGTTATGAATAAAATAAAAGTATTTTAAAATTCAGCATAATATTTAAGCTTCCCCATATCAATTTTGCTATTGAGAAACTTAAATTAAAAGAAGTTTAATTATCTATAAATCCATTTGATTGTAAAATATTTAAGTGAAACTAATTTTTGGCATTCTCCCATAAGATGCTTAAATATTAAATTTTTTTAAAAATTTTGCATGAAATAAATACTTGAAGTTAAGACATTCAATCTTAAAAATCAAGTGCTTGATGTGTTGAATTGCATTGCATCATAGGTTGATCCCCAAAGATTCATACTTTTTCTAGTTGAAACTAAACATATGAAACTTATATCTAGATTATTTTGTTAGGATGCTAGGACACTTATTGTAGAATCATAATTCTCCTAGCAATTCAATTTTTGATTGTTTTGCATGTATACATTATCTCATATAAACTCTTTTGAAATTAATTAAATGTGAATAGTTTGTAAGAATAGGGGGAGCATCAAGATAAGTGAATCTTTTGGCACTAACTATAAAAAATAGGAGGAAATAATATTATTAGAACTTAAAGGAGAAATTACTTTATAACCTAATGAAAATAGAAATTATTGATTTACTTATATACTTCTATTGCCTCAATTTATTGATGAAAAATCATTTGTAGTTGATTTAGTCTTTCACACTCTATATGGTTTGATCATGTCATCATTCTTTTTGATAATTAATTAGTATTAATCTCTATTAAAAAATGATTTTCATAAACAAACTTGAAAAATACCTTTCATAATAGGTATCAAACTAAATTTGAAAATTAATTTTTCTTCAATCTTTAAGTGGTATTAAACTTTTAAGAAAATAATTAATTGATTTAAATTTTAGTTTCATTGATTTCATAAAAACTTTTAAATAAATTATTTAGTTTGATTTTCAAAAATTAATATAGAAAAAATTATTTTCATTAAACAAAATTTTAAAATTGGCTTTGATTTAAAAAATTAATATCAAGCAAAATTTACTTTCAACAAATAAATTTGAAAATTAATCTTCTCTAACCTTTTAGTGGTATCAAATTTTTTAAAAAATTATTATTTGATCTAAATTTTAGTTCAATTAGTATCATGATAATTATTATATTATTTGAATTTTAAAATTTTTGATATCAAAATTTTTATAATTGCTATTAAACAGCACATCATTGTCTTATACTTTAATGCTTTATCTTTTAGCAAAAAAAAAGAATATCTTTATCTCAAATCTAAGTTTGCTTAGCTATATTTTTCATATGATTTTATTTAAGATAAATTATAAATATTTGATACATCTTCTGAACTCAATGTATAATATTTTTTAAGAAAAAAAATATTTTTAAAAAAAATTAAGTAAATCTCTTTATGATTTGCTTTGAATGATATATCTAAAAATGAATTTAAAAAATGCTCTTCTTAAATCTTTTGAAGTTGATATCATGCAAAATATTTTAAGAAAGTTATCATTGGCTTTTAAAGCCAAATATTTAAAGAAAATTTTAGTTTTATTCATTTAGGATCAGATAGCTTATAATATGCCTTATATTTTATTGATTTATTTTTTGATAAAGATAAAAGAATATCTTTATCTCAAATCTAATTTTGTAAAGCTATATTCTCGATGCTACATCATTTGAGATAAATCCAAAAAGTTTAAAGCTATATTCTTGATGCTACATCATTTGAGATAAATCCAAAAAGTTCATATCTTTTCTAAACTTAATTGCCTGATATTTCATAAGAAAAAAGATGAAATAATCTTTCAAAGAATAATAGAAAATTTATTCATAATTTGCCTTGGATGAATTGTCGATATCAATTCAAATGATTTATCATAGTTTAAAATTTTCAAAATGGTTTGAATTTCAATTCAAGTGGTATTAAGAAAAATCTTTGGGCAAGTTGTTATTGATTTTATTTTCAAAGCTATTAAAATAAAAAAAAAAAATTATATCAAGAAGATTCTTCTTAAGAAAATTCTCACACTTGTTATCAATGGTATCATTCTTGTCTTAAACTTTATTATATTATTTTTAGCAAAAAAATAATTTTTATGAATTTAAATATGTTTTATGCTTTGCTATGAATCATTTATTCAAATCCATAGTTCTAAAATCTCTATCATTATTGGTTCATTAAAGCTGAAGATAATTTTGTAATTAAATTTGAGAATTTATTTGATGTATTTTAAATCTATACTATGCAAGAAAAGAAAAGTATTTTTGAATATATATTATTAAAAATCAAGAAATAAAAATTTGAAAAGTAATTTATGATATATTTTGTTTGAACTTTTAGCTGTTAACATTATAAATAACTTATGTAAATTTCTTTTTAAAATTAATGAAAAGTAATATTTTGATCAATTTGTGTCTACTTAAGTGAATGCTATATTTGATTGAAAATATCTTTACATAAGAAAGAGAATTTATTTAAAATAAATTAATTATTAAATTATTTATTTCAATTAAAGGTTAATGTACACTCAATTAAAAGTGCTTAACTTGAAAGAGAAAGGGGGAGAAAAAATTTAAAAAGGTTAATATCTATTTTGCAAGAATTATGAAAATGAGGGGGAGAAAATATTATGTGATAAATCTTTTGGTATTTACTCTTAAAAAAAAGAAGAGAGATGTTTGTTTATTAAATATTATCTTATTAGCCTTGATTAAAAATTTTAATTAATTTGAGTTAAGAAAAATAAACTTTGATTATTTTATGATCTTCTTAACTTAAGCCTTCATATGATTATTCAATTTAATTCAATTGATTTGATTGTCAAATTATTTTTAATAACTAATTAGAGTTAACTTAAAGTTGAAATAATTTTTAATTCTTCAAATAGCTTGATTTTAATACATACTTTCAAGCTTAAAACTCATTTATAGATCTAAAAATGATATTGAGTTCTTCCATGTAGCAAACATTGAAAATTAAACTTGATTTGCAGAATTTTTTGAAACATTCTTGATTAATGGATATAATACAGAATTTTTACTTTGCTCAATATATTTTTGATACATACCTTTTTCAAACTTAATTAACTAATTTTTTTTAAGAATAAAAAAGATTGAATATTAAAGTACATATTATGCTTGATTTCATGATCAAATCTTTTTAAAAGCTCTATTCCTCTTAAAGCTTAAAAGTGCATATTTGAAAATCTGATTAAAAAATTATATTTATTTAAAAAGAGAGAGAGCTTTTAATATTTGACTTTCAACTAATTTTTTAAAAGAAAGAAATATTTCTTCAAAAGGAAGAGGATTAATTTAAATTGATCTTCTCAATTAGATTCATCTTTAAATTGATACAATTATTATATCTTATTGATTTTGATAATAATTTTTGATCCTTTCTATGAGCTTTTTGATGTTATCAAAAAGGAGGAGAGGTATATTGAGTATATGCTTAAAGAATTAATACTTAAGAAACTCAATGAATTTTATAAAGTATAATCTTAATACTCATTGATATGAATTATGTGAAACATTATTTGAAGCTTTTATGAAGTACACATTTATATTTGTGTACATTCTCACTTTATATATTATACTAGTCAGTTAGTTGAAATACATTAATTTTATTTTTGTACATATACTCAAAGTTTTATCAGTATCAAAAAAAAAGATTATTGATCTACTAATTGATTTTGATGATTCCAAAATATTGAGTATAAATGATACTAATCATGTATTTCAAGAATATATATATATATATATTTTTTAATTATTTAAATTAAAAAAAATAATCTAAGAAAAGATCTATACAAAAATCATCAAGTCAAGAGCTTCAAAAAAATTAAATTAATAAAGATCCTTGGAGAAAGGTAAAATCATAATTTTACTAAGTTAGAAAAAAAATATATTTTGAAAGCTTCAAGAGCAATTAAAAAAAAAATTGATCTTTTAGAGGTAATATTACATTTTTTGGATGTCAAATTTGGAAGAAAATCAAGTTTTAGCAAAATGGTCAATCCTAGAGATGACTCCTAGGTCATCCTCTTTTGAAATGGATAGCTTGACATGCTTTGGCATGTTATTTTTGTATGGCCTCACAAAAGAGTCAACCTATGGGTCCACCCCTGATGAAAGAATCAACATTTGGATCGATCTCTGTTGTATAAAAATAGAAAATAAAAACTAAATTTTTAAGTACAGTCCAAGTGCTGACACCTGAGCACAAGGTGTCGATCCCAGATTATAAGGTGTCGACTCCAGATCAAAAAATGTCAACCTCTATAGAAAAAGTGTCGACCCCAATGTCGGGATAGGCTGCAACGATTAGTTTTCTATACTTTTTTATTTGGTCCTTTTTATTCCAAATGGCTAGTTCAAATCCTCCAACGGTCCAAACTCTCTCTCTAGTAATTGTGAAGACTATTTCACGATGGAGAATCAAAAGAAAAAGGAAGAAAGTTGATTGAAAATAGAAATCATTCGAATTATGAGGTTTATTGAATATCGAAAGAAAAAGAAAAAAAAGAGAGGACTTTATGCATTAAATTCAGAGAGCTTCCAAGTGTGATCATCCTCAATCATTCAAGCTTTCTTTCAACCTTCAAGGGAGAGAATTCAAAGCTTTAAAAGCCATCTTTCAGCCTCTCCTTCAAGCTTCAAAAAGAAATTTTCTTCTCTTTTGTTCTTTTGTTGAATTTTTTATATCTTGTATTTTTATTTTTTTACAAGTTTCTTTGGGAGAAAAAAACTTAAGGAATAGGCTAGTCCAAGCCAGTAATTGGATGGTATAAAGATTATAGTTGGTGCTCTTTATTTAAAATCAACTAGGTTGATAGTGAATCTGAAAAAACTATCGGTGTAGGGTTGTGGTTAGTAAGTCCGGTAAAATCAATTAGGTTTGTTTATAATCTTGGATTCAAACAAATGCACTGTAATCTAGAGATTATAGTAAAATTTTTAGGATGATAGCTTGGAGAGTGGACATAGAAATAGATTGCTCCGAACCACTATAAATTACTTATATTTATAGTGTACTTTAATTTCTAGCTCTTCATTCTTGTATTACTTATTTACTTTATTCACTTAAATTATCTCATTATTTTAATTATGCTGCTACACTTTGTACGTTCATCATAAATACTCAAGTTATTTTAAATAGAGCACATATCTAACTTAGAGTTTTAATTTGGCTAAGATTTTAAAAGAATTCAATTCATTCCCTCTTTTGGATTGCTATTTCTGGGCAACAGACAGAGGAATGCATGGGGTCAATAACTGAAATGGGAGTGGGGATGGATTTTTTTTTCTTTTTTTTAAGAGGGACAGGTAGATAGAAGGGAGAGGGTGGTCAATTACTAGGGATGGCAATCGGGTCAAGTTGAACAAGATATAGATGGGTCGAATATATGATTAATAAATAAAAAATCTATCAACTCAAATCCAACCTATTTATTAAATGGAGCAAAAATCTACATCCAAACTTGATGATTTTATTAAACAATAATTTAGCTTGATTAATAATGAATTGAAATAAGTTAAATGGGTTAAATGGTTAAGCATTCCTATCCTTACTAATAATGGAGCTTTAGAGAAGAGGGTTGTGAGAGAGAAGGCTATCACATAAGGAAGGAGGCAACAAAGAGGGGATCATAGAGGTGGAGAAGAGGATGCAAGGCTTCACTCGTAGTGACAAAAACTAGCTAAATTGAGATGGATAATACTAGTGCAACTAGGATATTAAGGGATTGAAAAAAAGATGGTAGAATAGATGATAGTGAGACTACGGTGTGAATTGATTGGCCCGAGGGTGGTCAATGGTGAGAATCAGTGAAGTGGAGGTGATAACCAACTTGACTATGGTTGTAGTAGAGGGAATTAAGGGGTGAGGGAGCTAGAGAAAAGGAGAGAAGTATGTGGAGGGATAATGTGGAGGAGATAAAAGAAAGAGACTAGGGGTTCAAGGGTTTGGTTGAAACCCTAGCTTGTTTGTCCAACCCCTTTAGGCTAGACCAAGGCTAGCTCAAAAGTTGGGGTAGGCCTTGCATCCTCCCCTTCATTCAGAATCTTGCATTTGAAATTGACATACTTGAATCATGAAAAAGTTGATCGTATTTGTCTTGCTTCAAATCCGGGAGATAACACGGTCATGCTACCAAGGGGTACCACACTCGATAACATAAAGCCAATATTTATTTTCTTAAATTAAATAATAGATACATCATAAATAAAAGTAATAAAAAGGTTCAAATCAAATTTTTAATTAAACTAAAAATGGTTCAGAGCATTTAAAGCTAAAAACCAAGACCAAAATCCAAGTCTCAAAATTCATAAATAATTCATTATAAGTTCTTGTTCATTTAATAAACTAAATTCAGCTACCAAAATTTTCAAATTTACTATTGAGACTCCCAAGCTTGGATCCTTCATTGATCCTAATCTTAATTTTTTATAAAAGAAAAAAAATAAAAAGGTATGAGCTACACTAGCTCAGTAAGTAAAATATATACTTTCTTACCAGATTAAGCATAAGTTTTTTCATAATAATGCAATATTAAGAAAATAATAGATATTGCAAATAAAGCAGTTTAAAGAGCATAATATAAAACAAGTCATAAATTAATTATGCATGCATAAATCATAAAATTTCATAAATATGATGTTAGATCCTGGTACCTCTCTGATATCAATTATTGGAGAGAAGAAGAACAAAATAGATGGCCGGCACCTAGGGCTTAAAGTTAGAACCAAAGAGAGAAAAGTAGAGAGTTTTAGAAAGAAAAGCTTAATTGTATTTCACTCTATTATAAAGATACAATACCTCGATTTATATATCCTAGGATTTCTGCTATACTACATGAATCCTAATAAACTCAAACCCCAGCTGAAAAATACTCCTAAGCTAATTCAATACATGAAAGGACTCACCAAGCTCATATACATATGTCTCACATTCTCTCATCCTCCTGGATCTGAATCCGATCCATACATGAGTTAGCCCCATTAAGATCTTATTGGTCCATACCTTAAGACCCTAGGATAAAAGTCTATCCTAGATCCAAACAAAAAACTCAATCCAGTTCTATTCACCATCATCGAGCCGCTCTATCAGGAGCCGAGCTAGCTTGACTGCATCTCATCCTAACCTTATCTTCTATCTGCCTAAGATGCTGACTCGACTACACCCCGAGCTGGCTCGATATCAGTTCAAGCTAACTCGACTGTATATCCAAACCAGCTCGTCTATGTGTCAGCCCCTGACTTGGCTGATTCTTTTTCTTGGCTTTGGTCCTTTGCTCCATCTTGTATCCCTAATATCCGGAGCACCTACCAAGCCTTTCAAGATCCTCACACTTGAATCTCGAGTCCGTGCAGGGCTACATGCTGCCTTCACCTAGGACAACTTCTATCCTAGTCCTAGGACTCACATCCATCCTAGTCTCCCGAAGCCAACACCCTGACTTCTTCTGTGACCTTCCAAGGCTTAGAAGCACCACATCAAATTCTATAATCTCCATCTTGGTGCACCCAAGCCTTAGCACACCTAGCAATATTTTTCTGCACGAACCCATTGTTGATGCATGCCCTGACAGCTACTTGTGCACACCTTGCCACCGTCATTCTTTTTCAACTACTGAGCTTCCTTTGAGGCCTTTGGGATGATCACCTCCACCGCTGAAGATCTTAGCTTGCTTCTATGCACCATCCTTGGAGTTGTAAGCATCCTTCTGCTTGGCAGCCGCATCAATTATCTTAGACTTTTCTAGAAAATTTGTAGTAATTCTATGCCGACACCTGCTGCATACCCTGACATGGTCTCCTCAGAACTTTGACTATCCTCCTGCACATACTGCTCCACTTGAAATTATGCATCTCCAATGTTAGAGCTAGGATATTGATCCTTCTGCACTTCTTTGCTCTAAACTCGTGTCACATCTCTCTATCTGTGAAGCCACCTCTACTCGATGCTACATCTGAAATCAAAGTTTCTCTGATACCATAGAAGCCAACTTTGTAACCTAGTCTTCTAAGGAAAATCATTTAATGCTGCACTACTGAGCCTACCACTGCACCTCGAATACCGTCGCTACCTCTTTGGATCCTTCACACTCCATAGACCTATCCGAGACCATCTCAAATACACTACACCCCATGGGCTTCTTCAAAACCATCAAGAGCTCATTCAATTCTTCACTTACAGTGACTGAACTGATGAAATCCAAGTTTTCTCCTTCCTTGCACTTCTTCTAAAGCGAATATTCTCGCTTAAAGTGTCTTGCTTCACCATACTTGAAGCATCTCTTGAATCCCTTGCTGCCCCTTCGCTGACTCTTCTTCTTTTTTTGCCTGGACCTCTCTGAAACCACGAGATCCTCCTAGAAGATCTTCCTCTTCATCATCCATTCCTGCTGCTCGTTGGACCTTAGCACTGATATGATCTCCTCGTACACCAACGTCTCCTTATCATATAGCAATGTCATCACCAATGGATCGAAGCTTCCAAGTAGCGAACATAGCAGCAATAAACTTTTATCCTCCTCTTCGAGATCTATTCCAATATTGAGCAAATCCATGCTCATCCGATCGAACCATTGAATATGCCCCACAACATCCTCGCTCTCTTACATCCAAAAGCTATACAGATACTTTTCAGCATCAACATGTTGCACATGTTCTTCTACATGTATAACTGATGTAATCTCGACCACAAACTCTTAGATGTCTTTTTCTCTAACATGCCATATAGCATCTTATCTGTCAGACAAGTTCTAATCATGGCACATGTTCTTTTCTCTAAGGACACTCACTTCTTATCTATCATCTCCTTCGGCCTATCCTCTAAGATCGAATTCAGTCTCATCTGAACCAGCAGATCCTCCATCCTAATCTTTCATATTGTGAAACTTTTTTTTCATCAAACTTCTCAAATCCTACCTTCAATCCACTATTCTTCATGATCGTATGAATAAAAAATAACAAACAAGTGGATCTGAAAAAATACCTTGACTAGGGATGGTGGACAGCAGTTCTATGATCTTTTTTTTCCTCATGAAGCCTGAAGAAAATCTTTAGATCTGAATCTTACTACTGATCTCTATTGAAATCTGATTTTTTTCCTTCTTTATGCTCAATCAGGCTCTAATACCACTTGTTGGTATCAACACCTAGCTCTGATACCACTTGTTGGATCCTGGTACCTCTCCGATATCAATTATTGGAGAGAAGAAGAACAAAATAGATTGCCGACATCTAAAGCTTAAAGTTAGAACTAGATAGAGAAGAGTAGAGAGTTTTAAGAAGAAAAGCTCAATTATATTCTACTCTATTATAAAGATACAATACCTAGGTTTATATATCCTAGGATTTTTGCTATACCACATAAATCCTAATAAATTCAAACCCCAACTGAAAAACTTTTTTAGACTAATCCAATCATGAAGCACTCATCGAGCCCATGTACATATATCTCATATGTTCTCATCCCTCAGGATCTGAATCCGATCCATACATGAGTTAGTCTCCTTAAGATCTTATTGGTCCAGGTCTTAAGATCCTAGGATAAAAACCTATCCTAGATCCAAACAGAAAATTTCGTTCAATTCTGTTTGCCACCATCGAGTCGGCTCTATCAGGAGCCGAGTTGACTCAACTGGATCTTATTTGAATCCTGTCTTCTATCTGTCTAAGAATGTCGACTCGACTGCACTCCGAGCTGGCTCGATCTCATCCAAACTGGCTCGACTGCGTATTCGAGCCAACTCTTCTATGTGTCAGCTCCTGTCTTGGCTAATTTTTTTCTTGGCTTTGGTTCTTTGCTCCACCTTGTATTCCAGATCTTTAGAATACCTACCAAGTCCCTCAAGATCTTTACACCTGAACCTCGAGTCCATGCAAAACTACACGTTGTCTTCACCTAAGATAATTTCTGTCCTAGCCCTAGGACTCATATCCATCCTAATCTTTCGGAGTCAACATCTTGGCTCCTCCTATGGCCTCACAAGACTTGAAAGCACCACATCAAATCCAACATATGATTCGTAAATCATTCTTGATCATATGTTCATACCAGTTTCAAAATCTTGCTCATAGAATATTTGTGCTAAGATTATTTTGTACCCATGATAGGATCATATTTCTTAATCAATAGGATTCTTATTTCTAATGCCAATTTGGTACCCATAGGCAGGACCATGTTTCTTATTGATGCTAGTTTGGGTGTCGACTTTCTCAATAAAAATTCATTCATAGCTATCTAAGAGCCTCTAAAATTTTTATATATTTTTCTTAAAATATATATATATATAGATAAAAAAAATAATAAAATTTATGCTTCATAAATATATGATTTTCATATCTCATATATTGATCTTTATTTTATAAAAAATATGAATTCATCAAAATAGTTTATTTGTATTAAAAAAAGATAATTTAAAAATAAATAAGGAGTGTAAGATTTCACTTATCTTGATTGTACTAGATCTTTAGGCTTCATTAAATAAGTCGAGTATTCTTATTTAAAATATTAGATCTTAATTAATTTTTATTTAATAAATTTAAAATAATAATAGATAATGATTGACTAGGTAATCGGTCCGATAGACCATTTGGGCATAAAAGTGATTTGGGGCCAACTTGCCGGAACCAACACAAGTCCCTAGAAAAGAAAGATTTAACTCGACACAAGATCCATAGGTTTTCTTAAAAAGAGAAGGTGGGTGAAGAGATATAGAAGAGAAAATCCTAGAGATATAAGAGAGTACTTTTCCTCTACTCTTCTTTTTCTTTCTTTTCTTTTCTTCTTGCTTTTCCGGTTTCTTTTCTTTTCTTGGCCAAATAAGGGAATAAAGGATTGATGGCCTATAGCCGAAAGACCAACAATGGCAACGACGACATTGGTGACCGATGGCAGTGGAGCAAAAGGGCAGTCGATGGCAGGTGGCCGACAATCAAAAGAAAATAAAGAAACTCAGAAAATAGGGGATTATCTCCTTTTTCCTTCATTTTCGATCATAGGCCGATCATCGGGAACCAAGAACTCCGGGGTGCGTGATTGGTAGGTGGGGGTCATGGGCCAGGGGTGTGGCATCGCAGACGGCAGTGTCGGTGGTCAGGAAAATGAGAAATATGGCTCGATTAAAATAGGAGAAAATAGGGGGTTTGCTTCTTGGTGGGTTTTTCGGTGAATCCAATGGTCAACAGTTGTACACAAAGACATAGAAGGAAAGAAAATAAAGAGAGAAAGATGGTTCGGGACTTACCTCAGGCTCCAATGACTTCTTTGGCAAGATCTTTAGGCAGACACGATGAAGGTATCCATGATTTTCAATGGAAGAAAAGGGAGAGAAGGAAGAGGGAGAAGGCTAGTGCTTTGCATGGTGGCTTTGGAGGATGAGAGAAGAATTTATAGAGCATCTCCTAGGGTTTTAAAAGCCCTAGGAATCCTTATTTTGATCGGACATGAGGAGAAGAAGACTTCCGTTCATCTCAGGCTTTTTCTTCTTCTTCTTCTTCTTCTTCTTCTTCTTTTGTATGTGGGGGCCAAATGTGGGCTTATTTCATGGTGGGCTGGTCTAATTGGACTGATTATTACATTCTACCCTCCTTAAAAAAAGGTTTCGTCCTTAAAACTTGGGATACCTTCATTTTCAAATAAGTGAGGATACTTTATCTTCATATCATTTTCAAGTTCCCAGGTAATCTTTCATTCTCCATGATTGCTCCACTGGATCATCACATATGAAATTACACACCGCCTTAGGGCTTGCTCTTTTCAATCAATAATTTGAAGGGGTAACTCTTCATAAGTTAAGTCTTCATGAACTTGTAATGGTCAAACTCTACCACATTATTCGAATTAGGTATATACTTTTTTAACAGTGAAACATGAAAATATTGTGTACTTTAGACAATTCTGATGACAAGGCTAATTTATATGCAACATCTCCTACTCTACTTAAAACTTCAAAAGGCCCAATATAGTGTGGACTTAGCTTGCCATGTCTCCCAAACCTCATGATACCTTTCGTGGGTGAAACCTTTAAGAAGATAAAATCGTCAATTTGAAATTTCAATTTCCTTCTCTTTCTATCTGCCCAACTCTTTTGTTTATCTTATGCTGCCTTGAGTTTTTCTTTGATTAAATGAATTTTTTTTTTAGCATCCTGGACTAACTCAAGTCCTAATAATTTTTTTTCATCAACATCATCCCAATGCAAAGGAGATCTGCACTTTCTTCCATATAAAGCTTCATAGTAAGCCATCTTAATACTAGAATAAAAACTATTATTGTAGGCAAATTCTATTAGAGCTATATGATCATCGCAATGTCCTCCAAAATTGAAAGTGGAAGCTCTCAACATATCTTCTAGAGTTTGAATTATCCTCTCTAATTGGCCATCAGTTTGTGGATGATAAGCAGTACTAAGCCTCAATTCGGTTCCCATGGCATCTTGAAATTTTTTCAAAATCTGGATACAAACCCTAATCTCAATCAAATACAATACTTATCGGCACACCATGCTGGTGCACTATTCCATTAATATACATTCGTGCTAACTTATTAAGTAAAGTACTAACTCGAAAGGATAAAAATTAGGCTGATTTAGCAAGTCAAGCAACAATCACTCATACTGCATCATTCATCTTTGCTTTCCTCGAAAGCCCAGTGATGATGAAATCTATAGTAATGTGCTCCCATTTCCACTCTACTATCTCCAATGGTTTTAGTAAACTAGCTGGTCTTTGATGTTCAACCTTTACTTGTTGACATACCAAACACTGGGATACAAATTGAGCTATTTCTTGCTTCATATCGTTCCACCAGAAATGTTATTTTAAGTCTTTATATATCTTTGTACTACCTAGATGAATGGCAAAACAAGATTTATGAGCTTCCTTCAAAATTTTTCTCTTTAATTTGGGATTTCTAGGTACACACAACCTATTCCCAAAATATAAAATATCATCTAAATGAATTCTGAGCTCAAGTCGCAACCCTTTCTCCATGTCTTCTTTATACTGACATAAACGAATATCATTCTATTGGTCAACCTTTATCCATTCTATCAATGTTGGCTATACTATTAAATTGGCTAAGATATATTAACATTAGTATTGATCACTTTGATTTACAAATCTTCAATGTCCTTCAGAATATACTGCTAAGTAGAAAGCAATGCCACCACACTTGCTATTGATTTTCTACTAAGTGCATCTGCCACCACATTAGCTTTTTTAGGATGATATTTAATATCTAGATCATAGTCCTTCAATAGTTCAAGCCATCTTCTTTGCCTCATATTCAACTTCTTTTGAGTAAATAAATACTTCAAGCTCTTATGGTCAGTATAAATTTCACATGGTTCCCCATATAAATAATGCCGCCAAATCTTCAAGGCAAATATTATGGCTACTAACTCCAAATCATGTGTCAAGTAGTTCTGTTCATAGGGCTTCAGTTGTCGAGAAGCATAGGCTACTACCTTATCATTCTGCATTAATACACCGCCTAACCTATTTTTGGAAGCATCACTATATATGATGAATCCTCTGATACTATCAAGCAAAGAAAGAATTGGGGTAGATACCAATTATTACTGCAGATCTTAAAAGCTCTACTCACATTCACTGCTCCACTCAAATTTTGCTCATTTCTAGGTTAAGCAGGTCAAAGAAATTGTAATTTAAGAAAATTCTTCGACAAATCTTCTATAATAACTAGCCATGCTTAAAAAGCTCCTAACTTCAGTCAGATTAGTAGGATGAGGCCAATCCACCACAGCTTCTATTTTCTTTGGGTCCACTGAGATTCTTTCCTTGGTTATCACATGGCTGCGAAACATGACACTATCCAACCAGAACTCACACTTACTTAGCTTGATGAAGAACTTCTCTTCTCTCAAAATCTATAGTATAATCCTCAAGTATTTCTCATGTTCCTCTTTGCTATTAGAATAGATAAGAATGTTATCAATAAAAATAACAATAAATTGATCCAGATATGATCTATAGATCCTGTTGACGCAGAAATTGGTCATCATCGAAGTCCGTCGGAGTTGACGTCGATGAGGTCGCCGTCGAAGACCTGCAAAATAAAATCTGGCTCGGAGCTGATGGGGGGTGGCTCCGGCAAGATCCTCCGACGCTCAAGTCAGTTCTCGTCAACAGGAATGGAATGCTCGGTAGAGTATAGAGGAAGAGAAAAGAGTTTTCAGAACCTGGCCTAAGGATATCCGGAGGGTCTTTTTCATAGAGGGAGCTTGTTGTAACCGCCTTGATTAATGAGCATCGTAACTGTCCTGATTAATGTCGGTCGTTATTGCTGATCGTTATTATCGATCGTTATTGCCGATAAATGTCGATCGTTATTGCCGATCGTTATTGTCGTGTAATCGTAGCGAGATCGCCTGCAGTAATCCATCATAAGAAGTTCGGCCATTGAGAAGCTCGTCCACTGAAGAAGTCTGTAGGGAGCCCGGCTTTCTTAGAAGCTCGATCGCTGGAGGGTTCCGTAAGGAGTCCGGCTTCCTTAGAAGCTCGGCCCGAGAGGAAGCTTTGGGGGGAGTTCGGCTCCTACAGGCACCTGGCCGTAACGATGCGGAGATAGTTCAGCTTTTGCAGGAGTCTGACTGAAGCTCGGCGATTAAGTAATCAGAAGTAGTTCGGCAGCTAAGTAGTTCGGCCCGCTGCCGACTGCTGAGGAGTTCGAGCGCTGGTTGTCCGAAGGAGGTTGACCAGCTGAAAGAATGGTTGCCTGAGGAGTTCGGCCGTTGGAAGTATGAAGCTCGACTGCTTGAGAGTTCGGTCGGTTGAAGGACTTCAACTGAGGTCCGACCGCTGAGAAGTTCGGTCGGATGTAGGAGTTCGGCTAACGCGCATCCACTGAGGCTCTTCCATGGCTATTGACCGCATCAGGCTGGGCGTCGAACTTGACTTTGGCAGGAGCGGGATTTATCCCCAACACTAGCCCCCCCACTCCCGAGTTCGAAACTCGAAGGAAGGGAGTGCAGACAAGGCGACTGCTGAAGTTTTCTTCCGAGCTTCATATCGGTCCATGTCGAAGTTCGAGGGAGATTTCATCTCTGGCTAAAGTCGATGCTGAAGTTGAGGCTCCCTAGCCGAGGTTGATTCGGTCAAAAATCCTACCTCTCACCGAGGTCGAAGTCGATGCACTCTTCAGCCGAGGTCAGGCCTAGTCGCTCGGGGGAGACCTTATTTAATCGAGGTTGATAGGATCGCTCGGAGGAGATCTTATCTCCTCTGGCTGAGGTTGATGCGGGTGCTCGCGTTAGGACGAGGTCTTCCTCCTGTTCCTAACGGGCTGTGGGGGCACATGTGGACCGTCGTCCGAGCCTCTCCCCCCATCTCGTCTAAGGTGAACGAGGCCTTCGACTTTGCTCGCGTTAGGATGAGATCTTCCTCCTATTCCTAACGGGCTAGGGGGCACATGCGGACCGTCGTCCGAGCCTCCCCCCGTCTCGTCTAAGGTGAACGAGGCCTTCGACTTTGCTCGGCTTAGGATGAGGTCTTCCTCCTGTTCCTAACGGGCTGTGGGGGCACATGCGGACCGTCGTCCGAGCCTCTCCCCCCATCTCCGTCTAAGGTGAACGAGGCCTTCGACTTTGCTCGCGTTAGGACGAGGTCTTCCTCCTGTTCCTAACGGACTGTGGGGGCACATGGGGACCGTCGGACTCCTCGAGCCTCTCCCCCCATCTCATCTAAGGTGAACGAGGCCTTCGACTTTGCTCGCGTTAGGACGAGGTCTTCCTCCTGTTCCTAACGGGCTGTGGGGGCACATGCGGACCGTCGTCCGCCTCTCCCCCCATCCCGCCTTTGTGAACGGGGCCCTTATTTCCCTCGGCCGATGTTGACACGGGGGAGACCTCGTCTCCTGCAGCCGAGGTTTAGGGGTCTTTGACCTGCTCGCATTAGGACGAGGTTTTCCTCCTGTTCCTAACGCGGCGACTATTGGCTGCTCCTTCGCTGAGAATTCGAGTTAGAGTAGCGGGGCGTAGTTGCGGAACCTTTCGGGAGGAGTCCCTCAGCTTCTTCGTTAGCCCTTCTGTCGGGGCTTCCTTGGTGTCAGGTTCAGTCCTCGCTTCATCCTGGGGCGGTCGTGAGCGCAACCGAACTTCATCTCACCTCCTGTGAAATACCGAACTTCATTCTGCGGGAGAACTTTGTTCCGTCCTTGTTTGCACCGAACTTCACTTGATGGTGAGCTTCGAAGGGAAGTTCGGCCTCACTTGCGCCGAACTTCATTCCAATGATGAGCTTCTGAGGAAAGTTCGGCCTTGCTTATGCCGAAACTTTATTCTGATGAGGAGCTACGGAGTTCGGCCTCACTTACGCCGAACTTCATTCCGCGGGAGAACTTTGTTTGCCCTTTTCGCGCCGAACTTCTGGCCCACACCGAACTTATCTTGGTGAAAAAGGGAGCTCAGCTCACTTGGGTCGAATCCCCGAATTTCATTCCGTTTTCCCGCGAGACCTTCCGCGGTGGAACTTCCTGCTTTTTTGTCGGGGCTTCCTCGAAAGCCTCAGGTTGCAACGTGGCCGAACTTCATGCGCGTCCTTGAACCCAACCGAATTTTGCCCCGCCTTCTTGCAAAACCTTGTGGGGGAATTTTTCTTCATTATCCAAACCTCCTTGAAGAACTCGAGGTGGAGCCAAACTTTGCTCCTCCTCCGATTTTTGTGATTTTGTTGGCGACACACTCAAGATGCAGAAGTCGGCTTGAGAGCGATGAGGGCTTCGAAAGAAAGTTAGGCTTCACTTGCGCCGAGTTCGTTCTGCTTTTCCGCGGAGGCCTTTTTGGCCGAACTCCATTCGGCTTCTGGAAGCTTTTGCTCTCCATTTTTTTCCCAAGGGGCGATTAGACCCCCTAAGGCCGATTTCTCGCACCCTCACGGCGGGTTCGCTTCTTCCCTGTCGTCAGGCGATAATACCATCGGAAGGAGCTTTATTAAGGGAAGCCTATTGGGTCATTCTCAGATTTTCTGATTCCAAGGTTGGGGAAGCTTCCCCTCGAGCTCCTTCACGATAGGTTTCGGGTCACGACCTATCACTTCATATGGACCTTTCCAATTTGGGAGCGAGCTTTCCCTTGGCTCTGAGGCTGAGTGACAGGCGGCTCGTCGGAAGCACTAAGGTCCCCTACTCTGAATGTCTTGCTTTTGACCTTGGAGTTGTAATACCGAGCCACCTTCCGCCGGTAGGCAGACCATCCGGATGCGGGCTTCCTCCCTCTTTTTCTTCTAGAAGGTCGAGGTTGACTCTGAAGGTCCTGGGGGTTGTGCTGCTCATTGAAGCCCACGACTCACATGCAGAAGGGAGTCTTAAGCTCGATCGGGATAACCGCCTCAGGTACCGAAGGCCAAGGCAAAGGGCATCTCACCAGGTCGGCACCCTCTGTGTAGTTCGGTATGCCCAGAGGACATGGATAGAGTTCATCCACCCAGGCCCCCTTCGCCCCATCGAGTCCTCGCCTTGATACCTTGCAGTAAGGGTCCGGTTGGTCACTCTCAGCTTCCCCATTAGGCCTGTGGGTGAGCCACCGAAGGTGAAGTGGTGGGAGATGTTTAGTCCTTCACAAAACTCGGCGAAACCGTAGCCCCAGTGAACTATCCGCCCATTGTCGGTTATGAGGGTATCGGGGCAGGCCGAACCGACAAACTTAGCGACTTCCAAATACGAAGTCCTGCACCTTGGCCTCGGTAATTTTCGTGAGTGGTTCAGCTTCGACCCACTTGGTGAAGTAATCAATCGCGATCCAAGAGAAACTTTCCGTTGTCCGACGCTATTGGGAAGGGGCCGAGTATGTCCATTCCCCCATTGTGCAAACGGCCAGGATGAATTGAGCGGAGTGAAGTTCGGATGCCGGCCTTCCTCTTGCACACTAGGCATTTTTCTGGCAGCGGTCGCACCTCTTTACGTATTCCATACGAATCGCGAAATAAGGGTCGGCCAGTAATACCCTTGCCGAAGTAGCTTTTTGCGACAAAGGACCTTGGCTCCTAGTGTGGCTTCCGCAAAGTCCTTCGTGCACATCCCATAGTGCGAAGTTGGCCTCTGAAGGTTCGGAAGGCATCTCAACAAGGGAGAGTGAGTACGATCCTTTTATATAGCTTGCCTTCGTATAAGACGTAGCGGAAAGGCCTGATTTCTGAGCTTCCGAGCTTCTTTTCGATCGTGAGGAAGAACCCCCTTCTTTAAGGTAGGCGACCAATGGGTCGATCCAGCTGGGCTCGAATTCTGTCTGTAAGATATCCTGAGGATTCCTTCCGTGGTCGGATACTTCAAAGTTTTCAGAAAACACTTCTTTGGGTAGTTCGGCCGGAGCCGAAAGTGGCCAGTTTGGAGAGAAAATCGGCTCCTCGCATTTTCTATCCTTGGGATGTGCCGAATACCAAAACTGCCGAAGGTCGGGGTCAAACTCTTCACCATCCCGAGGTATCTCATCATGTTTTCCTCTCCGCGCTTCGAAGTTGCCATCAACTTGGCCGACCACTAGTTGGGAATCACTGTAGACTCAAAGCCTGATCTACTTTTAGCTTCCCTTCGCTATCTTCAATCCCGAGCAATCAGTGCTTCATATTCGGCTTCATTGTTGGTAGCAGGAAAACTCGAAGCGCAGCGCATACTCAGCGACGACTCCCTCGGGGCTGACCAAGACTAGCCCTGCACCAGCTTCCAGCGGAGTTGGATGAGCCATCTACGTGCAGAGCCCAGAAGCCTTTCAGGGAGGTCGGCACTTTCCTTGGGGAAATTCGGCTGCGATGGTTCGACTTCGTCAAAGCTCGATCTTGCACTTTTGTGTCTGTTTCGCTTGATTCAAGCTCGGCTTCGGTCTGGAATGGTGCATTTCAGTACAAAGTCCGCCAATATCTGGGCCCTGATTGATGGTCCTGGGTCCGGTAGTTGATGTCGAATTCTGTGAGCTCGATTGTCCCATTTTGCGATTCTTCCGAAAGCATCCGCTCGATGAAGGACTGCTTTAATTGGTTGGTCCGTGAGGACCGTTATGGTGTGCTCCTGAAAGTAAGGTCGGAGCCTCCTGGCAGCAATTACGAGACAGTAAGCCAATTTTTCTATCTTAGAGTATCTGATCTTCGCGTCTCTTAGGACTCGGCTCACGTAGTAGATCGGCCGTTGCGTCTTTGCTTCTTTCTTAACGAGGACCGCTGCCAGGGCCACCGAGGAGACAGCTAGATATAGGTATAATTCTTCCCTAGGTTCAGGTTTTGCCAACAGTGGGGGCGCGTCGAGGTAGTTTTTGAGCTCCTCGAATGCTTGTTGACACTCCACCGTCCAGCTGAAGTCCTTTGATCACCTAAGAACCTCGAAGAAGGGCATGCAATGTTCAGCCAACCTTGAGACGAAGCGATTTAGGGACACCACCCTTCCGGCCAAGCACTGAACTTTCTTGATCATCTTCGGAGTGGTCATTTCTTGAATAGCTCGGATTTTCTGGGGGTTTGCCTCGATTCCATGTCTCGACACCATAAACCCAAGAAATTTTTCGGAGGTTACGCCAAAGGCGCATTTGGTAGGGTTCAGCTTCATCTTATGCTTCCTAAGTGCACTGAAGGTCTCTTCAAGGTCGGCCAAATGGTCAGCTAAAGCTTGGCTTTTGACGAGCATATCATCTACGTACACCTCCATGTTGCGGCCGATCTGCTCCTTGAAAATTTTATTGACCAAATGCTGGTACGTTGCTCCTGCATTCTTGAGTCCAAAAGGCATGACCTTGTAGCAATAAAGACCTCGATTAGTGATGAAGGCTATTTTTTCTTCGTCTTCAGGTGCCATGCGTATCTAGTTGTAACCAAAAAAGACGTCCATAAAGGTGAGAAACTCATGACCCGAGGTTGCATCCACCAACTGATCGATCCTGGGCAGGAGGTAGCTATCCTTTGGACAAGCCTTGTTTAACTTTTTGAAGTCGACGCACGTCCTCCACTTGTTGTTTGTTTTCTTGACAAGAACCACGTTCGAAACCCAGGTCGGGTAGTGAACTTTCCAGATTAGCCCGGCTTTGAGGAGTTTATCTACTTCTTCAGCGATCACTTTCTATCTCTCCGGGGCATGTTGGCGTAGTTTTTCTCTTACCGATCGGTGTTTCGGATCGACGGCCAGCTGATGTTCCATGACCTCGGCGTCGATTCTTGGCATATCCGCTGGGGTCCAAGCGAAGACGTCCGCGTTCCTTCTGAGGAAAGTGACGAGCTGCTCCCGAACCTCGGCCGTCAGGTTGGAGCCGATCTGCACCATATGCTCTGAGCTTCCGTCATTTAAGGACACAGAGATGAGGTCCTCTGCAGGCTCAGCTCGTTCTTCAGTGAGGTCGTTGCGGACGTCCAGTCCGTCAATAAGATAGGGGTCGGGCTGATCTCCCTTATACAAGGCGATCGAGTAACAATACCTCGCTAGAGCCTGGTCTCCTCTGACTTCTCCAACCCCATAGCTCGTAGGAAACTTCATCTTCAAGTAATAAGTCGACACTACCGCCCGAAGTGCATTTAAATCAGGTTGGCCGAGGATCACATTATAGGCGGATGGGGTCTTTATGACTAGGAAGTCAATCCGAGCTTTGGCCCACTTTGGGTGCTGCCCTACTGCTACGGTCAAAGTTATGATACCTTCGATTGGTATGGTGTTGCCAGCAAATTCAACTAGCGAAGAATTCATCGATCCCAATCGATCGTCTGGTAGGGACATTTTTGAGAAGGCATCATAAAACAACACATCAGCTGAACTTTCATTATCTACCAGAATGCGGCGTACATCATAGTCAGCAATATTCAATGAAACTACAACCACGTCATTATGCGAAAATTGGATTTCCTGACCGTCCTCCTCAGTGAAGGCTACAGGCTCCATGATCCTCTGCTTCTTCATCGATCCTTTGAACCTGCTGGTTTCCCCTTGTTGAGGTCCCCCTAAGATAGTATTGATGACACCAAGGGGCGGCTGATCTTCTTATCGATTTTTCCCACTTGGCGATAGCGCTCTCGATCGATCTTTCCTCTCCTCAGGCCGTCCTCGAAGAAATTGGCTTAGTCTGCCTCACCTGATGAGCTCTTCGATCTCGTCCTGTAGTTGAATGTACTCCTCAGTGTCATGACCGTGGTCGCGATGGTAAAGGCAGAACTTGTTGGGATTGCGCTTGTTAGGATGGGAATGCATTCTCTCTGGTCTTGAAAGTTGGTCTCGGATCTCCATCAGAACTTGAGTCTTCGGGGTGTTAAGGGGGGTGTAGTTGTGAAATCATCATCGTCGGGGAGAACTTCGGTGCTGAGGAGAACCTCGGCACGTCCTTCCGTCAGGGCTTCTCCGCTTTCGAGCTTGAGGAGAAGTCCAGGCTTGCTCGCGACCAGGGGGAGTCCGAAAATGCGGTCGAGCTTCAGTCCGCTTTCTTTCTTTGGTGGATCTATCTAGCCTGCCGATTAGCCGCTTGCCGCTGACTTCGCCGTCCTTAGCCTCGAAAGCCTCCTCTGCCCGGGCATAACTTTCGGCCTGAGCCAGCATGTCGGCAAAGTCCCTGGGAGGCTTCTTTTTCAGGGAGAACAATAGATCGTTCTTCTGAAGGCCGCTTTTGAGAGCGGCCATGGCGATCGACTGGTCCATGTCCCGGACCTCTAGCGCAGCAGTATTAAACTGAAAAATGAAAGCTCGGATGGATTCTCCCTCTTTCTGCCTGATGGCCATTAGGGAGTCCAAACTTCGGCGTGGGCGCCGACTACTGACGAAATGGACCGCAAATTGTTGACTCATTTGATCGAACGATAGGATGGTACTCGGCTTAAGCACCGAGTACCAGTTCCTAGCGGCTCCTTTAAGGATAGAGGGGAAAGCCCGGCACAGGATGGCATCTGGCGCTCCATGGAATAGCATCGTCGTTCGGAAGGCTTCTAAGTGGTCGACTGGGTCGGTGGTCCCATCATAGCTCTCGAACTGTGGGAGCTTGAAGTTCGGTAGAATCGGTTCCTGCATGATTTTCTGCGAGAAGGGAGGGTCGGTTCGGATCTCATTATCATATGAGGAGGGAGCGTGGTGGAGCTCTTCGATTCGTCGGCTCATTTCTAAGAGCCTTCGATCCAGAAGATCTTCACGGTCTCTTATCTCCAAAGTCTTCCTGCTGAATGGGTGCAAAGCTTCTCCCTGGGATGAGCTGCGGTCCGAACAAGGGCTCTCCTTCCGTTGCCTTCCTTTTTCGGGGATTGGAGGTCGGATAACCCATGTCGATTGCCTCTGGACTGGACCACACAGCTCTGGAGAATCCTATGCCGATTGAACTGGTATGGCGGCCTGCTGGTGCATGGCCTGCACCGTCTGAACTGCCTCAGTGAGGCCACGAACCTGCTGGACGAGCAGGTTGAACTGTTCAGCATCTACCGCGGTCACAGACCGATCCTGGACCACCGGGATCGGAGCGGTAGCGGACGGACCTGGACGGGATCGGGCCGTAGAGGCTGTCGATCGCCGGGCTGCCGAATGAGCCTGGGTCACCAGGACTAGAGCAGGAGTGGACGGACTCGAACGAGATCGAGCTGCGGAGGCCATCGATCTCTAGGTGGAGGCTCTCCTGGGGGCATCTTTTTTCGTTGGAAGGGAATTTGAATTAAGAGGAAGAGAGATTTCTCGAGCACTCCTTTAAGAACAAAGGCACACCGACTTCCTTTAAGAGGGGAATCTTTGTCGGTAGCGCCCTTCCTCTAGCGCCAATCTGTTAACGCAGAAATTGGTCGTCGTCGGAGTCCACCGAAGTTGACGCCGATGAGGTCGCCGCCGGGGACCTGCAAAACAAAGTCTGGCTCGGAGCTGATGGGGGGTGGCTCCGGCAAGACCCTCCTATGCTCAAGTCAGTTCTCGTCAACAGAAATGGAATGCTCGATAGAGTATAGAGGAAGAGAAAGATTTTCAGAACCTGGCCTAAGGATATCCGGAGGATCCTTTTTATAGAGCGAGCTTGTTATAACCGCCTTGATTAATGAGCATTGTAACTGTTCTGATTAATGTCGGTCGTTATTGCTGATCGTTATTGCCGATAGTTATTGCCGATCGTTATTGTCGTGTAACCGTAGCGAGATCGCCTGCAGTAATCCATAATAAGGAGTTCGGCCATTGAGAAGCTCGTCCATTGAAGAAGTCTGTAGGGAGTTCGGCTTCCTTAGAAGCTCGGTCGCTGGAGGGTTCCGTAAGGAGTCCGGCTTCCTTAGAAGCTCAGCCCAAGAGGAAGCTTTGGGGGGAGTTCGGCTCCTGCAGGCGTCTGACCGTAACGACGCGGAGACAGTTCAGCTTTTACAGGAGTCTAACTGAAGCTCGGTGATTGAGTAATCAGAAGTAGTTCGGCAGCTAAGTAGTTCGGCCCGCTGCCGACTGCTGAGGAGTTCGGGCGCTGGTTGTCCGAAGGAGCTTGACCAGCTGAAAGAATGGTTGCCTGAGGAGTTTGGCCGCTAGGAGTATGAAGCTCGGCCGCTTGAGAGTTCGGTCGGTTGAAGGACTTCGACTGAGGTCCGACCGCTGAGAAGTTCGGCCGGATGTAGGAGTTCGGCTAACGCGCGTCCGCTGAGGCTCTTCCATGGCTATTGACCGCATCAGACTGGGCGCCGAACTTGACTTTGGCAGGAGCGGGATTTATCCCCAACAGATCCTATTTATCATATCCATAAAAGCAACTGGTGCATTGGTTAGTCCAAAAGACAATACTAAAAATTCATAATGGCCATACCTGATCCTGAATGTAGTCTTAGGCACGTCCTCATCTCTAATTCTTAATTGATAATAACCTAATCGAAGATCGATTTTGGAGAAGACTTGAGCACCTTGCAATTGATCAAATAAATCGTCTATCTGAGGAAGAGGATATTTATTTTTCACTGTTACCTTATTCAACTCTCGATAATCGATACATAATCGCATGCTACCATCCTTCTTTTTCACGAATAAAATAGGAGCTCCCCCATGTTGATGTACTTGGCCAGATGAACCTTTTATCCAAAAGTTTCTATAGCTAGACCTTCAATTTCTACAATTCTGCAGGTGCCATCCAATAAGGAGGTTTTGATATTGGTCTAGTCTTTAGTGTGATACTAATGTTAAATTCAATCTCTCAATTCGGGGGTAATCCAAATAGTTCATCTGGAAAGACATCAGGAAATTTCTTGACAATTGAAATATCATCCATTGCCACCTCTTTCTTCTAAGTATCTACTACATAAGCCAAATATGCCTCACATCCTTTTCTTAATGCCTTTCTTGTGCTTATAGCTGAGATGATAGAAAAATTAAACTGTTTGGGTTCCACATTATGAACTTTGTCTTGAAAGAAGAACTCTGGCTCATCCAGAATTTGGAACACCACTCCTTTTCCAAAATAATTAATATGGGCATGATACGAGGATAATCAGTTCATCCTAAGAATAATATCAAAATCATGCATATTTAATTGAACCAAATCTATGGCTAATTCCCTTTTTCCTATTTGGATTATGCAATTCTTAAAAATAATATTAGTGATGGTAATGTTCTTGAGAGATGTGCTAATATATAATGGCTCAATCAATTTTTCAGGCATGCAGTTTAGAAAAGTAGCAAATTTGAAAGATATAAAAGAATGAGAAGAACCAGAATCAAATAGTACATGAGCATCTAGGAGTTGACTGAAATGGTACCTATCATCACTTGACCACTTGCGTTGGCTTCTTGCTGGGTCAAAGTAAATACTCGAGCATTCCTCTTTTGCCTTTGGTCATGTACTTGGAGTCATTCTTTTTCTTATTTGGATAATTACTTGCCATATGTCCTTTCTTGCCATATAAGAAGCATGCTCCTATCTTCTTGAGACAAGGCCTGTTCTGATTTTTGCTGTAATATGAATATGATGCATATTCTTTTATCTTGTAAGAGTTATTATTTTTGGAATTCTTTTGCTGATCTTTTAAATTTTCTGCTGATCTTGGCCTCTTTTTATCTTTCCTCTCTTGTTTCGATCTTTTTAACTCTGACTCTACCTTCAAAGCTCGTTCCAACACATCTCTATAGTCATTAAAAAGATAAGAAAATAAACGAGACTGAATTCTATACCTTACTCCTTGTTTAAATCTGTTAGCTTAATTTACTTCTTTCAGACTCCATGAGCTGAGGGAAGCGATTCAACTCATTAAATTTATTTGTATATTTCAATATTGTCATATTGTCTTTTTGCTTCAAGGTCAGAAATTTATTTTCTTTTACCAATTACATTATCTTTGGGAAGTACTGGTCATAAAATATCCTTTTGAACTCCTCCCAAGTTAGCTGGTCATCAGCATTGCCATAGGTAGTCCTCATTGTAGTCCACCAAAACTTTGCATTTTCTTTCAGCATCGATACCATTAAGCTGATCTTTACATTTTCAAGATAGTGCAGAGCATCGAACATCTTCTCTGTCTCTCGAATTCAGATTTCTACAACCAGAGGATCAGGTCCTCCCTTAAATAGTGGTGGGTTGAAACTTCTAAACCTCTCATAGTATGACTTCACAGATGATGCAAGTCGAGGAGCAACTTGAGTTTGTTACTATTGTTGAATAAGCTGGGCCACCACGTGGCATACTCCAGCAATATCTGCCTAAGTGGCTAGTGTGTTAGAGGCCTGTTCAACTGGCTGGTTTGCCTCTCTCTGCGAAGCCAATCTTAGTCCTTTGCTCCTAGTAGCCATGTTAGCCAAGGTTTCGTTCTTTCTATCACTTACCATTTTCTATTCAAAATTTTAGCATTATTCAACTTTTATAGCTGGATAATAAATAAAAATAAAAAAATTATCTATTCTTGCTTAATTAAGTTAGATCTAGCTAAGTGTGACCAACTACCCACTTTAAGTTTATCCATAATCAAATCTATTGCTCTGATATCATAAAATGTCATGCCCCAAATTTGGAATATAATATGACCATACTACCAAGGAATACCGCCCTCGATAACATGAAACCAACATTCATTTTTTTTAAATTAAATAATAGATGCATCATAAATAAAAGTAATAAAAATATTTAAATCAAATTTTTAATTAAACTAAAAATATTTTAGAGCATCTAAATCCAAAAACCAAGGCCAAAATCCCAGTCTCAAAATTCATAAATAATCCATTACAAGTTTTTGTTCATTTAATAAACTAAATTCAGCTATCAAAATTTTCAAGTTTGCTACGTAGACCCTCAAGCCTGGATCGTTCATCAATCTTAATCTTAATTCTCTATAAAAAAATAAAAAATAAAAAGGTATGAGCTACACTAGCTCAGTAAGTAAAATCTATGCTTTCTTACCAAATCAAGCATAAGTTTTTTCATAATAATGCAATATTAAGAAAATAACAGGTATTGCAAATAAAGCATTTTAAAGAGCATAATATAAAATAAGTCATAAACCAATCATGCATGTATAAATCCTAAAATTTCATAAGCATAATTCGTAAATCATTCTTGATCATATGTTCATATCAGTTTTAAAATTTTATTTATAGATATTTGTGCTAAGATCATTTTGTACCCACGATAGAATCATGTTTCTTAATCGATGGGATTCTTGTTTCTTATGCCAACTTGGTATCCATTAGCGAGACCATGTTTCTTGTAGATGCTCGCTCCGGATGTCGACTTTCTTAATAGAAATTCATTCACAACTATTTGAAAAACTTTAAAATTCTTATTTCTTTTTCTTAAAACATACATATATATAGATGAAAAGATAATAAAATTTATAATTCATAAACATGCTCTTTTTATAAAACATATTCTACGGCTGAGCAAATAACCAAAACCCGAAGAAACCCACCCAATCCAACCCGATAAATATCGATTTTGGTCGATTGAAAGACTTGAATCGGATTGTGATTCATAAAAAATTTGGTTAATTATGGTTAGATTCGATTTCTACATTTTTAACTCATATGAAACCAAATCCGACCAACTGATATAGTATTTTCAATACTTAGACTATTTAGTGATTGAAAATTAGCAATTATGACATATTACGTATTGACTTATAGATGTTATGAAATTATTATATCCTAGTTTCTATATGAATTGAATGGTGTATTAATTTGTAATGCTTAAAATCAATATTGGATCAATATTAAAGCTCAGACCGACATAACCCACCTGAATCCGCTATAAATTGTTAACTTCAATTTTAAATAGTTTATATATAATAAACAATTGACAGCATGTTGGATTTTCTTCAATCCGATTGGATTCGATTGGATCAAATTTTTCTCTCAACCCAACCCAATCTGACCCGTGCTCAGCCCTAACATATTTATAGAATCAATGATCATAATAAAATATGATTTTTACATCTCATATATTGATCCTTATTTTATAACAAATATGAATTCATTAACAACAGTTTATTTGTATAAAAAATAATAATTTAAAAATAAATAAGAAGCATAAGATTTTACTTATCTTGATCGTACTAAATCTTTAGACTTTATTAAATGAGTTAGATATTCCTATTTAAAATATTAAATCTTAATCAATTTTTATTAAATAAATTTAAAATAATAATAAAGATAGCTGTTGATTAGGTGATCAGTCTGATAGACCATTCGGACACAAATGTGATTTGGGGCAAACTTACCGGAACCAACATGAGTCCCTAGGAAAGAAAGGTTTAACTCGACACAAGATCCATAGATTTTCTTAAAGAGAAAAAGTGGGTGAAGTGACATGGGAGAGAAAATCCTAGAGATACAAGGGAGAGCACCTTCCCTCTCTTTTTCTTTTTCTTTTATTTTCTTCTTGCTTTTTTAGTTTCTTTTCTTTTCTTCTTGCTTTTCCAGTTTCTTTTCTTTTCTTGGTTGAATAAGGGAATAAAGGATTGATGGCCTATAGCGGTGGCAACATGGGTGATCGGTGGCAATGGAGCAAAAGGAAAGTCGGCGGCGGGCGGCTGGCCATCAAAAGAAAGTAAAGAAATTCAGAGAACAGGAGACCATCCTCTTTTTTCTTCACTTTTCTGGTCATGGATCGATCACCGGTGGCCAAGAACTCCAGGATGGGTAGCTGGTAGGTGGGGGTTACAGGCCAGGGGTATGGCACTGCAGGCGGCAGTGCCAATGGCCAGAAAAATGAGAAATATGGCTCCATTAAAATAGAGAAAAATAGAGGGTTTGCTTCTTAGTGGATTTTTTGGTGAATCCGACGGCCAGCGACTATACATAAAGACATGGAAGGAAAGAGAATAAAGAGAGAAAGATGGTTCGGGGCTTACCTCAAGCTCTGATGACTTCTCCGACAAGATCTTTATGCAGACATGATGAAGATATCCATGGTTTTCAATAGAAGAAAAGGGAGAGAAGGAAGAGGGAGAAGGCCGGTACTTTGCATGGTGGCTTTGGAGGAGGGAAGAATTTATAAAGCATCTCCTAGGATTTTGAAAGCCCTATGAGTCCTTATTTTGATCGGGCATGGGGAGAAGAAGAATGTTCATCTCAAGCTCTTTCTTTTTCTTTTTGTGTGTGTGGGCCAAATATAGGCTTATTTCATGGTAAGCTGGTCTAATTAGATCGGTTATTACAGTACTTAGTCATTGTCTCATCCTCACCCTCTTATATAGCCTCCCTTCCATTGTCATCGCTCCATGGAACCTTGATATAAGGAATGGTACAGCTTTTCAAGATTTGGTCCTCTCTATCTATAATCAAATTAGATGATTTGATGTGTTTCATCAATTTTTCTATTTTTTAAATTTTTCTTAAGGATATTCAAGTTGAGTAGTTTGAAGAAATTTCTTTCTTCTCTTCCAATTGGATCTCAATTTTCTATTCACCTAATGAAATTATGTTATGCTATGGTTGCACATGCTAATATATTCCTTTTTGCATTGTCTACTGAAAACCAAACAATGCATGCACTTGAACTTG
>QRFJ01000514.1:357424-416618 GCA_006176705.1 Cocos nucifera | reverse complement strand
TGGGTTGCCACCATATACTGCTAGGTGTCACTGGTGGATTTTGGGAGCAATTAGAATGATTTAGATGATCGATCATTCTAGCTGTTCGAATCAGAAGAGTTCTGATCCATCGAAAGGAGTTTCGATGATGTCGATGATAGAGATCATGACATATCCCATTACCATACAGAACTGAACCTAACTGGGTCACACAAACAAGGGTTTGAATCTGGTGATCATCAATTGAACTGATCTAGTTCAATTGATCTGAATGAGATTCAATTAGGTTCAAGGAAAATCGTGCTAGCACTCGATTGAACCTAACGTTCTTCTTTTACTATCATAAATAAGTTGTCCTGACTGAGCCAAAGGAGTTTGTGCTCAATCAGAGGCCTTCATATGGTCTGACTGGAGGTTGTCCAAGTCAGAAATAGGTTGTCTTATTTTGTAAGACATTACCTGCCATTTTTGGTCACCTGCCATTTCTTGTTCTTTGACTTTGGTCAAAAGTCTACCTTTGACTGGTCAAACGTTGACCATTGACACTTTGACTTTTGACCACATGTCATGCACCTATTGGAGAGCTGGTGGGGGCCTGTCCCCCTGCCAGAACCTGGCAAGGAGAAGGGCGCACGCCAAGGGTGGCGTGAGCCCAAGTTAGGAGGCGCCTAGGAGTCCTTGTTGGACAAGGACTCCACCTCCCTTTTTGGATTCCAATTCAGAGTTCTACTAAGAATCCAAGTTTGACTGGTCTTAGGCGCCCTCTAAGGAGGAATCCAGGGGTCTCTATTCCAACCAATCAGATTTAGATCTGATTTCACAAAGGGTTGTGATTGGTTGGAGAGGAAGAGGAGTTGGATCACAAGCTTAGGTCTATAAATAAGACCCTGCGCCCAACCCTAATTCAAAATGAATTCAATTGAGAAACCCCACGCCCCAAGGCTGCCTCTCCCCTCCTTCTCCATGCCATAGCTCTCTTCTCCCCTTGCTCTCCACGTCCAAAAGGTGTTTTGGACTTAGGTTGGTGCGATTCAGATCAAGGAAAGGCGATCAAAAGCAAGAAGGCTGCGCTGCTGCAAAAGGACGACTGCAGATCTTCAAAAGAGTTTTGAAGATCCTCCAGATCAGATCCAGATCTGATTTTTGGAGGTGTGATAGAGAAGAAGAGGATCTCCAGATCCAACCCGAGTGGATACCGGTAGAGGCCAGGCGCTTGCGTGGCTAAGATCCAGAACCTTCCGCTGCAATCAGGATCATCTACAGGGTAATAGGATTACCCAAATCAGGTAAATTAAATTTGATTTAATTTATCTTATTTTTTATTTTATTTATTAAAATAATAAGAATCAGATCTGAAACATATCAAGATCTGATTGAGATCAAGAGAAAAATTTTTGAAATATATCTCTTGATCTGATCAGATCTGGACGAACCTGGACCAAAATAAATTTTCTTCATTCGTTAGGATAGCTTGCTTTGGCCTTTCAAAGCTGTCCAAGTTTCAGGTTTAGAAATTCTGCTAAGGGTAAAACTTTCAACTTTCACAAGGGTCTTTTCTTTTTTTGGATTGGAGGTCGGTAGCCCATGTCGATTGCCTCTGGACTGGACCACACGGCTCTGGAGAATCCTGCGCCGGTTGAACTGGTATGGCGGCCTGCTGGTGCATGGCCTGCACCGCCTGAACTGCCTCAGTGAGGCCACGAACCTGCTGGACGAGCAGGTTGAACTGTTCAGCATCTACCGCGGCCACAGACCGATCCTGGACCGTCGGGGCCGGAGCGGTAGCGGACGGACCCAGACGAGATCGGGCCGCAGAGGCTGCCGATCGTCGGGCTGCAGAATGAGCCTGGGTCACCAGGGCTGGAGCAGGAGCGGACGGACTCGAACGGGATCGGGCTGCGGAGGCCGTCGATCTCCGAGTGGAGGCTCTCCTGGGGGGCATCTTTTTTCGTTGGAAGGGAATTTGAATTAAGAGGAAGAGAGATTTCTCGAGCACTCCTTTAAGAACAAAGGCACACCAACTTTCTTTAAGAGGGGAATCTTTCCTGGTAGCGCCCTTCCTCTAGCGCCAATCTGTTGACGCAGAAATTGGTCGTCGTCGGAGTCCGTCGGAGTTGACGCCGATGAGGTCGCCGCCGGAGACCTGCAAAACAAAGTCTAGCTCGGAGCTAATGGGGGGTGGCTCCGGCAAGACCCTCCGATGCTCAAGTCAGTTCTCATCAACAGGAATGGAATGCTCGATAGAGTATAGAGGAAGAGAAAGATTTTCGAAACCTGACCTAAGGATATCTGGAGGGTCCTTTTTATAGAGGGAGCTTGTTGTAACCGCCTTGATTAATGAGCATCGTAACTGTCCTGATTAATGTCGGTCGTTATTGCTGATCGTTATTGCGATAGTTTTCGATAAATGCCGATCGTTATTGCCGATCGTTATTGTCGTGTAACCGTAGCGAGATCGCCTGCAGTAATCCATCATAAGGAGTTCGGCCATTGAGAAGCTCGTCCACTGAAGAAGTCTGTAGGGAGCCCGGCTTCCTTAGAAGCTCGGTCGTTGGAGAAATCCACGCGGAGTCCGACTTCGTATAAGTCCGATCGTTGGAGGGTTCCGTAAGAGCTCCGGCTTCCTTAGAAGCTCGGCCCGAGAGGAAGCTTTGGGGGGAGTTCGGCTCCTGCAGGCGCCTGGCCGTAACGATGCGGAGATAGTTCAGCTTTTGCAGGAGTCTGACTGAAGCTCGGCGATTGAGTAATCAGAAGTAGTTCGGCAGCTAAGTAGTTTGGCCCGCTGCCGACTGCTGAGGAGTTCGGGCCTGGTTGTCCGAAGGAGCTTGACCAGCTGAAAGAATGGTTGCCTGAGGAGTTTGGCCGCTGGGAGTATGAAGCTCGGCCGCTTGAGAGTTCGATCGGTTGAAGGACTTCGACTGAGGTCCGACCGCTGAGAAGTTCGGCCGGATGTAGGAGTTCGGCTAACACGCGTCCGCTGAGGCTCTTCCATGGCTATTGACCGCATCAGGCTGGGCGCCGAACTTGACTTTGGCAGGAGCGGGATTTATTCCAACAGATCTATTTATCATATCCATAAAAGACTGGTGCATTGGTTAGTCCAAAAGCAATACTAGAAATTCATAATGACTATATCTGATCCTGAATGCAGTTTTAGTCACGTCCTCATCTCTAATTTTTAATTGATAATAACCTAATCGTAGATCGATTTTGGAGAAGACTTGAGCACCTTGCAATTGATCAAACAAATCGTCTATCCAAGGAAGAGGATATTTATTTTTCACAGTCACCTTGTTTAACTCCCGGTAGTAAATACATAATCGCATGCTCCCATCCTTTTTCACGAATAGAACAGGAGCTCCCCATGGTTGAAGTACTTGGCCGGATGAATTTCTTATCCAAAAGTTTCTATAGTTAGACCTTTCAATTCCCTATAATTCTGCAAGTGCCATCCGATAAGGAGGTTTTGATATTGGTCCAGTCTTTAGTGTGATACTAATGTTAAATTCAATCTCTCAATTTGGGGTTAATCCAAATAGTTCATTCTGGAAAGACATCAGGAAATTTCTTGACAATTGAAATATCATCCATTGCCACCTCTTTCTTCTAAGTATCCTACTACATAAGCCAAATATGCCTCACATCCTTTTCTTAATGCCTTTCTTGTGCTTATAGCTGAGATGATGCTCCGAGAAAAATTAAACTGTTTGGGTTCCACATTATGATGGTTGGAGCCTGGGCGCGGATAAATCCCGCTCCTGCCGAAGCCCGGCCCGACGCTCAGCCCAATGTAACCAGTAGCCGCTGAAGAGCTTTCAGCGCCAGGGCGCCAGGCCGAGCCCCTACAGCACGGCCGAACTGCCTAGAGGCCGAACTCCCAACTCCAGAGGCCGAACTGGCTCCAAGGCCGCCGAACTGCCGGGGCCGAAAATGGCCGAACTCCACGAACTCCCACCGCCAGCCGAACTTCCTGACGGCCGAGCTCCTTGGACTCCAAGCGGCTGGACTTCTTCGGGAGACGGACTCCTCCCAGACGCCCGTTCGGCCATCCGAGCTCCTCCCGGGTTTTCCCTTCAGCCGAACTCTCCTACAAGCCCGAACCCATTCGGACCCCACGGCCGAACTCCTTCGGACCGACTTCAGGCGAGCCCAAGTGGCCGAACCCCTTCGGACCGACCCTAGGCGACCGAACTCCTCAGCGAGCCCTGGCCGAACCAACTAGCAACCGAAGTCCTTCAACTGGCCAGCCGAGCTTCTTCGGGCCTCTCAGCGGTCGAACTCCTCGGCAACCGTCCCGCGGCCGAACTCTACAGATGGCCGACCCTTCAGCCAGACGAACTCCCCCAGCTTCCCCCTCGGCCGAACTCTGTTACAAGTCCGAACTCCATTGGACGAACTGTCGCCTGCAGCAAGACCGGACGGCGCCTTCCTCTCCGTACCGGACTCCATACGACTCGCCGGTATGGCTCCCACGATCTACCGGACGACGCCTTCCTCTCCGTACCGGACTCCATGCGGCCCACGACTCGCCGGTATGGCTCCCACGATCCACTACCGGACGACGCCTTCCTCTCCGTACCAAACTCCATGCTGCCCGACGACTCTCTGCCAGACGGCACAGCCGTCACCATCAACTAAGCTCCGCTATAAAAGGACCCCTCCCGACATACTAAGGCTAAGCTCTCTGAACTCTCGACTCTCTAAGCTCTCCTCCACATCTCTAAGCTCCGGAACTCATTCCGAGCACTCCATTACTGTTGGCCGGAAACTAACTTGACCGTCGGAGGGTCCTGCCGGAGCCACCACCCCACCGGTTCCGGACGGGACTTCGTTTTGCAGGTCCCCGGCGGCGCCCAGCGGCCTCGATTGCGGCGACCTCCGGCGGCGACGGATTTCTGCACCAACAGATTGGCGCTAGAAGGAAGGGCCTGAACCTTCGAGGTTCCCTTGTTCTTAAAGGAGTGCTCGGCGATCCCTCGAGATCTTCCTTTTTAAAATAATGACCTAATCGGGATCATTGGCCGTCCTCCAAAGGCGAATGAAGTTACGGCATCCGGTAGCGAGCTCCACCAGCAAGCCCGCCATGAAGGTTCGTGAGAAATCGAAGCCTTAAGGAAGAGCCCAATCGCCCCGAAGAGAGAAGTTCGGGAGAGCAGAAGTTCCCGGCCGAAGCGGAAATGAAGTTCGGCAAGGCCGGGACCCCCTTTTGAGCATCAAGGTAAAATGAAGCTCGGTGCAAGCAAAGTCGAACTCCACCTTAAAGCCCACCATCACAGTGAAGTTCGGTACAAGCAGTGCCGGAACAAAGTTCTCCCACGAACGAAGTTCGACATAAGGAGGCCGAACTCCGCAGCAGATCATCAAAGTAAAGTTCGGCCGCGCTCGGGACCGCCCCAGGGTGATCGAGGTACGTCGCTACAACGAATTCATGGAAGGTGCAATAAAGTTCGGGCAAGCAAAGCCGACCCCTCTCTGCGAGCAGGGAGTCCGGACAAAGAAGCATGAAGTTCGCGGGAAAGTGGAATGAAGCTCCACGCAAGCGAAGCCCGAACTTCTCGAGCTCACCGCAAAGGAAGCCCCGATAGAAGGGCACGAGGAAATCCTCCTCCCGAAGGATTCCACAGCTATGATCCGCTCCTCTAACTCGGATTCTCGACCAAATTAAGGAGGCCAGCATGTAATAGAGGAGGTCGTCTGGATGGGACTTGCTGCCCGAGGAAGCTTCGAGGAACAACGCCCCGTCGACCCCTCAAACGAGAACGCGCTGTCCGCGACTTTCCCTTCGGTAAAATTCTCCCCTCTGCATAATATTATTTCTGGATGCGAAAACTATGCGATGACAGGAAAGCAGCAGTCAATAATCGCCGCGTTAGGAACAGGAGGAGAACCTCGTCCTAACGCGAGCAACAAGCTCGGCCGCAGGAGATAAGATCTCCCCCGAGCGAACCTCGGCTGCAGGAGATAAGATCTCCCCCGAGGAAGCTCGCCGCAGGAGATAAGATCTCCTCCGAGCGAAGCTCGACCTCGTAGGAGATAAGATCTCCCGAGCGCGCACCTCGGCCGCAGGAGATAAGATCTCCCCCGAGGGAAGCTCGACCGCAGGAGATAAGATCTCCCCCGAGCGCGCACTTCAACCTCGGCTAGGAGATAAGATCTCCCCGAGCGACCGACAACCTCGGCTGCAGGAGATAAGATCTCTCCCGAGGAGAAGCTCGACCGTAGGAGATAAGATCTCCCCCGAGCGCGCACTTCGACCTCGGCTAGAGATAAGATCTCCTCCCTCGAGGAGTCCTGGCAGGAGATAAGATCTCCCCCTCGCAGGAGATAAGATCTCCCCCGAGCGCGCTCAACCTCGCTGCAGGAGATAAGATCTCCCCCGAAGCTCCGCAGGAGATAAGATCTCCCCCGAGCGCGCACTTCAACCTCGGCTAGAGATAAGATCTCTCCCGAGCGACCGTGAACAACCTCGGTTAGGAACAGGAGGAGAACCTCGTCCTAACGCGAGCACCAACCTCGGCTGCAGGAGATAAGATCTCCCCCGAGGGAAGCTCGGCTGCAGGAGATAAGATCTCCCCCGAGCGCGCACCTCGGCCGCAGGAGATAAGATCTCCCCGAGGAAGCTCGGCCGCAGGAGATAAGATCTCCCCCGAGCGCGCACTCGGCTGCAGGAGATAAGATCTCCCCCGAGGGAAGCTCGGCCGCAGGAGATAAGATCTCCCCCGAGCGCGCACTTCGACCTCGCCGCAGGAGATAAGATCTCCCCGAGAGAAGCTCGGCCTAGGAGATAAGATCTCCCCCCGAGCGACCTCGGCCGCAGGAGATAAGATCTCTCCCGAGGAGAAGCTCGGCCGCAGGAGATAAGATCTCCCCCGAGCGCGCACCTCGGCTGCAGGAGATAAGATCTCCCCCGAGAGAAGCTCGGCCGCAGGAGATAAGATCTCCCCCGAGCGAACCTCGGCTGCGCAGGAGATAAGATCTCCCCCGAGGGAAGCTCGGCAGGAGATAAGATCTCCCCCGAGCGCGCACTTCGACCCAGCTCGGCCGCAAGAGATAAGATCTCTCCCGAGCGACCGCGAATAGCCTCGGTTGGGAACAGGAGGAGAACCTCGTCCTAACGCGAGCAACAACCTCGGCTAGAGATAAGATCTCTCCCGAGCGACCGAGCCTCGGTTGGGAACAGGAGGAGAACCTCGTCCTAACGCGAGCAACAACCTCGGCTAGAGATAAGATCTCTCCCGAGCGACCGAGCCTCGGTTGGGAACAGGAGGAGAACCTCATCCTAACGCGAGCACCAACCTCGGCTACTGGAGATGAGACCTCCCCGAGCAACTTCGGCTATGAATCAGATCTCCCCCGAGGAACTGGGCTAACCTCGGCAGTAGGAGATGAGATCTCCCCCGAGCGCCCGCATCGGCTCCGGCTAGGGATAAGGTCCTCGGATAGACGTGAGGCCCGCGACGACCTCGGCCGGGGGGCTTCAACATCGACCTCGGCTAGAGAAAGCTATCATGTCAACCTCGGCCAGAGAGCTTCAACATCAGCTTCATCAACTTTGGCTGGAAATGAGTCCCGCTGGAGGTGAGGTCTCCCCCAAGCCTCAGCTTCAACTTCAACGTCAACACTGGCTGGAGATGAGACCTCCCCGAGCTTCAGCTACGACAAGCGCGGGGCCCGGAAGAAGGCTTCGGCAGTCGCCTATTGTGGTACTCCCTTCCTTCAAATTTTTGAACTCGGGAGTGGGGGGCTACTGTTGGGGATAAATCCCGCTCCTGCCGAAGCCCGGCCCGACGCTCAGCATAATGCAACCAGTAGCCGCAGAAGAGCTTCAGCGCACTGGTCTAGCCGAACTGCCAAGCGGCCGAACTCCCAGCGGCCGAGCTTCTTCCAGCAGGCCGAACTGGTCAGATTCCAAGCTTCTTCCGGACTCCCAGTGTTGAGACCGAACTTCCTGGGCTGCCGAACTCCTTCAGACTCCCCACGGCCGAACTCCTTCAGCCTGCCGGACTGCCTAGCGGCCGAACTCCCCAGTGTCCAGGCTTCGGGCCGAACTCCCACCGCCAGCCGAACTTCCTGACGGCCGAGCTCCTTGGACTCCAAGCGGCAGGACTTCTTCGGGAGACGGACTCCTCCCAGACGCCCGTTCGGCCATCCGAGCTCCTCCCGGGTTTTCCCTTCAGCCGAACTCTCCTACAAGTCCGAACCCATTCGGACCCCACGGCCGAACTCCTTCGGACCGACTTCAGGCGAGCCCAAGTGGCCGAACCCCTTCGGACCGACCCTAGGCGACCGAACTCCTCAGCGAGCCCTGGCCGAACCAACTAGCAACCGAAGTCCTTCAACTGGCCAGCCGAGCTTCTTCGGGCCTCTCAGCGGTCGAACTCCTCGGCAACCGTCCCGCGGCCGAACTCTACAGATGGCCGACCCTTCAGCCAGACGAACTCCCCCAGCTTCCCCTTCGGCCGAACTCTGTTACAAAGTCCGAACTCGAACTCCATTGGACGAACTGTCGCCTGCAGCAAGACCGGACGACGACGCCTTCCTCTCCGTACCGGACTCCATGCGGCCCACGACTCGCCAGTATGGCTCCCACGATCCTACCGGACGACGCCTTCCTCTCCGTACCGAACTCCATGCTGCCCGACGACTCTCTGCCAGACGGCACAGCCGTCACCATCAACTAAGCTCCGCTATAAAAGGACCCCTCCCGACATACTAAGGCTAAGCTCTCTGAACTCTCGACTCTCTAAGCTCTCCTCCTCATCTCTAAGCTCCGGAACTCATTCCGAGCACTCCATTACTGTTGGCCGGAAACTAACTTGACCGTCGGAGGGTCCTGCCGGAGCCACCACCCCACCGGTTCCGGACGGGACTTCGTTTTGCAGGTCCCCGACGGCGACCTCAGCGGCCTCGATTCCGGCGACCTAGTTCACACTTGACCACTTGCGTTGCTCTCTGGTCAATAATACTAGATCCTTTCTTGTCTTATTGGACACTTTTCTTATTTGGATAATTACTTGCCATATGTCCTTTCTTGCCATATAAGAAGCATGCTCCTATCTTCTTGAGACAAGGCCTGTTCTGATTTTTGCTGTAATATGAATATGATGCATATTCTTTTATCTTGTAAGAGTTATTATTTTTGGAATTCTTTTGCTGATCTTTTAAATTTTCTGCTGATCTTGGCCTCTTTTTATCTTTCCTCTCTTGTTTCGATCTTTTTAACTCTGACTCTACCTTCAAAGCTCGTTCCAACACATCTCTATAGTCATTAAAAAGATAAGAAAATAAACGAGACTGAATTCTATACCTTACTCCTTGTTTAAATCTGTTAGCTTAATTTACTTCTTTCAGACTCCATGAGCTGAGGGAAGCGATTCAACTCATTAAATTTATTTGTATATTTCAATATTGTCATATTGTCTTTTTGCTTCAAGGTCAGAAATTTATTTTCTTTTACCAATTACATTATCTTTGGGAAGTACTGGTCATAAAATATCCTTTTGAACTCCTCCCAAGTTAGCTGGTCATCAGCATTGCCATAGGTAGTCCTCATTGTAGTCCACCAAAACTTTGCATTTTCTTTCAGCATCGATACCATTAAGCTGATCTTTACATTTTCAAGATAGTGCAGAGCATCGAACATCTTCTCTGTCTCTCGAATTCAGATTTCTACAACCAGAGGATCAGGTCCTCCCTTAAATAGTGGTGGGTTGAAACTTCTAAACCTCTCATAGTATGACTTCACAGATGATGCAAGTCGAGGAGCAACTTGAGTTTGTTACTATTGTTGAATAAGCTGGGCCACCACGTGGCATACTCCAGCAATATCTGCCTAAGTGGCTAGTGTGTTAGAGGCCTGTTCAACTGGCTGGTTTGCCTCTCTCTGCGAAGCCAATCTTAGTCCTTTGCTCCTAGTAGCCATGTTAGCCAAGGTTTCGTTCTTTCTATCACTTACCATTTTCTATTCAAAATTTTAGCATTATTCAACTTTTATAGCTGGATAATAAATAAAAATAAAAAAATTATCTATTCTTGCTTAATTAAGTTAGATCTAGCTAAGTGTGACCAACTACCCACTTTAAGTTTATCCATAATCAAATCTATTGCTCTGATATCATAAAATGTCATGCCCCAAATTTGGAATATAATATGACCATACTACCAAGGAATACCGCCCTCGATAACATGAAACCAACATTCATTTTTTTTAAATTAAATAATAGATGCATCATAAATAAAAGTAATAAAAATATTTAAATCAAATTTTTAATTAAACTAAAAATATTTTAGAGCATCTAAATCCAAAAACCAAGGCCAAAATCCCAGTCTCAAAATTCATAAATAATCCATTACAAGTTTTTGTTCATTTAATAAACTAAATTCAGCTATCAAAATTTTCAAGTTTGCTACGTAGACCCTCAAGCCTGGATCGTTCATCAATCTTAATCTTAATTCTCTATAAAAAAATAAAAAATAAAAAGGTATGAGCTACACTAGCTCAGTAAGTAAAATCTATGCTTTCTTACCAAATCAAGCATAAGTTTTTTCATAATAATGCAATATTAAGAAAATAACAGGTATTGCAAATAAAGCATTTTAAAGAGCATAATATAAAATAAGTCATAAACCAATCATGCATATATAAATCCTAAAATTTCATAAACATAATTCGTAAATCATTCTTGATCATATGTTCATATCAGTTTTAAAATTTTATTTATAGATATTTTGATCATATGTTCATATCAGTTTTAAAATTTTATTTATAGATATTTGTGCTAAGATCATTTTGTACCCACGATAGAATCATGTTTCTTAATCGATGGGATTCTTGTTTCTTATGCCAACTTGGTATCTATTAGCGAGACCATGTTTCTTGTAGATGCTCGCTCCGGATGTCGACTTTCTTAATAAGAAATTCATTCACAACTATTTGAAAAACTTTAAAATTCTTATTTCTTTTTCTTAAAACATACATATATATAGATGAAAAGATAATAAAATTTATAATTCATAAACATGCTCTTTTTATAAAACATATTCTACGGCTGAGCAAATAACCAAAACCCGAAGAAACCCACCCAATCCAACCCGATAAATATCGATTTTGGTCGATTGAAAGACTTGAATCGGATTGTGATTCATAAAAAATTTGGTTAATTATGGTTAGATTCGATTTCTACATTTTTAACTCATATAAAATCGAATCCGACCAACTGATATAGTATTTTCAATACTTAGACTATTTAGTGATTGAAAATTAGCAATTATGACATATTACGTATTGACTTATAGATGTTATGAAATTATTATATCCTAGTTTCTATATGAATTGAATGGTGTATTAAGTTTGTAATGCTTAAAATCAATATTGGATCAATATTAAAGCTCAGACCGACATAACCCACCTGAATCCGCTATAAATTGTTAACTTCAAGTTTTAAATAGTTTATATATAATAAACAATTGACAGCATGTTGGATTTTCTTCAATCCGATTGGATTCGATTGGATCAAATTTTTCTCTCAACCCAACCCAATCTGACCCGTGCTCAGCCCTAACATATTTATAGAATCAATGATCATAATAAAATATGATTTTTACATCTCATATATTGATCCTTATTTTATAACAAATATGAATTCATTAACAACAGTTTATTTGTATAAAAAATAATAATTTAAAAATAAATAAGAAGCATAAGATTTTACTTATCTTGATCGTACTAAATCTTTAGACTTTATTAAATGAGTTCAGATATTCCTATTTAAAATATTAAATCTTAATCAATTTTTATTAAATAAATTTAAAATAATAATAAAGATAGCTGTTGATTAGGTGATCAGTCTGATAGACCATTCGGACACAAATGTGATTTGGGGCAAACTTACCGGAACCAACATGAGTCCCTAGGAAAGAAAGGTTTAACTCGACACAAGATCCATAGATTTTCTTAAAGAGAAAAAGTGGGTGAAGTGACATGGGAGAGAAAATCCTAGAGATACAAGGGAGAGCACCTTCCCTCTCTTTTTCTTTTTCTTTTATTTTCTTCTTGCTTTTTTAGTTTCTTTTCTTTTCTTCTTGCTTTTCTAGTTTCTTTTCTTTTCTTGGTTGAATAAGGGAATAAAGGATTGATGGCCTATAGCTGGAAGATTAGCAATGGCGGTGGCAACATGGGTGATCGGCGGTAATGGAGCAAAAGGAAAGTTGGCGGCAGGTGGCGGGCGGCTGGCCATCAAAAGAAAGTAAAGAAATTCAGAGAACAGGAGACCATCCTCTTTTTTCTTCACTTTTCTGGTCATGGATCGATCACCGGTGGCCAAGAACTCCAGGATGGGTAGCTGGTAGGTGGGGGTTACAGGCCAGGGGTATGGCACTGCAGGCGGCAGTGCCAATGGCCAGAAAAATGAGAAATATGGCTCCATTAAAATAGAGAAAAATAGAGGGTTTGCTTCTTAGTGGATTTTTTGGTGAATCCGACGGCCAGCGACTATACATAAAGACATGGAAGGAAAGAGAATAAAGAGAGAAAGATGGTTCGGGGCTTACCTCAAGCTCTGATGACTTCTCCGACAAGATCTTTATGCAGACATGATGAAGATATCCATGGTTTTCAATAGAAGAAAAGGGAGAGAAGGAAGAGGGAGAAGGCCGGTACTTTGCATGGTGGCTTTGGAGGAGGGAAGAATTTATAAAGCATCTCCTAGGATTTTGAAAGCCCTATGAGTCCTTATTTTGATCGGGCATGGGGAGAAGAAGAATGTTCATCTCAAGCTCTTTCTTTTTCTTTTTGTGTGTGTGGGCCAAATATAGGCTTATTTCATGGTAAGCTGGTCTAATTAGATCGGTTATTACAGTACTTAGTCATTGTCTCATCCTCACCCTCTTATATAGCATCCCTTCCATTGTCATCGCTCCATTGAACCTTGATATAAGGAATGGTACAGCTTTTCAAGATTTGGTCCTCTCTATCTATAATCAAATTAGATGATTTGATGTGTTTCATCAATTTTTCTATTTTTTAAATTTTTCTTAAGGATATTCAAGTTGAGTAGTTTGAAGAAATTTCTTTCTTCTCTTCAATTGGATCTCAATTTTCTATTCACCTAATGAAATTATGTTATGCTATGGTTGCACATGCTAATATATTCCTTTTTGCATTGTCTACTGAAAACCAAACAATGCATGCACTTGAACTTGATAGAGACAAATAAGCTTGCTAGTCATTCTCCAAATTAATTTTTTATTTTTTAACTTTTCCTAATGTGATTTTAATTTTTAATTTATATGCGATCTAGTTAATTTATTTAAATCATTATTTTTATCATAATTTTATTTCTTACTATCTTAAACTCTAGTATTTCAAACTAAATATTATTATATTATAAATTATAGTGCATCTTTAGGATTTTTTTTTTATTTTAACTTTTTAATCTCATATAGAAATGATAAAACAAGCAAATGGCACTGCTTCCACGTATATCTCGTGTTAAATGCTACTAGTCTTTTTATAACATCTAGAGCTCTATGCTACACCCACCCACAGTTTGATTCTATCTCAATATAGGATCTTAATTTTTGCATTATATAGTTGCAATTTTCTTTTCTACGAGATTCTTAGTTAAATTCAATACTTATAGTAAATAAAGTAACTTTATTTTTAACATCCACATCTATTATATATATATATATATATTATAATATTCTATGAAGAAGTATTATAGTATTGTCACCTCAGCATCTTAGATGATTTTAGTTATACCATATGAATTATTATTTTATTATCCATAATAATTTAAAATATTATTTTTAAATAATAATAAAATAATATTTTAAAAATTAAAAAAATATTTTAAAAATAAAAATAAAAAAATGATAAGAGATGAAAAATATTTTAAAAAATTTTATTTTTAAAAATAAAATATAATAATAATAATAATATATTTTAAAATACTAATTTATTATTATTTTAAATAATAATAAAGTTATATTTTAAAAATTAAAAAAATATTTTAAAAATAAAAGTAGGAAAGAGATAAGAGATGAAAAATATTTTTAAAAAATTATTATTTTTAAAAAAAATAAAATATTATAAAAATAATAATAATAATTTTTAAAAATACTAATTTATTATTATTTTTAAAAAAAGTATATTATTTTTTAATTTAAAAATAATAACATATTAATTTATTTTTAAAAAATAATATTTTTATTATTTTTTTAAAAATAATATATTTTGATATCTGAATCGATCCATCAGATCAGATCAGATCAAATCTAATAAATTATTCATAAATAGAATACGGTATTCTATCGATTTGAAAGTCAAATCTATGTATTTAATAGCCTCCGAAAGTTTGGAGAATGTATGAGAAGAAATAAGAGGATGGGGGTATGATTGGGTCGATGTTTGCTGAGAGAGAAGGAGAACCATGGTGGAATGGCACCAATGTGTATGGAAAAGATATGAGAACATAAAAAAAATAATAATAATAATAATAAAATATTATTTTATTTAAAAAAAAAGAGAGTTTCTCTCTTTTTCTTTAGTGGTGGTGCTGGGGATGACGGAATCGATAGAGACGTCGGAGGATGCGATTGGAATCGACGTTTGTTAAGAAAGAAGGAGAGCAATGTTGGGACGATAGGGGGTGGTGCGGCACTGGCAGGCGCAAAGAAGGTATGAGAAAAAGAGAGGGGGCCGACAGGATCAACGTTTGCTGAAAGATAAGGAAAGTCGTGGTGGGACAATAAGGAGAGTAGCGGTATTGGTGGACGTGTAGAAGGTACGAGAACATGAAAAAAATATATAATAAAATATTATTTTATAAAATAATTAAAAAATATCATATAATAAATAAATAAATAAATAAATAAAAATATTAAAAAATAAAAAATATTTATTATAAATATTTATTATTAAAAATTTTAATAATTATATACTATAATTATCTATCCCGCGCAACGTGCGGATCCTCGACTAGTTTACTTTTATGTGAAATAATAAAACAGAAAAAGAACTAACATGATTTTCCTTGATTTGTATTTAATTCAAAGTATGTATTTATATTTTCGCAATATTCCACACAACTTTTCTAAAGAAAAGCCATACTTTATGCATCAAGTATGTAGCATCGGATTATACTCCATTTTAGTACATGCGACCTTCTAAAATACTAGTGAAAGCTCCTTACCTCTTGCAATTTAGAACATCGGCAGCAAGTGAACACGGAAGTGATTGTTTGGACCCTTATTTCATCCAACTCTACAAAAATAGAGCTCGGAAGTGATTGTTTGGACCCTTATTTCATCCAACTCTACAAAAATAGAGCTCTTCATATATATATATATATATATATAAAGCAGAGAGGTTATAATTTTTATTTATTTATCATGTCAGCATTAAAATTCGTTGTTGAGTTGACATGTAGCAATTATTGGTTGTGTTGGCTATTCTAATTAGCCACGATGTTGCCTATATCACTTGATATGATTTTTTTCCATTAAAAATTTTTATTTATATTAAATATTTTGTTTCCTTATGAGTCGATGGTTTAGAAAGGCAAAAGGTTGGATTTTTTTTAAAATATTTTAAAAATTATTTATATTTATATTAAATATTTTATTTTATTATTGATAAAAATGGTTATTATTTTTTTTTCAGAGCTTCATCACATCACCCTTCGCACGGCCCCCAACCAATCCCCAGCCAAAATCCACGTTCGCGCCTTTCTATAAGATGCCAGATGCTTTCTTTTTTTTCTTTTTTGTAAAACATAAACCTATATTAGAACAAAATACACAGACGGCGAGTATACATATTACAAGATTGGGTCATAGAAGTATATCTACGTCATTTGATATGATTTTTGTCCATTTAGAGATTTTCCTGTGCACAAATTTCTCCATCCATTTGGATGATACTTTAGAAAGACAAAAGGCCATAATTGGATTTTTTTTTTTTACTTTTGAAATATTATTTATATTAAATATTCTGTTTCCTTATGGACCGGTAGTTTCGAAGACAAAAGATCATAATTTAATTTTTTTAATATTTTTAAAGTATTATTTGTATTAAATATTTTATTTTATTATTGATAAAATGATTACTATTTTTTTTCCAAAGCTTCACCGCATCATCCTTCGCACGGCCTCCAACCAATCTCCAGCCGAAATCAACGTTCCATACTTCTGCATCTTTCTGTAAGATGCCAGATGCTTTTTTTTTTTTTTTTTTTTTTGGTAAAACATAAATTTATATTAGAACAAAAACACAAACGGCGAGTATACGCAAGATTGGGCTGACAGATTCCTCCATCCGTTTGGATCGATACTTTAGGAAGACAAAAGGCTGCAGATGGATTTTTTTTATCTTTTAAAATATTATTTGTATTAAATATTTTATTTTATTATTGATAAAATAGTTATTAGAAAAATTTTTTTTCCAAAGTTGTATGTTTTTTGAATGTACTATTAATGAGAATTGAATTGAAAGGTTGTGAAGTTGAATAGTTGTATTCTTTTAATAAATTTTATAATAAATGAGAAAATTTATCTATCTTTATATAAGCTCTTTTATCATTCTCTTTTTTATCTTTTTCCTCATTGTTCGTCACCAACTTTGCATCCCAAAGATTGTATCTTCTGCTTCCTTGTATATTATTTGCTGTTTTTTCTACATGGATAATTTTTGTATTGTAAGTTTTAATTTTCTTTTTATTTATTTCATGTATTAAAAAATAAAGAAGAATGTATAAAGGAATAGTTTGACAAAGGATCTACCTTCAACTTTTTCTTACACAGAATTCTTATCCAGGTTTATTTTTTTTAATTTTTCATATTTTATTTACAGTTTAACTGTTATACATTTTATCGTTGTATCTTTTATTGTGTATTATATTTGTATGTATATTATATTTGTTGTTTGAAATATATTTTTTTATAGTTTATTCTCAGTCGGTGTTGTTAAATTTTGATTTGGTTTCTTAAATTTTTTTAATTTAATGTATACATTTATAATTTATTTGTTATATCATTGTCTTATTCTAATATTAAATTAATTTTAGTTCTTTCTTTTTTTCCCTATAGGTGGTTTATTTTTTATTATTGTTTGTACCCTAATTTGGTTGATGTATATTTGCTCATTTTTCTTATGATTGAAATATAAATAATTATTTTAAATAATTAACATATACTGCAATTTCAAATGAGAATTCCCTTTTTCAGAAAGATACAAGTAAGTTCTACAAGGAAGTTAATATGGTACGGGCATCAGCAAACCATGAAATATTTTCCCTAAGGTATCCTCAATGAAAAGTGAAACACTATGAACGGGTACTTCCTATCAGCTGAATGTAAGATTCTATATCATGATTTGAAATTTTCAAATAATGCCTTTCAAACAAAAAGAGCAAACTAAGGACATCTCACGGGTTTGAAATTTGTTGGTTATCCTTTATAACCCTTGCCCCAGGCAAAAGAGAATCATGTACATGGCTAATGTTAATTCGGGACAAGTTATAAGCAACCAATGTAAACAGGAATATGAATCATCGAAAGAGAAATTATTTAATACATTTAGTTGAAAGTTTTTTTTTTTTTTTTGATAATCTCAATTGAAAGGTTAAATAGCATGATATTAGCTTCTATTGAAAAATATGTTATCTTGAATATTTGGTTAAGAACATTAGGTTTCTATTATTTCTGCTAAAGCTGAATATTTGTAAACAAAGTCTATATTTTTAAATAAATATGATTTAGATAATTGTTGATAGTAGATTATTTGTTATACACGTAAAGTCATATTAGAAACAGAATATTCTTCATTTGTAGAAACATATATATCCTCTTATGTGTTGAATTTTTTTTTTTCCAATTGTTAGTTTTTTTTTAATTTTTTCTCTCCTTATGTGTTATATGTTTTAAACATATATGTATATTTGTACATGAGGGCCTTCTTTCACTTAGTAAGGAATTGCTTCTATAAACTTTAGTCCGCATCACAACTGCTTCTTATAAGATTATTTTTTTCATGAAATCCAGGTATACATTTGAAGAAAAAATAGTTTTTCAATTTAATATAGTTGGATAATTATTTTTTTAGAATGTAGAGAAAACATGACCCTCACTTTTTAAAAGAAAAACTTAATACATGTTTTTTTGAGCACCTTCATTAGAAAAGTTGAAGTTGGATAATTGATGTTAATGGTGTTGATCAAATTGAATGTCCACAATGTAATGCTCATGGTGAAGTCATATTTGTTAGGAAAACTTTACTAAATCTTTAATTTTGTTGAGCAAGTTTTTAACCAAAATATGTATACTCTTGAATATTGAATTATATTTTTAAATTAAATTTTAGTTCACTAATTGTTGTCCATATTTCTTTTGCAAAGATTTTTTTTATATATGCATTTCAAAAATATGATTCCTATTCATGTGTGCAATGCAAAATTGTTATTGACTTTAATTATTCAACACTTTTAACAATGTTGATTAAGATCAATATTGTTATTTATGTTGGTACCTAAATAGGACCTGCATCAATTTATCATTAAAATTTTTTTTTCTATTTATTAGAAATATCAAAATCAAAGAGATCCAATATTTTTGATAAAACAAAGTTTTCTCTGACCACATTGAAGGTATGTTTTTTACTATATTCATTATGTTGTATTGAAGAAATTATTAGTTTTACTTTATTTAATTTGTATCTCACTATTTTAAACAACTTTTTTTCAAACATACTATTATTAGTACTCTTATTAGTCATCTCGAAAGCTATTTATTTAAAACATGAAAAGTATACAAAACTTTATATATAAAAAATAATACTTTTATTTTAAACCTACAATATTTATATATTGTTATTTTAAACTTTATCTATTCTCAAATGGTAAATTCGACTTACATAAATCTATATATAAAAAAATATATTATTTTGATGTTTATATTTATCGTTTGATGTATTATCTTCTTTATCTCATATTTAATGTTTTATGTTATGTATTATTATTTAAATATTTGCATTCATTATTATTACATTTTTTTTATCAACAGAATGACATAACATTGTACACAAAAATAATTTGCAAATAAATTTATTATGTATTTACCAAAAAAGTATGAAATAAAGTTGAACGTTTAAGTTTACATCTCAATAAGTCGCCATAACATTGTCTCTACTTTTGGTACAAGGCATTTGCACAAGACCAATACAGTTATAACAAATTTGGATAGTACTCGATGTTCAAAATGAAAGAAATATAGCAAATGTCATCTATCTACAAAGAATTGATTTCTACAGTTGAAGCAACCCATATTGCTAGAAAATGCCGCATGAGCATTATTTCAGAAAAAAGAATGAAAAGACAATGAGGAACCATATTCAACCTATTTCGTATGCAAGCAATAAGTAGAAAAGAAATGGCTCGCATTGCTAGACAACAATGTAGGACCATTTTGCTACATAAAAGGGTGAATAAAAGGGAAAGACATCCAAATTATAAATTTTGTGCCCTAAATAATCATTACATTGTCAAATACTAATTATTATTACTACTTTTAATATATCAAGTTTAATAATATTTTATTTAAAATTTCTCAAAATCATAGATGCTCAAGTTCAAATATGTGATTTTGGTCCACCAAATTATGTTTGTGAATTTTATGGTGCAAAAGTTTGGTATGAAAAAAGAAATAACCAGTCATGGAACACAAAATAACCAAAATTCAGTATATATTATCAAGCAGGAAAAGTTCAGCACATTGTCCTTACTGAAAGAACCACCCAGGGCATTGTCAAGTTTATTAGACTGCAATGGTGGTAAAGAAGCAAAACACTTTTGAGATAATATCAGATTATACAGTGCACTATTTGCATTTACCTCAATAGGTGGCCACATTGATAAGATAATTAATGATGGAAGTGGGCCTTACATGTTTCAATTTAATGGTCAAAATTATCATAAAATTGGATCCTTGCTTCCACCTAAAGGAGAAAGCCCACTGTTTGCTCAACTTTATATATATGATACAGTGTATGAAGTCCAAAATCACATTTCTGCAGTTACAAAGCAAGGCCAAGGTTCTAATTTGGATGCAATGATTGTTAGCAACTTGATGAAAGATTATTGATCCACTAAATGAATTTGATGATTCCAAAATATTGAATATAAATTATACTAATCATATATTTTAAGAATATATGTAGATCTTTTTAGGTGTTCAAATTGAAAAAATTAATTCAAGAAAAGATCCACACAAAAATTACTAAGTTAAAAGCTTCAAGAAAATTGAATTGATAAAGATCCTTGAAGAAGGGCAAAATCATAATTTCATCAAGTTAGAAGAAACTATATTTCGAAAGTCTCAAGAGCAACTAGAGAAAAATTTTAATCTTTTGGAGGCAATTTTATATTTTTTGAATGTCAAATTTGGAAGAAAACCAAGTTTTAACAAAAGGGTCAATCCTAGGGATGATCCCTAGGTCATTTTCTTTTGAAATGGGCAGCTTGGCATGCTTTGGCACTTTATTTTTGCATAATTGATCCCTAGTGAAAGGATCAATCCATGGATCGATCCCTAGTAAAAGGATCGACCAATGGGTCGACCTCTGTTGCATAGCAACTGAATAAAAAGCTGAATTTTTTAGTGTTGTCCAAGTACCAACATCTGGAAAAAAAATATCGATATCTGAGAAAAAAGTATCGACATCTGAGTAAAAAGTGTTGACCCCAGATCATAAGATATTGACCCTAGATCAAAAAGTGTCGACCTCTGTAGAAAACTGTCGATCCCAAGCACGAGACATGCTTAATGGCTAGTTTTCTGCAGCTTTTCAAATGGCCATTTCTCCACTCGAATGGCTAGTTCAAAGCTTCCAACGATTAGAACTAATCCTCTAGCCATCATCAAGAGTATTAAAGACTAAAGAAATATTTGGAAAGCAAGATTAAGAAATTTTAAAGTAAAATTATTTTGAATTTAAAAGATTTTCATTGCACATCAAAAAGAGAGAAAAAAAAAAAAACTAAGCTTTGATTTCAGAGAACACTCAAGAATTATCTTCCACAACATCTTAAACAACCTCTCAGCATCATTTAAAGAAAAATGAAGCTTCAAAAGAGCATATCAGCCACTTTTACGAGCTTCAAAAGAGTTTTTTTTTATTTTTATTTTTGTGCTGAATTTTTATATTTATATCTTTGTTTCTTTATAAGTTTCTTTGGAGAAAGAAACTTGGGATATAGGCTGATCCAAGCCAGTAATTAGATGGTATAAAGATTGTGGTTGGTGCTCTTAGATTAAAACCAACTAGATTGATAGTCAACTCAAAAAAACTATCGATATAGGATTATGGTTGGTGAGCCTGGTAAAATTAACTGGATTTGTTTATGATCTCAGGTTAAAACAAATGCACTGTAATCTAGAAATTATAGTAGAATTTTTAAGAAGAACTTGGAGAATGGACGTAGGTACAGATTTGCACCGAATCACTATAAAATTTTTATGTATTTATATTGTATTTTTGCTTTTCTTGCCCTCATTACTTGCTTTACATATTTATGTTATCTAGTTAATTTTAATTTTACTACTGTATTGCATATCCACCATAAATACTTAAATTCTATTAATTAGAAGCATATATTTACTTAGAGTTTAATTTGACTAAAATTTTAAAGAATTCAATTCATCCTTCCTCTTGGGTTGCTACTCCTAAGCAACTAGTAGTATCAAAGCAGGTGCTTTGTTATTATTTGTTGATCTAATCGTCAAGAGCTAAAGATCTTAGCGATCTAAATGGATTCTTTATTTAGTAAAGGCTATTCTATTGATAGACCCCCAATGCTTAATGAATCAAATTATAGTTATTAGAAAGCATGCATGCGTATCTTCATATAAGTACATGATCATAACTTATGAAAGATTATAATCGATGGTTCACACACCCTCAAAGTATTGCTTGAGCATAATAAAAAAATAAACTAACTAAATGCTAAAGCAATGAATTTACTTTATTGTTCATTAGATATAAATATTTTTAATATATTTTTTTCATGTATTTCAGCAAATCAAATATGAAAGAAATTAGAAATTACTTTTGAGAGAGCAAATCAAAAAGAAACATCAAGCTCTCAAGAAGAAAAGGTAGCTCATCCCAACTCATGTCTTATGGTGCATGAAGAAGAAAAGAAGAAGAAAAGGAAGAAACAAAAAAAAAGAAGAAAACCATGATTAAGAGGTAGCAAAGCAAAGAAGAGAATAAGAAAGAGGAGGAATGTATAGAAAGTTATTGCCTCATGGCTCAAAATAATGAGGTATATCATGAACACTTCTTTAAATTTTTTTTTAATGAATTATATGAAGCCTTTAATGAGTTAATGGATGAACATAAAAAAGTAAAGCTACAAAATAAAGAGCTTAGAAAATCTAACTTATCTTTGACTGAAGAGAAAAATAAAGTTTTGAGTGAAAAAGAATATCTATTGAAAAATATAGAAAACATGGCTAAAAAAAAAATTCTTGAAACAAATACCCTAACTAAGAAAAAGAATAATATAGTTAAATCTAAAAATTCTTTAGTTAAAGAAAATGTTGAGCTTAAAAAGAAAAAAGATACTTTAAACTCCTTCCTAAAAGAAAATGAAAACCTTTCAATTAAAAAGAAAAAGATCTTAGGAGAAAATAAAAAATTAAGAAGAGAAGTTGAGGTTTTGAAATCTTCAGAAAAGTTTATAATTAACTTTCAAAACCTTCAATCTATGGTAAAAACTAATTGAGCTGTTTTCAATAAAGTAGAAATCGATTTTATTATTTCAAGAAAATAGCATAATGATAAAAATATTTTCATAATAGATTCAACTAAAGATTATTCTATTAAGTGCTTTAAATGTAATCAAATTGATCATAAAATTTTAGAATATAATTTTAAAATAAATGGCCAAACTTTGATTAAACAAATTTAGGTTCCAAAGGGAATCTTGAATACTAACTTCTATAGACCCAAGATGACTTGGGTATCAAAAAAAAATAATCATTAAGTGATTTTGTAGGTGCACCAAAGATCCAAATGAAATGAAAGAAAAAAAAAATTTATGAATGCCTTGGAAATGAAAAGAAATGGGTATTGATACATGATATAATCTAAATTTTTCTCATATCATACTATCAATGATTATTAAAGTTATTTTGATTAAATTTATTGACTTTAATATAATTTTATATTATGTTTACTTGCTTGAAATTCTTTTTATATATTAGTAAGATTAGTATGATTGATTGATTTTGATGATTTGAATACTTTGATTTAAGAGATCAATATATTCTCCTCCAAGTATCATGTTATGATATGAATTGAATTTATCTTAAAATTTAGCATGATATTTTTAAGCTTCTCCATATCAATTTTGCTATTGAGAAACTTAAACTAAAAGAAGTTTAATTATCTATAAATCTATTTGATTGCAAAACATTAAAGTGAAATTAATTTTTGGTATTCCCCCATAAGATGCTTAAATATTAATTTTTTTAAAAAAAATTTGCATGATCTAAGTACTTGAAGATGAAATATCTATTCATGAAACTCAAGTACTTGATATTACATTGCATCTTAGTCTTATCTTAAGGATTCAAAACTTTCTTAATTGAAATAAAAAAAAAAAATAGAGCCTACATCTAGATTTTTTTCTCTTGATACTCTTGATTATCCTACTCCAATTGATCAAATTTTTTATTTTAAAATTTGATTTGAATATTATCTTTGATTTTTAACTTATTTTCATATTAATTTCTATCTAAATTGATCAAATTTTCTTGAATTGAAATTCCTTGAACTATTGATCTAATCCTTTTTTTAGAAAAAAAATGAGTATATTTAATGATGTTATTTGTTTGCTTTCTATACTTATTTAATTGATTCAATATATGCTCATTTTATAAAACTAAGAGAAAGATATTAATGATTAATTAAATTTAAAAAATGATGAGAGAAAATTAAAAAGATTAAATTTTTTGGCATAGAAAATATCATTGAAATATTAAAGATAAACTATTTTTGAAACTTAGAAATTATTTAATATTTTCTAAGAAAAAGGATGAAATGATTTATTTTAGGATAACTAAAAATCTCTTACCTTGAATGATTTGCTAATAGCAATTCAAATTGGTTTTTCTTCAATCTTTGAGTGGTATCAAACTTTTAAGAAAATCATTAATTAATCTAATTTTAGTTCTATTAATATTATAAAAAATTTTAAGAAATTATCTTTAATTCAAAATTATTATTTGATCTGAATTTTAGTTTAATTGGTATCATAATTTATATCAAAAAGTCTATTTCTATCTTGAATTCCATCACATAGCTTATATGATATCATTTGAGATAAAATTAAGAATTTTATATCTTTTCTAAACTTGATTAAATTATAGTTCTTAAGAAAAGAAAGTCCTAAGTTTAAACAAAATATCTCTCTATGATTTATTTTGTATGACTTATTGATATCAATTCAAATTAACTTATCAAGATAATTTGATCTGAATTTAAATTTATTCATCTTTTTCGATAAAAAAATTTTAATAATTGATATTAAATAGATTATTATTATCTTGTATTCTATTTTTTTATCTTTGACAAAAAGAAGAAAATATCCCTGAGTATAATCTGGTTTGCATGAATATATTTTTGACATTATACCTTGAATAAATTATAAGATTTGTACTTCAAATTGATTGATACTACTTAAGAAAAGAAAGAGATATTTTTTTTAAAAAAATATTCTTATGATATATCCAAATTCTTAATTTTAAAAGGATCCATATATCTCGGATTTATAAACTTCAAAGAAACAAACAAAAAACTTCTTTCAAATGATATAAAAAAATAATTTCTTAAAAACTTATCATAATTATTATTATATTTTATATCAAATAGTCTATTTTTGTCTTGAATTCTATTGCATTATCTTTTAGCAAAAGAAAAGTATGCTATGTCTCAAATTTAAATTTTTATAATCATATTTTTGCTATTATATTATTTAAAATAAATTTTTGTGATATATTTTTGAATGATCTACTTTAGTATTAAAAGAAGAGAAGTATTTTTAAGACTATATTATTCAAAATTTTTGAAGTTCAAAATTTTTTTAATTAAAATTGAGAAGTATGTATGCATCTATATTTTTGAAAAATGAAAGAACTCTTAATCTAAATTTAAAAATAAAATCTATAATATATTTTTATTAAAAAATAGAAAATATTAAAGAAGAAATAATTTTTAATTAAAAATATATTTTAATTTAAAAATATAAATTTAAAAGTTAAATAATCTAAATTTTTAAATTTAACATTAGTTAAGTTCATATTAAATATGTTCAATTTAAAAGATAGCAAGAGAAAATAAAATTTTTACTCTTAAAAGACTATTTGATTGAAAATATCTTGATATAAAGAAAAGAGTTTATTTAAGATGAATTGATTACTAAATTAGAATTAATCAAATTTAATATGATATCAAATTAAAGATGCTTAACTTGAAAGAAAAAGAGAGAATAACAAAAATTATAAAGCTTAAGTATGTAAATTTTGAAAAAAAAAGAGATAATGCTAAAGAATGAATATGTATATTTTAATTTAATAATCTAAATTTAAAATATACTTATTTTAAAATAAAGAGGGAGAGAAAGTTGAAAAATAAATTAATCTAGCTATTAGTATCAAAAGCAGAGGAAGAGATATTTTCTAATTTGATTTGATTAAAAATACTAATAAATTTATAATTTTAAATTCTCAATCAATTATCTTATTTTGAGCTTTATTATATTAATTTTAAACTTTCAATCAAATGCCTTATAACCTTTTCAATTTATACTTTCATGTATTTATTCAATTTAATTTACTTGATTTAAAATAGTTTCAAATAAATAACTTATTCTCAATAATTAAAAATTGCTTAAAATGGTATCTTTAATATGCTGATTTTATATTTTGATTGGCATAATTGTCCTTAAAAATTAATTAAAGTTAAATTAAATTAAATTCTTACTCCAAAACATAAATTTTTAAACTTAATTTTAAAATTTATTTAAAAATTTAAATTTGATATTAAATTTTTGATGTATAATGCACAGTCCTTATGATTTATTTATATTGAATCAATTTTTATTCAAAGTAATAAATTTAAAAATATGACTATTCTTTGCTTTGATACTATTTATTTTAATTTACTTGATATATTTTTGATACATATTTTTTTCAAACTTAATTGGCTAAAATTTCTTAAGAAAAGAAAAGATTGAATATTAAAGTACATATTATATCTAATTTCATCATCAAATCTTTTTAAAAGCTCTATTCCTCTTAAAGCTTAAAAGTATATATTTGAAAATCTGGTTAAAAAGTCATATTCATTCAAAATGGAGGAGAGCCTTTAATATTTGACTTCAAGCTAATTTTTGAAAAGAAAGAAACATTTCTTCGAAGGGGAGAGGATTAATTTAAATTGATCTTCTCAATTGGATACATCTTTAAATTGATACAATTCTTATATCTTATCGATTTTGATGATAATTTTTTATCCTTTTCATGAGCTTTTTGATGTTGTTAAAAAGGAGAAGTATATTGAGTATATACTTAAAAAATTAATACTTAAAAAACTCAATGAATTTTATGAAGTGCAGCCTTAATACTTATTAATATGAATTATGTAAAATATTATTTGAAGCTTTTGTGAAGTGCACACTTATATTTGTGTATATTATCACTTTATATTTTATACTAGCCAATTAGTTGAAATATATTAATTTTATTTTTATGCATATAAAATTTTATCATCATCAAAAAGGAGAAGATTGTTGACCCACTGAATAATTTTGATGATTCTAAAATATTGAGTATAAATGATACTAATCATGTATTTTAAGAATGTATGTAGGTTTTTTTAGATATTTAAATTAAAAAAATTAATCTAAAAAAAATTCATAGAAAAATCATCAAGTCAAGAGCTTCAAGAAAATTGAATTGACAAAAATCTTTGAAGAAGGACAAAATCATAATTTCATCAAGTTAGAAGAAAATATATTTTGAAAGTCTCAAGAGTAACTAAAGAAAAATTTTGATATTTTGGAGATAATTTTATATTTTTTGGATATCAAATTTAGAAGAAAATCAAATTTTAACAAAAGGATCAACCCTAGGAACGACTCCTAGGTCATTTTCTTTTAAAATGGATAGCTTGGCATACTTTGACATGTTGTTTTTGTATGGCTTCCTAAAAGGGTCGACCCATGGGTCGACTCCTAATGAAAGAATCGATCCATGGGTCAACTTCTGTTGCATAGAAACTAAATAGATAGCTGAATTTTTAAGTATTGTCCAAGTGTCGACACCTGAGTAAAATATGTCGACACCTGACTAAAATGTGTTGATCCTAGATCCTAAGATGTCGATCCCAGATCAAAAAGTATCGACCTCTGTAAAAAAAAGTGTCGACCTTAAGCATGGGACAGGCCTAACAACTAGTTTTCTATAGCTTCTCAAACGATCATTTCTCCACTCTAATGGCTAGTTCAAGGCTTCCAACGATTAGAACTGATCCTCCAGCCATCATTAAGAGTATTAAAGACTAAAAAAATATTTGAAAAGTAAGATTAAGAAATTTTAAAGTAAAATTATTTTGGATTTAAGAGGTTTTCATTGCACATAAAAAATAGAGAAAAAAGAGAGAAACTAAGCTTTGATTTCAGAGGACATTTAAGAGTTATCTTTCATAACATCTCAAACAATCTCTCAGCGTCATTTGAAGAGGAGTGAAGCTTTAAAAAAATACATATTCAACCACTTCTTTGAGCTTTAAAAGAGTTCTTTTTTTTTATTTTTGTGCTAAATTTTTATATTGGTATCGTTGTTTCTTTACAAGTTTCTTTAGGAGAAGAAACTTGGGGTGTAGGCTGATCCAAGCTGGTAATTGAATGATATAAAGGTTATGGTCGGTGCTCCTAGGTTAAAACCAACTAGGTTGATAGTGAACTCGAAAAAACTATCGATGTAGGATTGTGGTTAGTGAGCCTGACAAAATCAACTAAATTTGTTTATGATCCTAGATTAAAATAAACGCTCTATAATCTAAGGATTATAGTAAAATTTTCAAGAAGAGCTTGGAGAGTGAATGTAGGTGCGGGGTTGCACTGAATCACTATAAAATTTTTGTATGTTTGTATTGTATTTTTGCTTTTCTTGTCCTCATTACTTGCTTTACATATTTGTGTTATCTAGTTGATTTTAATTTTACTATTGCATTGCATATCCATCACAAACACTCAAATTTTATTAATTAGAAGCACATATTTATTTAGAATTTAATTTGGAACAATATTTTGGTTCAATCTTTTAGAATGGCATGGGAGAGATTTGACAAAACAATGAATGTAGAGTTCATATTGAGATTAATAACTGACCGTAAGTTTGACGGTAGAAATATAACTTGCCCAGTTATTTAGAAGTTGCTGCATTAATAGTTAAAAATTTTGATAAGCAAAATAAAGATCATGATATAATTGTGGAGCATAAGAAAAGAAGACTACAGAGAATAACAGAATTGCATCCAAGCTTTATGGCATTGCAATACCCATTATTGTTTCCATATGGGGAAGACAGTTTCAGAACTAGGATAAAAACACAGGAATCGCGTAAGCAATAGAACCCGCAAAAGAAAAAATCTTACAATGAGACAATATTATGCCTATCGCATTCAATATAGCGTGGAAGAGGCAGACATTATTAAGAGGTGGCTATCTTTTCCAATAGTACATAGTTGTTGCATTCACCGTAATGGAAGAGCAAAGATTTCATTAGATCAGGGAAAACCAAGCAACTCTCAGATCTAACTTATTAAAAGGAGTACAGGATGCTATTTCTTGCAGAGATACAATGGCACACAAGATTGGAAAAATAATGCTCCTCCCTTCATCTCATACTAGAAGCCCAAGGTATAGAATTCAGAATTATCAAGATGCAATGGCAATTTATTGGTGGGCTGGATATCCAGATATTTTTCTAACTTTTACATCTAACCCAAAATGACCAGAAATAGAAAGAATGATGTTAGAAGTTGATCCATTACAAAAAATGGAGGACAGAGTCGATGTTGTAGACCTAGTTTTTCAAATAAAACTTTTAGAATTACTAACTGATATCAAAAAGAAAAACCATTTTGGATGCATGGTTGCAAGTAAGTTTGCTTCATCCATTCAACTTTACTACATTGTTTTATAATCATCCTTTTATGCAACTATAACAATCTTAACTTTTTATTTTATATTGACTTCTTACATTATTTAATACAGTTATTTATACAATTGAGTTCTAGAAGCATGGCCTTCCCCATGCACATATGTTGGTCTTTCTACATCCTAAAGAGAAAAATCCAAAAACATCATATATTGATGAAGTTATTAGTGTAGAAATACCAGACAAAAAGGAAGATCCAGATGGTTATTTAACAGTCCAAACAAACATGATGCATGGGCCATGTGGTAAGAGCAAACCTTCTTCACCATGCATGATAGACCATCGTTGCATCAAATATTTTCCAAAGAAATATAATAGTCTTACAACAATAGATGAGGAGGGTTTCCCTCTATATAGAAGTAGAAACAACGGAAATACTGTGTTGAAAAATGAAGTTGAATTAGACAATACTTATGTTGTGCCATACAATAGAAAGCTCTTGTTGAAATATCAAGAACATATCATCGTTTAATTTTGCCACCATTCACGCTCAATAAAGTACTTATTTAAGTACATAAATAAGGGACACGACAGAGTGAGTGCAATTATTGAGCAAAAGAGGAATGCCGATTCAACTTCAATGCAAGAAAGTAATATTGACGTGGATGAGACAAAAGCATACCTTGATTGTAGATACATTTATGCATCAGAGGCATGTTGGAGACTTTTTGAATTTGATATTAAGTATAAAGATCCAGCAGTTGAGAGATTATCTTTCCATCTTCCAAAGGAACAAACGGTTGTTTTTCCAAATATGGCAAACTTAGAAAATGTTATGAGGAGATCAGGAATTGACCAAACCATATTCACTGAATGGATGAAAACAAATGCAAAAAATGAGGAAGCAAGAGAATTGACATATGTCCAATTCCCAACAAATTGGGTATGGCACAAAGATGTCCTATAATGGAGAAAGAGAAAATGCGGTAGAAGTGTTGGTCAAATTTTTTATACTCACTCTGCAAGTATTGAACGTTATTACTTATGGATGTTGTTAAATGTTGTCAAAGGTTCAACATGCTTTGAAAATATCCACACAGTAAATGGCATTGTTCATCCAACACTTAAGGCAACATATTAATTATGTGCTTGGGTTGCTAGATGATGATAAAGAATGGCATGACTGCCTACAAGAAGCATCGCTTTGGGGCTCTGACCAACAACTCCATGAATTATTCACCACCATATTATTGTATTGCGAAGTCACCGATCCTTTGCAGCTATGGAAGGTTAATTGAAAATTATTGTCAGAAGATATCTTATGGATTCAACGAAAGAAATTGGGCCATCCATCTCTTCATCTTATTGTTAAGCAGTTTGAAAACTATGCATTGTTCGAAATTGAACAAATATTGCAAAAACCTGGCAAGTCATTAAAAGACTATCATGGAATGCAATTGCCAAATGCTTCATTATTGAAAGAACTGAACAACAGGCTTCTTGCAAAGGAGACCAATTACAACCAAAGAGAACTCCAAAGCAATTTTAACAAACTTTATAATGGGCTAAATGCAGAGCAGTTAGCAATATATAATGTTGTTATGGAATCAATGATGTCAAAACTGGGCAAGCTTTTCTTCACTTATGGTTATGGAGGTATAGGAAAGACTTATTTATGAAAAATAATACTAGCAAAATTCAAATCAGAAGGCCATATAGCACTTGGAGTAGCATCCTCAGGTATTGCTTCACTGTTGCTACTAGGAGGAAGAACAGCTCATTCAAGATTTCACATTCCTTTAAACTTAATAAAGGAAACAACATGTGAGATCAAACAAAGGAACACAACTTGCCCAACTTTTAGCAAAGATAAGTCTTTTTATATGGGATGAAGCACCAATGGCTCACAAATATTATTTTGAAGCATTGGATCCTACATTGCAAGATATATTGCAATTTACTTTTCTAGACAGTTTGAATAAACCATTTGGAGGTATGACAATATTGCCTGGAGGAGACTTCTGATAGACACTACCTGTCATTGTCAAAGGTAGAAGAGAAGATATAGTGGATGCCTGCATAAAATCATCATACCTTTGGCAATATTTTTAAGTATATAGATTGTACAAAAATATGCAATTGCAAAGTTAGGAATCTGTGAACTCAATTGTTGAATTTGCACAGTGGATCTTGGATGTTGGAGATGGAAAAGGAGCTCTTATCAATTGTTAACGTAGAAACTGGTCGTTGCCGGAGTCCGCTGGAGTTGAGGCCGATGAGGTCGCCATCGGGGACCTACAAAATAAAGTTCTATCCAGAGCCAGTGGGGGGGTGGCTCCGGCAGGACCCTCCGACGATCAAGTCAGCTTTGGCCAACTGAAATGGAGTGCTCAGAACGAGTTCCGAAGCTTGGAGAAGAAGAGGAGAGCTTAGAGATCAGAGTTTCGAGATTAGCGTATCTGGAGGATCCCTTTTATAGCGGAGCTTGATGGTGACAGCTGCAGCCGCATGCTGGCGGGCCGCTCGAGGTTCGATGGAGTCAGTCTCTTGGAGAGGTGCCGTCTATGGCGGGTTGATGGTGACAGCCATTGTCGGCTAATAGCGGGTCGCTATCGCTTGTGATGGACTGATGGTGATGGTTGTAGAGCTTGCGATGAACTGATGGTGATGGCTGCAGAGCCAGCCGAATGAAGGGTTGAAGGCCTTCATCGTGTACCCATTTCGGAGGAGTTTGGACTTCTGAAGAGGAAGCTTGGAAGGAGTTCGACTTCCGTAGGCATCTGGCTGGAGGTATGCGGCTAAGGCTCGGTCGTTGGGGAGTTCGGTAGGAGCTCAGTTGGCCAAAAGGGGTATCAGAGAGGAGTCTGGCTCCTAAAGAAGTCCATCCGAATGGTGTCTGGGATGAGTCCAGCTCCCGAAGAAGTTCGTCCAAAGGGTGTCTGGGATGAGTCCAGCTCCCGAAAAAGTTCGATCGAAGAGGAAGCTTGGAGGAGAGTTCGGCTCTCATAAGCATCTAGCTGGAGGAGTGTGGCTAAGATTTGGCCGTTGGGAGTTCGGAAGGAGCTCGGTCGCTAAAAGTTTGATCGAGGAACGACCGTTGAGGAGTTCGACCGTTGAGAAGTCCAAAAGAGCTCGATCGCTGGGCAGTTCGGCTAAAGCCTGACCGCCTGGAGTTCAAGGAGCTCGACCGCTGGAGAGTTCAGTCGGTTGAAGGACTTCGACTGAGGCCCGACCATTGGGAGTCCGAAGGAGCTCGACCGCTAAGTAGTTCAATCGGCTGTAAGGGTTTGGCTGAGACCCGTTCGTTGAAGCTCTTCTGTGGCTACTGGTTGCATTAGGCTGAGCATCGAACTAGACTTCGATGGGAGTAGGGTTTATCCCCAACACTAGCCCCCCCACTCCCGAGTTCGAAACTCGAAGGAAGGGAGTGCAGGAAAGGCGACTATCGAAGTCTTCCTCTAAGCCCCGTGCTGGTCTAGGTCGAAGCTCGAGGGAGATCTCATCTCCAGCTAAAGTTGATATCGAAGTTGAAGCTCGGGGAAGATTCCATCTTCAACTGAGGTTGAGGGAGGCTTCGTCCACTGCGATCGAAGTCGGAGGTTGAGCTCCTCGGGGGCAACATTGTCTCCTACGGTCGAGGTCGATGCGGACGCTCGAGAGAGATTCTATCTCTAGCCGAGGTCAAAGTTGAAGCTCTCCAGTCGAGGTTGGGCCCGGTCGCTCGGAAGAGATCCTATCTCTAGTCGAGGTCGAAGTTGAAGCTCTCCAATCGAGGTTGACACGATCGCTCAGAAGAGATCCTATCTCTAGCTGAGGTCGAAGTTGAAGCTCTCCAGTCGAGGTTGGCCCGATTGCTCGGAAGAGACCCTATCTCTTTTGGCTGAGGTTAATGCGGGCGCTCGCGTTAGGACGAGATTCTCCTCCTGTTCCTAACTTCGACTTTGCTCGCGTTAGGACGAGGTTCTCCTCCTATTCCTAATGGGCTATGGGGGCACATTCGGACCGTCGTCCTGTCTCTCCCCCCATCTCGTCTAAGGTGAACGAGGCCTTCGACTTTGCTCGCGTTAGGATGAGGTTCCTCCTCCTGTTCCTAATGGACTGTGGGGGCACATACGGACCGTCGTCCGCGCCTCTCCCCCCATCTCGTCCTTTATGAACGAGGCCTTCGACTTTGCTCGCTTTAGGACGAGGTTCTCCTCCTGTTCCTAACGGGCTGTGGGGGCACATTCGGACCGTCGTCCGCTTCTCCCCCATCTCGCCCTTTGTGAATGAGGCCTTCGACTTTGCTCGCGTTAGGACGAGGTTCTCCTCCTGTTCCTAACGGGCTGTGGGGGCACATGACGGACCGTCGTCCGCACCTCTCCCCCCATCTCGTCCTTTGTGAATGAGGCCTTCGACTTTGCTCACGTTAGGACGAGGTCCTCCTCCTGTTCCTAACGGGCTATGGGGGCACATGCGGACCGTCGTCCGAGCCTCTCCCCTCATCTCATCTAGGATGGACGATGCCTTCGACTTTGGAAAGGTCTTATTTTCCACGATCGATGTTGACCCGAGGGAGATCTTGTCTTCTGCAGCCGAGGTTTATAGGTTTTTGACCTGCTCGCGTTAGGACGAGGTTCTCCTCTAGTTCCTAACAAGCTACTCTTGCTCGTTTCTTTCCTACCATCATGTAATCCTTATGCCAGAAATCAATAATGCAGAGCAAAGGAGTTTTTAAAGGAAGTCTACTGATAATACATTCTTAGATTTTCTGAGTTCCACGGTCGGAGAAGCACTGTCCCTCTTAGTTTCTTCAGGCGATAAGTTTCGGATCGGATGACCTCCGTCACTTCATACGGACCTTCCCAATTTGGGGCGAGCTTCCCTTGACTCTGAGGCTGAGAGACGATAGCTGCTCGTCGGAGCACTAAGTCCCCCAACTCTGAACGCCTTGTTTTTAATCCTGGAAGTTGTAAGTACCGAGCCACCTTCCTGTTGGTAGGCTGGCCATCCGGATGCGGGCTTCCTCCCTCTTTTCTTTCAGAAGGTCGAGGTTGGACTCTGAGGTCCTGGGGGTTGTGTTGCTCGTTGAAGCCCACGACTCGAGCAGACGGGAGTTTGAGCTCGATCGGGATAACTGCCTCGGTGCCGAAGGCCAAGGCGAAGGGCGTCTCTCCGGTTGGTACCCTCTGCGTTAGTTCGGTATGCCCAGAGGACGTGGTAGAGTTCGTCTGCCCAGGCCCCTTTTGCCCTGTCGAGCCTCGCTTTGAGGCCTTGCAGCAGGGTCCGAGTTGGTCACTCTCGGCTTCCCCATTGGCCTTGCGGATGAGCCACCGATGTGAAGTGGTGGGAGACGTTTAGTCCTTCGCAGAACTCGGCAAACCGGGCTCCAGCGAACTGTCGCCCATTATCGGTTATGAGGGCTCGGGGCAGGCCGAACCGGCAGATCTAGCGTCTTCCAGACGAAGTCCTGCACCTTGGCCTCGGTGATCTTCGCTAGTGGTTCCGCCTCGACCCACTTGGTAAAGTAGTCAATCGCGACCAGGAGGAACTTCCGTTGTCCGGACGCCGTTGGGAAGGGGCCGAGGATGTCCATCCCCCACTGCGCGAAGGGCCAGGGTGCAGTGAGCGGAGTGAGTTCGGATGCCGGCTGCCTTTGCACGCTGGCGTTCTTCTGGCAGCGGTCACACCTCTTCACGTATTCCCGTGGAATCACGAAGTAGGGTTCGGCCAGTAGTACCCTTGCCGAAGTAGTCTTTGCGATAGGGATCTGGCTCCCGCGTGACTTCCGCAGAGTCCTTCGTGGACATCCTGTAGCGCGATGCAGGCCTCAGAGGGTCGGAGGCACCTCAGCAACGGGAGGGAGTACGACCTTTTATATAACCTGCCCTCGTACAAGACGTAGCGGGAGGCTTGACTCCTGAGCTTCCGAGCTTCTCTCCGGTCGTGGGGAAGGACCCCTTCTTCGAGGTAGGCGATCAAGCGGATCGATCCAGCTGGGCTCGAAGTCCGTCCGCAGGACGGCCTGAGGTTCCTCGGTGGTCGGGCACTTCAGAGTTTCCAGAAACACTTCTTTTGGTAGTTCGGCCGGGGCAGAAGTGGCCAACTTGGAGAGGAAGGTCGGCCCTTGTATTCCCGGTCCTTGGGATGTGCCGAATGTCGAAGCTGTCGAAGGCTGGTATTAAGTTCTTCACCTTCCCGAGGTACATCACCATGCTTTCCTCCCGCGCCTCGTAGCTGCCGCCGACCTGACCGACCACCAACTGGGAATCGCTATAGACTTGAAGCCGACCCACCTTCAATTCCCTGGCTATCTGCAGCCCGGCTATCAGCGCTTCATACTCGGCCCCATTGTTGGTTGTGGGAAACTCGAAGCGCAATGCGTACTCGGTGACGATCCCCTCGGGGCTAACCAGGACCAGCCCTGCGCCGGCCCCGCTAGAGTTGGATGAGCCATCCACATGCAGAACCCAGGCGCCTTCAAGAAGGTCGGCCCTTTCTTCAGGGAAGCTCGACCGCCACAGCTCGGCTTTCGTTGGGGCCTGGTCTCCTCCGATGATAGTCTCGCTTGATTCAAGCTCGGCTTCAACTGGTGCGGTGCATTCCAGCACGAAGTCCGCCAGTATCTGAGCCTTGATCGATGGCCTGGGCCGGTAATTGATGTCGAACTCCGTGAGCTCGATCGCCCATTTGGCGATTCTTCCTGAAGCGTCTGCTCGGTGGAGGACGGCTCTTATTGGTTGGTCCGTGAGGACCGTTATGGTATGCTCCTGAAAGTAAGGTCGGAGCCTCCTGGCTGCGATCAGAAGACAGTAAATTAGTTTTTCTAACTTGGAGTACCTGGTCTCCGCGTCCCTCAAGGCTCGGCTCACGTAGTAGACTGGTTGTTGCGCCTTCGCATCTTCCCTGACCAGGACAGCCGCCAGGGCCATTGGAGAGACAGCTAGGTATAGGAGCAGCCCTTCTCCAGGTTCGGGCTTTGCCAGCAGTGGGGGCGCGCCGAGGTAGTTTTTAAGCTCCTCGAATGCCTGTTTGCACTCCGCTGTCCAGCAAAAATCTTTCGGTCGCCTGAGGACCTGGAAGAAAGGCAGGCACCGCTCGGCCGACCTCGAGACAAAGCGGTTCAGGGACGCCACCTTCCCAGCCAGGCGCTGAACTTCCTTAATTGTTTTCGGGGCAGTCATCTCCTGGATGGCTCGGATTTTCTCGGGATTTGCCTCGATTCCGCGTCTCGACACCATGAATCCTAGGAATTTTCCGGAGGTCACGCCGAAGGCGCATTTGGTCGGGTTCAACTTCATCTTGTGCCTCCTAAGCGCACCGAAGGTTTCTTCAAGGTCGGCGAGGTGGTCCTGTCGAGGCTCGGCTTTTGACTAGCATGTCGTCCACGTACACCTCCATGTTGCGGCCGATCTGCCCCTTGAAGACCTTATTGACCAAGCGCTGGTAGGTGGCTCCTGCATTCTTGAGTCCGAAAGGCATGACCCTGTAACAATAGAGACCTCGGTCAGTAATAAAGGTGGTCTTTTCTTCATCTTCGGGCGCCATGCGTATCTGGTTATAACCAGAAAATGCGTCCATAAAAGTGAGGAGCTCGTGGCCCGAGGTTGCGTCCACCAGCTGATCGATCCTCGGCAGGGGGTAGCTGTCCTTTGGGCAGGCTTTGTTCAGCTTCTTGAAGTCGACGCACATCCTCCATTTGTTGTTTGCTTTTTTGACGAGGACCACGTTCGAGACCCAGGTCGGATAGTTGACCTCCCGGATGAGTCCGGCTTCGAGGAGCTTATCCACTTCTTCGGCTACCGCCTTCTGTCTCTCTCTGGGGCTTGGTGGCGCAACTTTTCTCTGATGGGTCGGTGCCTTGGGTCGATGGCCAGCCGATGCTCTATAACATCGGCGTCGATCCCTGGTACATCCGCTGGGGCCCAGGCGAAGACGTCCGCATTCCTTCTGAGGAAAGCGACGAGCTGTCTCCCTAACCTCGGCCGCCAAGTTGGAGCCGATCCGCACCTCATGCCCCGGGTCTCCGTCGTGTAAGGACACAGGGACGAGGTCTTCCGCAGGTTCGCCCCGTTCTTCAGTGAGGTCGTCGCGGACGTCCAGTCCATCAACAAGGCAAGGGTCGGGCCGGTCTCCCCCGCGCAGGGCAACTGAGTAGCAGTACTTTGCCAGGGCCTGGTCTCCTCTGACCTCGCCGACTCCGTGGCTCGTCGGGAATTTCATCTTTAAGTAGTAGGTTGACACAACCGCCCGTAGTGCGTTTAGGCCGGGTCGCCCAAGGATTGCATTATAGGCGGACGGGGTCTTCACGACCAGAAAGTCGATCCGCGCCTTGGCCAATTTTGGGGATTGGCCCGCCGTCACCGCCAAAGTCACCATGCCTTCGACCGGAACGGCGTGTCCGGCAAATCCTACCAGGGGGGAATTTACAGGCCCTAAGCGGGTGTCAGGTAGGGACATTTTTAAGAAGGCATCATAAAACAATATGTCCGCCGAACTTCCATTATCCACCAAAACGCGGCGTACATCATAATCAGCGACGTTTAAAGAGATTACAACCGCGTCGTTATGTGGAAATCGGATCCCTTGGGCGTCTGCCTCGGTGAAGGTCACGGGCTCCGAGGTCCTCTGCCTCTTCGCCGGTCCCTCGGATTCGTCGGTCTTTCCCCGCTGCGGTCCTCCCGAGACGGTGTTAATGACGCCAAGAGGCGGCCGATCCTCCTGCCGATCCTCCCCATCCGGCGGCAACATTCTCGGCCGATCTTCCCGCTCTTTAGGTTGTCTTTGCAGGAATCGGCCAAGCCTGCCCCGCCGGACCAGCTCCTCGATTTCGTCCTGGAGCTGGATGCACTCCTCGGTATCGTGACCGTGGTCACGGTGGTAAAGGCAGAACTTGTTGGGGTTGCGCATTTTCTGGGATGGGAACGCATTCTCTCCGGCTCCGGAAGTCTTCCCTTGATCTCCAGCAGCACTTGAGCCTTCGGGGCGTTGAGGGGGGCGTAGCTGTGAAAACGCCGCCGGAGGGGAGAACCTTGGCGCGGAGGGGATGAACCTCGTCGCGGGGGAGAACCTCGGGGGAACTTCGGCGCCGGAACTTCGGCGTCGGGGGGGACTTCGGTGTGCCCTTCCGTCGGTGGCTTCCCGCCCCCGAGCCTGAGGTGGAGTCCGGGCTCGCCCGCGACCAGGGGGAGTTCGGGAGCGCGGCCAAGCTTCGGTGCGCTTTCTTTCTTCGGCGGGCCTTCCCGCTCTGCCTACTCGTCGCTTGTCGCGAGCTTCATTATCCTTGGCCTCAAAAGCCTCCTCTGCCCGGGCATAGCTTTCGGCCCGAGCTAGCATGTCAGCGAAATCCCTGGGATATTTCTTTTCCAGGGAGAACAACAGGTCGTTCTTCTGAAGGCCGCCCTTGAGCGCGGCCATAGCAACTGATTGGTCCAGGTTCCGGACTTCCAGCGCGGCAGCGTTGAACCGGGTGACGTAAGCCCGGATGGGTTCCCCCTCTTTTTGCCTGATGGCCAACAAGGAATCCGAGCCTCTGCGCGGCCGTTTGCTGCTGACAAAGTGGGCCGCGAATTGTTGACTCATTTGGTCAAATGACAGGATGGTGCCCGGCTTAAGCGCCGAGTACCAATTCCTGGCCGCTCCTTTGAGGGTAGAAGGGAAAGCCCGACACAAAGATGGCATCAGGCGCGCCATGGAGCAACATCGTAGTCCTGAAAGGCCTCCAAATGGTCGACCGGGTCGGTGGTCCCATCGTAGCTTTCAAAATGCGGGAGCTTGAAGTTCGGCGGTACCTGTTCCTGCATAATTTTCTGTGAGAAGGGAGGATCAGTGCAAATATCGTTACCGCGGGAGGAAGGAGTATGACGAAGTTCTTCTATGCGTCGTCCCATCTCCAAGAGCCTTTGATCCAGGAAGTCTTCGCGATCCTTAATCCCCAAGGTCTTCTCGCGGAATAGGTGTGAAGCCTCTCCCTGGGTCGAGCCGCGGTCCGAGCAGGGGCTCTCCTTGCCGGCTGCCCTTCTCTCCCGAGGGCCGGAGGTCGGGTAGCCCACATCGGTCGCTCCTGGACTGGGTTCCCGGGCTCCGGGGAACCCCGCGCCGGTCGAGTGGGCGCCGGACCTCGCGAATGCGTGGCCTGCACCGCCCTGCACCGCCTCCGTAAGATCGCGGACCTGCTGGGCAAGCAGGTCGAACCGCTCCGCATCCACCGCGGGTACGGAGCGGGCCCGTGTCGCCGGGGCCGGAGTGGGAGCGGACGGACCCGAACGGGATCGGGCCGCGGAGGCTGCCGACCTCCGGGTCGAGGCTCTTCTGGGGGGCATTTTTTCTTTCCAGAAAAGGAATACTGAAGAGGGAGAAGAGAGATCCGGAGCAGGGGAAGGAAATCGTCGCCGAGCACTCCTTTAAGAACAAGGGAACCTCGAAGAGGTTCATCAGGCCCTTCCTTCTAGCGCCAATCTGTTGGGTGCAGAAATCCGTCGCCGCCGGAGGTCGCCGCAATCGAGGCCGCTGGGCGCCGCCGGGGACCTGCAAAACGAAGTCCCGTCCGGAACCGGTGGGGTGGTGGCTCCGGCAGGACCCTCCGACGGTCAAGTTAGTTTCCGGCCAACAGTAATGGAGTGCTCGGAATGAGTTCCGGAGCTTAGAGAGATGTGGAGGAGAGCTTAGAGAGTCGAGAGTTCAGAGAGCTTAGCCTTAGTATCGGGAGGGGTCCTTTTATAGCGAGCTTAGTTGATGGTGACGGGCCTCTGCGCGTCTGGGAGGTCAGTTCCTGGGAGGACGGGAAGGGCCTATGAGCCTTGCCGAATGAAGGGTTGAAGGCCTTCGTCATGTGCCCATTTCAGAGAAGTTTGGACTCTTGAAGAGGAAGCTTGGAAGGAGTTCGGCTTCCATAGGCATCTGGCTGGAGGTACGCGGTTAAGGCTCGGCCGCTGGGGAGTTCGGTAGGAGCTCAATCGATCGAAGAGGGTATCAGGGAGGAGTCTGACTCCTGAAGAAGTCCATCCGAAGGATGTCTGGGATGAGTCCAGCTTCCGAAGAAGTCTGTCCGAAGGATGTCTGGGATTAGTCCAGCTCCCAAAGAAGTCCGACCGAAGAAGAAGCTTGGAGGGGAGTTCGGCTCTAGTAAGCATCTGGCTGGAGGAGTGCAGCTAAGGTTCGGCCGCTGGGAGTTCGGAAGGAGCTCGGTTGCTAAAATTTCGGCCGAGGGACGACCGCTGAGGAGTTCGGCCGCTGAGAAGTCCGAAGGAGCTCGGTCGTTGGGCAGTTCGGCTAAAGCCCGATCGTCTGGAGTTCAAGGAGCTCGGCCGCTGGAGAGTTCGGTCGATTTAAAAACTTCGGCTGAGGCCCGACCATTGGAAGTCCGAAGGAGCTTGACCGCTAAGTAGTTCGATCGGCTGTAAGGGTTTGGCTAAGACCCATCCGCTGAAGCTCTTCTACGGCTACTTGTTGCATTAGGCTGAGCATCGAACTAGACTTCGGCAGGAGCGGGGTTTATCCCCAACACCGATGGTGAGCAATGGATTAAAATTCTTGATGACATTATTATCAACCGAAATTGCAATGCAATTCCAAAAATAGCTAAGTGCACTTATCCAGATTTGGAAAACAAGATAACAGATGAAAAATACTTGCAAGAAAGAGCCATACTAACACCGAAGAATGAGACAGTGCATGAAATAAATGATTATATGATGGATCATGTCTCAGCAGAGGAACAAATATACTACAGTTTAGACTCCCTTTCAAAGAGTTATGCCAACTCCAATGATGATGACGTGCTGTACCTAGTCGAGTTTCTCAATTCACTCAAATTTTCTGGTATGCATGCACTTCATCTTAAAAAGAGTGTTTTGGTTATGCTTCTATGTAACATCAATCAAAGTGGTGGTCTTTGCAATGATACAAGATTGACTGTTGTCCAGCTTGGAAAATGGTTCGTCCAGGCAAAAGTAATTACGGGAGACAATATTGGGGAAAAGGGTTTTACACCTCGAATTATTCTATCACCAAATAAATCAAAGTGGCCTTTCAACTTAAGGCGCAAATAGTTTCCTATTTCTGTATGTTTCGCCATGACTATTAACAAAAGTCAAGGGCAAACTTTAAACAAAGTTGGATTATATCTTCCAAACCAAGTTTTTTGCCATGGCCAATTATATGTGGCTCTCTTAAGAGTAACTGCCAAAAGAGGACCTCACATTTTGGTCACAGAAAATGATGCTGAACAAGCCAACACAACAAAAAATATTGTCTACCTAGAAAATTTCAGTAACATATTATATGCTAATTGATTGGTATGAACAGTATTTACCAAATAAAAAAATAATTAAATTTGCTTATTCATTCTAATAATTTACTTTTCAAAAAATAAAATTCTTACAACCATTTTATATTATGTAGATTGATGGATTCTCGAAAGTACTCCCTTTTAAGCGAATTATCTTCAGATAATGATATATGGATGATAAAAGCACGGGTCATCCGACTATGGATAGCTACAAATACCAAAATAAATGATACTATTGGACTAGAAATGATCCTACTAGATGAAAAGGTTAGCGCAAACAAATCCACATTAATACAACTAATTTACATCAACACACAACTAATATTATTGTTCTATTACTTCATAGCTAACTATGATGCAAGCAACAATAAGAAATAACCAAATTGAATGATTTAGACAAAGAATAGAAGAGGATCGGTGCTACTTCATAATAAATTTTAAAATAGTTCAAGCATTTTCTGATTATAGAGTAGTTACTAATGACATGAAGATTATTTTCTACTTGACCACAATACTTAAAGAAGTCAAGACTAAAGTTACACAAATTCTGTTATTCCACTTTCACTTTGCTGATATGAATCTCATATCTCAATGATGCAACAAAAATATGTATCTTATAGGTAATAACAGATCAACATCAATTATTACAATACATATATTTGCATTGTTTATTATAATATAAATGTATTTACAATCATTATAGATGTAATTGGAAAGCTCACAGCAATTGGTGACACTGATAATATACAAGCAAAGGGCAGAACTCTACATAAAAGAGACTTGGAGCTACTGCTTGAAAGGCAAGTACTAATAAAGAAAAAAAAATACATTTGCCATTTTATTTGCACATTAAAAATTATTATTTTTATGTATTAAAAATAATATTTAGTGATGATAAAATTAAAGTCATACTTTGGGGGGCGATAGCTGAAGAAGTCACTTTTGACATTAACAAAGATGACACAAGTGCTTGCATTCTTATTATCATTGCAACAAACAGTAAAATTGTTTCAAGATAACAAAACTTTTCAGCTTATTACAACCATCAATAGCAAAAAAATTATTATCATATTTTTCTTTATATAGGCAAGTACAACCTCTTATCAACTATCGCAACAAAGATTTATAAAAATCTTAAAATCCCAAAAGTTGCAAAACTTCAACAAAGGCAAAAATGTGAGCTCAAAAGTAGTGCTCCCAAATCTTGGAAATATGAGATGATAGGTCATAGAAAGATGTAAGTAAGTCGGAAGAGAAATCAACTTGGGTAGTAAAGTTTAGAAACTTAGCCGACTCACCCTGAGACTGGGTCGGCTAAGTTGGAAACTGGATTGGCTATGTCTCAGAAAAAACTCAGATATAAAACAGTATTTTTAGACTATTGGCATGGTATACAACTGAGTCGGCTCAGTCTGATAAGTTAGAAACTAGGTTGGCTCAGTCCAAGATTGGGTCAACTATATCTCAGAGAAAAATCCAAACAGAAATTAATATTTTCGGACTATTGGCATGGTACACAACTGGATTGGCTTAGTTTCAGACTGAGCCGATCCAGTCGTAGGTTAGTTGGCTTAGTCTGAAACTAAGCTGACTCAGTTTTCATAGGTATGTTTTGTGTACGTGGATTATTTTGGATTTGAAAAATTTTTCTATGAGCTTGGAGCTTGATCTTTTTGTAAAGTATATATACTAAAAATAGATCAAGGTTATATATGATGCTGAATTCATTAAAATAAAACTTTTTTATTCCAGAAATCTCTACTACTCTTCTTCTCTATTTCTTGAATCCATTGATCGTGCTTCCACAGTAATCACTAAGAAGTTCTTTCTTGTTGCTTGACTGATCACCAGTAGCCATGTCGGTCCATGTGTGGAATTAATTTTCATAATAATTGGCATCAAAGCAGTATTGCATGGAAAGAAGGAAGATACCTAGGATTTCTACATCTATGATCTATTGCATTAGGTTTTATTCTAAAAACTTCTTATTTGCTTCATGGTTATCTCTAGATTGAGATGGAGATTTGTTACACAGAGGAACGATGATACAGAAGATTGAAAAGAGGATCTAGGGCATTTAAATCTTTTTTGAAGGATAGTTTTATTAGTGTGTGATCGTGAAAGAGTGTTAGGATTTTGTTCTTGACTTGCTTAAAGTCATGGGATTAAGTGGATTCAAGATAGATTTTGAGAAGTTCGATGGTAAAGAGAACTTTACCTTATGGCAGTAAAGGATAAAGGACTTGTTGGTTCAGCAAAGGATCTATAAGGTCTTGATAAGAGAAAGATCAAAAAAGATCAGTGATGAGGATTAGAAAAAGTTGAAGAAAATTATTTTTAGCACAATCAGAATGTGCTTGACCGATCAGGTGCTACCTGAAGTTTGCACAGATACCACAGCAAAGAAGCTCTGGACGAGACTGGAGAACACAAACATAGAAAAGAACATGACAAATAAGCTATAGTTGAAGAAACAACTGTATAGTCCGAGGATGCTCGAAGATGGAGATCTAGTTGCACATATTCAAAGATTCTATCAGGTGTGTTCTAAGGTGATGAGGTTGGATATGAAGATCGACGAGGAGGATCGAGCATTGCTGTTGCTTTGTTCTCTCCCAAGCTCGTATGATGGTCTCATAATAACTTTAGTTTATGAAAAGGAGATCCTAAACTATGAAGAAGTTATTGGTATGCTCAGATCGAATGAGTAGAGGAAAAAGATCTGTAAGAAAGATCCCAAGTCTAAGATCTTGGCTGTGAATGAAAGATAGAAAAGATCAAAGAAGAAGACAAGAGAAAAATCTAAAGATAGGTCAAAGCCTCAGGATCAGAGGAAGATTTTGAAATATTATAAATATCATCAGCCTAGACACCTGAGGAGATATTGTCCCCTTTTGAGGTCAGAAAAAGAGAAGGCTAGTAAGAGTGATGATACAACTTCGATGAGCAGTGGAGAAGATCTGCTAGTTGTATCAGATGGATCCATAAAGTATGATACTATGTGGATATTGGATTTAACATGCTCTCACCACTATACTTCTCATCGGAAGTGGTTTTCTACCTACCAAAAGATCGATCAAGTGTCAGTCTTAGAGATGATCATCCGTGTAAAGTAGCTGGAGTTGGCTCAATCAGGATGAGAATATACGATGGGATCATTCATATATTATCAAATATCAGGCATGTATTAGAATTAAAAAAAAAATTAATTTTTTTGGACTACTTGGAGGAGCAGGATTATGCTTTTAGTAGTCAGGTTGGGAGTGGATGTCTGAAAATTTTCAAAAAATCTTTGATGGTGATGAGAGATAGAAGATTGAGCAACAATCTTTATAGAATGAAAGGCTCAGTGATAAATGATAGTGCAGAGGTGTTAGTAGCGACACAGGAGGAGCAGCTCTTATATCGGCTGTGGCACTATCGGATGGATCATATGAGTGATCGAGGGTTCACTAAACTCAGCAGAAGAGAAATGATCCTAGTCCTGAAGGAGGGCACAGATTTATGTGAGCCATGCATCTTTGGTAAATAGCATAGGATGAAGTTTGCCAAAAGTATCAAGTATAGTGAAGGAGTGCTGGATTTATTGCACTCAGATGTATGGGGACCAGCTCCTGTATCAGCTAGAGGTGGGGCAAAATATTTTATCACTTTTATTGATGATTTTTTAAGGAAGGTGTGGATTTATTTAATCAGAGAAAAGTCAAATATGTTTGCCCGGTTCAGAGCTTAGAAAGCTAAAGTTGAAAAAAAGTCAGGAAGATAGGTGAAGTGTCTGAGGTTAGATAATGGAGGGCAGTATACAAGCCTAGAGTTCAGAATGTACTGTGAGAAAAATTGTATTAAATGCCATTACACAGTGAAGATGACTCTCTAATAGAATGGTGTCGTGAAAATGATGAACCAGAAATTAACCAAGAAGGCACGGAGTTTAAGACTGCAGACATCACTTCCAAAATTCTTTTAGGATGATGCTTTAACTTTTTCTTATTTTCTTGTCAACAGGTTTCCTCACCGCAAGCTGAATGGAGGCATTCAAGAAAAAATCTGAAGTGGAAAGAAGGTGGACCTTGGCCACCTGAAGGTCTTTGGTTGCACAACCTATGCACATGTGGAGAAAATCGAGAGAAGTAAGTTGGATACTAAATCTCAAAAGATGATATTTATAGGATATTTACAAGGAGTCAAGGGGTACCTGCTGTGAAATCCTAAAGCACAGAATATAGTGATCGGCAGGGACATCATTTTTTTATGAAAAGAGCATCTTAGAGAGGCTTGAGAGTACATAAACAACTGAAAAAATAAAGATGAACAGCGGTGGCCAAATAGAGAATGATGGCATGCAGGTTACATCCACTTATAGGAGTGTTCCTGTTGAGGTGGAGTTAGGTAAAAAAGTTTTATCTCAGATTGAAAATCAGCATGGAGGGCCAGCAATTCAGATAGATATGCAGGATCAGTCATAGATTTCAGATAGAGATGTGCCTGTGGGAGTGACTTTGCGCAAGCCCCAGCGTACTGTTAGAAGGCCGGTCAGCTATGGCATTAATGAGGTTATCTCCTATGCACTCATCACTACTAATGGAGATTCAGAGAATTATACAGAGGCCATAAAGAGTGAGGATCATGATTCATAGATGCAGGCCATTATGGAGGAGATGAAATTACTAAATAAAAATCAGATATGGCAGCTGGTGGATCTTCCAGAAGGTGCTTGACCTATTGGCTCAAAGTAGATGTTCATAAAGAAAAAAGCACATCCAGAACAAGGTAGAGTCAGATTCAAGACAAGGTTGGTAGTAAAGAGATACTCATAAAGAAAAGGGATAGATTATACAGAAGTTTTCTCTCCTATGGTATATCATACATCTATTCATATTTTGCTGTCACTAGTGGCACAGTACAACATGAAGTTGGAATAGATGGATGTAAAGATGACCTTCCTACATGGCACATTAGAGAAAAGAATTTATATAAAGCAGCCAGATGGTTTCATGGAGATTGGACAGAAGGAAAAGGTATATTTATTGAAGAGATCACTATATGGCCTGAAATAATTTCCTCGTCAGTGGTATCACATATTTGATAGCTTTGTTTTGAGCATGGGATTTGCTAGACATGAACATGATAGTTGTATCTACGTCAAGGATGTAGATGAGAAGGATGTCCTGTACCTACTATTATATGTTGATGATATGCTCATAGCTATGAAGACTGTGAAAGGACTGAAAATAGCATATTAGTTGAATTTGAGATGAAAGACTTGGGTCCAGCATTGAAAATCCTTGGAATGGAGATTTACAGAGATATGTGCAAATGAATGCTCCATTTATCACAAGAAGGATATATCCAGAAAATTTTGAAAATGTTTGGGATGGAAAAGGCTAAACCTATAGAGACATCATTGCTGAGCCATATGTCTCTCTTCAAGTATCAAAGTCCCCAGTCAGAAGAAGAGAGAGTACATGGAATGGAATCTCTTATGCGAATCCTGTAGGCAGTGTGATATACACTATGGTGTGCTGTAGACCAGATATAGCATATGCAGTGAGTATGGTTAGTAGATATATGGCTAACCCTGAAAAGGAACACTAGAAAGTATTGAAGTGGATATTAAGGTATCTATAGGGAACAAGGGATTATGATTTGATATTTGATGGGCAGCCAAGAGGATTTGAAGATAGAGGTTCGGGTCCTCTGGAAGGATTTGTAGATGCGAATTTTGCAGATGATCTTGATACAAGGAGGTCTACTACTGGATATCTCTTCTGCATGTATGGTGGATCGGTATCTTGGAGATCAATTCTTTAACCAATCACGATCATGTCTACCATAGAGGTCGAGTATGTTGGCATTACTGAGGCTACAAAGAAATTACTTTGGCTTAGGAGACTGATTGTTAAGATGGGGGTGGAGCAGAGCAAGGTTAAATTATATAGTGACAGTCAAAGTGCTCTACTGCTTGCATAGAACCCAGTCTATTATGCACGCACAAAGCATATAGATGTGAGGTACTACAGGATCAGAGCGCTGATAGAGGAAGGTGAAATGAAACTGATGAAAGTCTATATAAAGGAGAATCAGTCTGATATACTCATGAAGGTACTCTCCAGAGATAGTTTTCAGATGTGTATGGCATGGATGGGTTTGTAAGAAAAAGATGAGTTCACAAGAACTTGATAGCACCAAGATGGAGAATGTGAGCTCAGAAGTGATGCTCCTAAGTTTTGAAAATATGAGATGACAAGTCATGGAAAGACGAGAGCAAGCCGAAAGAGAAATCAGCTTGGGTAGCAAAATTCAGAAACTTAGCTGGCTCATCTTGAGATTAGGTCGACTAAGTTGGAAATTGGGTCGGCTATGTCTCAGAGAAAAATTCAGACAGAAAGCAGTATTTTCAAACTATTGCACGGTACATAACTAGGTTGGTTCAGTCTCAAACTGAGTCGATCCAGTTGCAGATTAGCCGGCTCAATCTGAAACTGAGCTGGCTCGGTTTTCATGGGTATGTTTTGTGTACATGGATTATTTTGGGTTTAGAAAGTTTTTCTATGAGCTTGGGGCTTGACCTTTTTGTAAAGTATATATACTGAAAATAGGTCAAGATTGTATATGATGCTGAATTCATTAAAATAAAATTCTTTTTTTCCAGAAATCTCTACTACTCTTCTTCTCTATTCCTTGAATCCATTGATCGTGCTTCCATAGTAATCTTTAAGGAGTTCTTTCTTATTGCTTGGCTGATTACCAGCGGCCATGCCGATCTATGTGTGAAATTAATTTTCACAACAAAGAATAATTCTATAAAAAAACTATACAAACCATCTTTTTCACACAATACTCATCATACTTTCTTATTACAGGTTTGGCACCACAGTAACTCAGGTTAAACAATTATACTCTCAAAATGATGCTCATAAACCTATTGAAGAATAAATATTTTTCAACAAAAGGACTATCCAGCAATTAAAAGATATGCATAGCAAAATAGAAAACAAGGTAAACCCAAGTACTTCCAATTTAAATACCTAACTGTTCTTGACAAACATTGCTATCCTCTCTTCATATAGCATACTATTTTCATGGTTTGTGCAACTATTGTTGTACTTGAAAAAAGGTTCGGTTGGGCTTACATTTCCTGCACTAATTGTACAAGAAATGTTACATCCTCAAATGATAATTATGAATGCAAAGTGTGCAATACAAAAGTTAGCTATCCAATTCCAAGGTTTGCTATTCCATCTACTTATTTTTAACAAAACTGACTATTACTCACTATTTTTTTACCATAGACAAAGACACAACACTAACAAATCTTATTATTAATAAAGATTTAAGATCATTGCAAAAGTTGAGGACCACTCAAGAAGTGCGACCATGACAATTTTCAACAAAGATATTGAGAATTTGCTGAATGTCACAGTCTCGAAATTTTTGAAGCAGCATGATATTTATAAAAAAATTATGATCTTTTGGACAAAAAGATAGTCTTCAAAATAAAATTGAATGACTACAACGTAAAAGAAGCTTTCCATAATTACATTATGATGAAAATATTTGAAGTTGATCAAAAATTAAAAAATGACTATAAAATCAATAATTTAATGGAGGTAAACAATTTTTGCTCTTATAATTTTAAAAAATAATATTAAAACACTTATTATAAACAAAAATTACATTATAGGAGATGATGTATGGCTTAGGAGATAACATCAAAGAACTTCAATCATCGTTAAGAATAGTGAGACAGGTAAAATCTCAAAAAAATTTTTCACATCTGTAAATGCAAAAATATTTTTACAACTAAATAAATAATTTCTCTTACTATTTTATTCTTCTTTCCAAAAGAATCTTAAAAATAAAAAAATCACTAACCATAATGGTCTCAACAAGCAGATATTGTTGAATTAAATTTGGCAGATGACGATAGTGACATCACCATCAGTAGCAAGAAAAAAAAAGAAAGCTCCAAATTGATGATGATGATGAGTAATTATTCTGCATGTAGCACATAAAACTACATACTATTCAACATGTCAAAATAATTATCAAATTATTTTTATCTAATTATTCTGTAGTCGTGCACCCAGGTTTTTGCCTAGTTTATTCAATAATTTGGACATGCAAAGAAAGTTAGCTTTCATTAAATCAACCTAAAAATTTGTTTTATTAGCAAAGATCCTCATCAAATACATATTAACCGGCAGTGATCATTTGCTAATGAACATGATAACTATGAGTACATGTCAAGCATGTGAAATTAAGAATTCATTAAAATTGACTTCGTTTATAAGAACATAGATATTCAAATTAAAATTGATTAAACTCTAAATAAATAAATAAATAAAAATAATATTTTAAAACTTTATTAAATTATTGGCATTGTTGACATTATTGTTCTGCCTCTTATTCTTCTTCTTCATCATCAACGTACCATTTGCTTTCGCTTGCGCGGGTGAAAAGTCCACAAACGATTGGCTGTCTGAGAGCGGAGGGCTAGTTTTTACTCCTCACCTCACGCTTTGTGGAGAGGAGAGCTCTTCGTGCTCCTCTTTCCCCCCTCCCTTTCTCTTTCCTGCCTCCTCTTTTCCCTCTCTCCCTCTCTCTCCTTTCTCTTCGCCTCCTCTTCTCTGATCGCGGCTTGGGAGGAGCTCCGACCGCTGAGACCTGGTCCATGGACTATGACGGCGCCGGGATCCAGACGCGCGGCGCCAGGGCCACTGCCGCGGCCGTGACAGAGGCGTCGTCGTCCTTGTTCGCCCCTCTCCTTGATGAAGGTTGGTGTTAGGGTTTCTCGATGCAGCTTCCCCTTTGTCCTTGTTTCTCTCATTCAATTGGTTGCAGAAATATCACGAAAATACGTGTCTTTGGGGATCTGTGGTAATGGGAATTCGAAACTTGGGTTTTTTCTGGTGAATCTGGGGTTCCCGTTGGTGGAATTATGTACCTGGTACCTGATTGTCTATTTAGTTGGATTAGAATTTATACATTGCCGTAATGTTCGCATTAGAATCCTTAAGAATCAGGATGGAAAGTAAAAGCAAGGGTTTTTAGGTGTTCTCATTCTGTTTCGGTGGGTCAACTATTTGTTACCTTTTGAAGGATTTGTCTGCTTTGTTGATCTCTTTCTATATCTATATTTCACATGTGATTCTGTGATCCCATCTGTCAGAATTTCTTTTGGTATTCAATCTTTTCAGTGGACTCCGGAAGAAGAATTTTGCAATGAGAATGGCTCCTTGTGATACGTTTCTGTTCATGTAGCGATGTCAAATTTCGAACGTCGGATGATTCAAAATTTCTTTGTCAAGCAACTGCCGGCATTGAATTGCTAGTGCGTTCAAGCAGTGAATCCTGTATAATTGCGACCAATTGGTGTTTCGTTGCGGAAATGACAACTGTACTTTATTTGTTAGTAGTCTGGATTTTTCGTCTTATCTTGCTTTCTAAATTTAGTCCCTTATGAATAATGGCAATTCGTCTTTTTCCTGAATCTTTGTCTTGCAAGCCTCTTCATTTATTTATTCCACCATTCCTGTTTCTATTGCTTTTCATCTTGTGGTGACTATCATTTAGTGTATAACCATGACAAGTTTCCTATGGAAGCATATGGGATGTATTTTGAATCTATGCTTTTGGTGCTACTGCAGAGACATTGTGGCAGATGAACATGAGAGGAAACGAATCCATGGAATCTGGATCTTATCCGCAGCGCCCGGGTGAGCTAGACTGTGCTTATTACCTGAGGACTGGTCTTTGTAGATATGGGGTGACTTGCAGATACAATCATCCTCCCAAAAGAAAGCTGGTAAAGTTTACTGGTTGTTTAATTGTTTATATTACACTCATGTGAGACTGCGCCTATTTGATCATTTTGCAAAACATGGTTGTTTGTTTGGTATCTCTTTTTGGTCTTTATTCAGATTTGACATTTATTTTTGAGTGCCTTTATTGAGCTATATGTTTTTAAGTATCATTTTGCTTTTGGTTTCTATAAAGAGTGTCATTTTGCTTTTGGTTTCCATAAAGACATCTTTTATATTCCATTTATTCCAGTGCATTGATTGAGGCAGATTGAGATGAGATGTGGATGACCCAGATCATAATCTGACTATAAGGTCTAACTTTTTGCCTGCAACTAATACATGCACGCGCTTGACACTTGCATTTCTGGGTATATCAATATTTATTGCTTGCTTATAACTGCCCCTGTTCTTGATCATTTCTTGTAACAAGTTCACCTTCTTCTTCTCAAGTTTACAGGAACCTTAGAAGGTTTTCTGCAGTTCCATGGGTGTCGTGAAGCATTTCAATTATAATTTCTAACATAACATATTCAAAGCGCTATGGGCTTACCTCACACCATTTAAAAACTTATCAATTCATGAGCACTCCAAGCATTTTCTTCAGTTATGTGCTTAAAAACTCTAAAATTCCCTTTTAGTACTTGCTTATTTAAACATCAATGAAATTATAATTGTGATATACTAGTATTTGCTTTCTTCATGTCAGATAATTTACATTCCCCATCCATCAATTTCTTAAGGATCATTGCGTCATTCTCTATCAATCTCAATACCATAGATCATAGGTTGAGACACATGATTATTGTTCTATATGTTTGTTTGTGCATGTGTGCATGTGCACATTGTGCTTTATGAGTGTGCACGCACATTCTTATGCAACTATCATTTCCCATAAGTGTATTGATTGGCTCAGTGCGGCAGTTGTGCCTAGGCCCACTATCAGTTCAGATGTTTTAAAAAAAGTGGGCCTGAACCAGGCCTGATTCTGACTTGAATACAAGCATATCCTCAGGCCAGGTGGGGCCCAAAGCTGGGCCCTGTTCATTTTACCCTAGTTACAATTCCAGGTCCAATCTGAGATATTTTGGGCTTTGTTTTGAGCCCAGGCAGGCTTTAGGGTCTAATATTCAAGCTTGTATCCAATTAGTAAAGGCCTTGATGCCGCTTGGTCTAACACTCAAGCTTAAGGTTTTAAGTGCCAGCAGGATAGTGGGGAATTCTGCCATCTTGACTGCTTGAATCGGATGGGTCAGGCAGTGGACAGGAATGGGGTGGGACGTTCATCATTCCGAGTGTTGAGCATGGGGTGTTTCTATTCCATAGGAAAATTGGGATGACTCCATCCTACAGTATCTAAAACTTTGCCATGGTGGCCCATTGTAGCAATATAATTCTTTGATCATGCCAAAATTTTTGTATCTTGTAGCTCTTGTTGACTAAACTAGCATACCAAATGAACCTAACTTCTCTTACTTGATCACAGTGTTATTAAGGTGCTCAGGTGAGGCGCCCTTAACTAAAAGTGCCTTAGCCTCCTCTAGGCAAGGCGCCTTCAGCCAAGCGAGTGCCTGCCGCCTAGGCACTCGCTTTTGGCGCCCAATTAAAATTGGTTTTGTCTCCTAGCTATTCACCTTCCAATTTAATAGCTACAATTTACTTCAATTTGAAATTACAGCTATGGCTAATAGATATATGTCATAGTTCAATCTGAAATTATTGCAGGTGTTAGAGAAGAAAGGAAAAATACCAGATTGCAAGCAAGGTCAAGATCAGTAGCAGCTTCAACTTCATATTCAGAGCTATCAGACTTAAATCATGATGAGATTAGTTCTAGTTCAAAAGAAGAGATTGAGGAGAATATAGAGAATGACCTATCTGATGATGGAGGAGATGATCATTATAACAATTTAGGCATATAAGCTGATAAAGACTTTTAGTTTTAGACTTTTAGAATAGAACAATAGACTGCTCTCTATAAGTAATAGAGAAAACAGAAAACTCAGAAAAGTTTTTATTGTTTGGGTGTGATATTTAAACAAAAAATTCTAATAAAAACTTTTAGTTTTGGATTAGATCATTAGAACAATAGACTGTAATGAAGATTTTTAGTTTTAGAATAGACTATATTTATTTTCTATTTTTTTTTTTAAAAAAATAGAGCTTGACTTCAATTAGGTGCTCGCTTTTTTAGTGCCTAGAGCCTCAGGGGCTAGATGGTCTAGCGCCTTGAGGGTGCCTGGCGCCCTTAACAACCTTGCTTGATCAGCAAAACTTTAATAGACACACATGCCTCCTAACCTTCTTGTCCTTTCATCTTTATCTCTACTTTGTCAAGAGACTAGTATTAATGCACTGTACATAGTTATGGTTTTGTTGATTTTTGGCCTCCAACATATTCACTTATTAATTGATATTACAATCCTTAATTTGATCTGCATCTTTCATTGGCTTTTCCAAAAAAGGCTACTTCATAGATAAATCTCCTCGCCTCCAAAGTTGATATCATTTATTCCTCGATATTGTCACTTGGTTTGCATTTTATATGTCTAGATTTCTCAGCAAATTATATTATTGTTGATGCTGCTTGCTTCTAGATTTTTCAGAAAAAAAAAAGAAGACTTTTGATTGTCTAACAAACTTACTCAACATCATGTATTATACAGTTTTCAAGTTTTATTATTCATGCTCCAGATAATGTCTAACAGATGTTACACGTCCCTTGCTATATTTTTCTACCTAAATCCTGACATCACATTGATTGCATCCCATTTCTACTTGCTCGTAGTGTAGAAACATAACTCATAGCTTATGTTGTGTAGTTTGACTTTTCTTGCTTAAGATCTTTGCCTTTGATTTATCTTTTATTCTAAAGAGAATAGTTAAACTGTAAGCATTTAATAAATCTTGATTCTTGACTGTCAGCAAATGCCTTAGAAAAGGTTTATACAATTTCAGTTAGTATGTACAGATAGTGCTAGCTTTGCTTGTGCTAGTTTTTTAATATGTTTTAAAAGAAGAATGCTTGAAAGGTCCATTTGCTTATAATGTTAACAACTGTGGGCCTCCTTGGTTGATTTGTTTTACCGTACTTGTGGGCGATCACTTAGGCCTAGTTGAGGTTTGATGACTAAACAGCAAGAATACTACTCTTTGCCACACCCATCATTTACATTACCTAAGGTGAAAAAAAAAAAAGAAAACTTGTTCATGCATGTCTCCTTGCAGCCCCAGTCTAAAACTCTTGCTTAATTCTCTATGATCTCAATGATTACAGGCTGTTTGAATTAATTTGCAGTGGAAAAACCCATGAGTTTGTGTTGTTACCGGAAGAGTTATGCTCATGTCTGGTATTTGGCAGAAGGTCTCATTGTGTAGGATTTTGGCACTCTAAGATGAGGCTTTTTGGGAAAACTTGATATAACGTGTATAGGATGATAACTTTATTGTGTGCGTAAGATGGTTGGGTACCAACAAGGACCCATAAGCAGAAGATGAAATAGTAGAGGGAGGGATTTTGAGGTGGATGTGTTAAAGCTCTGGTGATTAAACATTTTTATTGTTATTGTAAAACTCCTTTGAACCATCTGTTTGTGAAGCTCATGAGGTCCTGAGCATCCTGACTATGAACAGTAAGAAAGATCTAAGTTGTTGGTGCAAAATTTGGTTGACATCGGATCGAGCTGGAGTCGAGGAAGACGAGGTCGCCATCGGTGACGTATAAAACAAAGTCCCGTTCGGAGTTGGTGGTGGTGACTCTGGTAGGATCCTTCGACGGTCAATTTAGCTCTTCTGGCCAATAGAAATGGAGTGCTCAGAGAGGAGTTCGGCATAGTTTCAGGAAGGAAAAGAAAGCTTAGAGAAAACGTATCTAGAGGGTCCTTTTTTATAGACGGAGCTTGTTGTAACTATTTTGATAAATGACCATCGTAATCGTTCTGATAAATGCCCATCGTAATCGTCCTGATAAATGCCGATCGTGATTGTCTTGATAAATGATAATCATAATTGTCGGGATAATTGTAACCGTTCAGTAGTAGGATCGTCTGTAGGAATCCGTCTGAAGAAACAGTCCGTAAGGAGTTCGATTTCCATAAAAGTCCGACTAGAGGAGGCGTCCGGAATGAGTTCGGCTTTCGTAGAAGCCCGACTACTGGAGGAGTCCGACTGCTGAAGGAGTCCGAAAGGAGTTCAACTTTCGTAAAAGTCCGACTATTGGAGGAGTTTGAAAGAAGTTCGGAAGGAGTTCGGCTTCCGTAGAAGCCCGACTGGAGGAAGAGTTTGGAAGGAGTTCGGCTCCCGTAGGAGCCCGACTGTTGAAGGAGTCCGAAAGGAGTTCAGCTCCCGTAGGAGTCCGACTGCTGGAGGAGTCCGGAAGGAGTTCGGCTTTCATAGAAGTCCGACTGCTGGAGGAATCCGAAAGGTCGACTGCTGTGAAAGTTCGGCTGGGGCTCGACTGTTGTGGAGTTCGGCTGGGGCTCGGTCGTTGTGGAGTTCGATTGGGTTCGGAGTCCAGCTGGAGGAGTTCGGCCACTGGATGAGTTCGGCTGCTGGAGGAGATTGGGTGGGGTTCGGCCGTTGGAATGAGAATTCCCAAGCGAAGCTCTTTCATGATTACCAGCTGCATTAGGCGAAGCACCACTTCGGTGGGAGCAGAATTTATCCCTAATAATAGTCCTCCCACTCCCGAGTTCGAAGTTCAAAGGAAGGGAGTACCAAAAAAGCGACCGTCGAAGTCTTTTTCCGGGTTCTACATTCGTTGAGGTTGAAGTGCGGGGGAGATCTTGCCTCCTATTGACGTTGAAGTTGAGGCTCGGGCGCAATAGGGCCGTTGTTGGGGCCTCTTCTCTCATCTCGTCTAAAATGAATGAGGTCTTCGACTTTGCTCACGTTAGGATGAGGTTCTCTTCTTGTTCCTAACGGGCTGTGGGGGCATATAAGGACCGTTGTCAGGGCTTCTTCTCCCATCTCATCTTAAGTGAATGTCTTCGACTTTGCTTGCATTAGAATGAGGTTCTCCTCCTATTTCTAACGGGCTGTAGGGGTACATAAGGACCATTATTAGGGCCTCTCCCTCCATCTCGTCTTAAGTGAACGAGGTCTTCGACTTTGCTCGCGTTAGGATGAGGTTCTCCTCTTGTTTCTAATGAGCCGCGGGGGCACATAGAGGCCGTTGTTAGGGCCTTTACCCCCATATCGTCTTAAATGAACGAGGTCTTTGACTTTGCTCGTGTTAGGACGAGGTTCTCCTATTCCTAATGGGCTGTGGGGGCACATAAGGGCCATTGTCAGGGCCTTCCCCCATCTCGTCTAAATTGAACGAGGCCTTCGACTTGCTCATGTTAGGACGAGGTTCTCCTCCTGTTCCTAACATGGCTACTATTGATTGCTTCTTTTCGGCAGTACATTCTTAGATTCTCTGAGTCTCAAAGTCGTGGGAGCGTTTTTCCCTGAGCTTCTTCAAGCGGGAAGTTCCGGACTGGACGATCTCCTCTATTTTATGTTAGCCTTCTCAAATTGGAGCAAGCTTCTCTTGGCTTTGAGGCTGAGAGATGACGGCTCGCCGAAGTACCAAACCCCCTAGAGCCCCCCAGAGGTAGCGTTGATGATGCCAGGAGGCGGCCGATCTCCTTGTTGTTCTTCCGTCATTGGTGGTTCTAATTGCGGTAGCGCCATTGGCTTGCTTCAGGCCAGCATATGTGGAGCATTGAAGGGGGTGTAGTTGTGAAACCTTCTCGGGGGAATTTCTTCACGTCCTTCCGTCGGGGCTTCCTTGACGACGAGCTCGAGAGGGAGTTCGGCCTTGCTTGCGCTCAGGGGGAGTCCGTGAGCACGGTCGAACTTTATTCCGCCCTCCTGTGAAACCTTCTGGGGGAACTTCTTCACGTTCTTTCGTCGGGGCTTCCTTAACGACGAGCTCGAGGGGGAGTTTGGCCTCGCTTGCGCTTAGGAGTCCGTGAGCATGGTCGAACTTCATTCCGCCCTTCTGTGAAATCTTCTCGGGGAACTTCTTCGTGCTCTTCCATCGGGGCTTCCTTTGACTATGAGCTCGAGGGGGAGTTCGGCCTCTCGCTTGCGCTCAGGAGAGGGCCCGTGAGCACGGCCGAATTTCATTCCGCGCCTCTCTTATGAAACCTTCTGGGGGAACTTCTTCGTGCCCTTCCATCAGGGCTTCCTTGACTACGAGCTCGAGGGGGAGTTCGGCCTCGCTTGTGCTCAGGGGGAGGGCCTGTGAGCATGGCCGAACTTCATTCCACCCTCCTATGAAACCTTATGGGGGAACTTTGTGCCCTTCCATCGGGGCTTCCTTGACTACGAGCTCGAGGGAGGGTTCGGTCTCGCTTGCGCTCAAGGGGAGTCCGTGAGCACGGCCGAACTTCATTCCGTCCGTGTGAAACCTTCTGGGGGAACTTCTTCGTGCCCTTCCATCGGGGCTTTCTTGACTACGAGCTCGAGGGGGAGTTCGACCTCACTTGTGCTCAAGGGGAGGGCCCGTGAGCACGGCTGAACTTCATTCCACCGTCGTGTGAAACCTTCTGGGGGGACTTCTTCGTGCCCTTCCATTGGGGCTTCCTTGACTATGAGCTCGAGGGGGAGTTCGGCCTCACTTACGCTCAGGGGGAAGGCCCGTGAGCACGGTCGAACTTCATTCTGCCCTTCTGTGAAACCTTCTAGAGGGAGAACTGCCCTCTTTTTCTCCTTCCTATGGGCAACGGGTATGCTAGGCCAAATGCTCTTCCTTAAGGCCGGTTCCTGGCATCCTGATGGCGGGTTTTCTGACGGAATCGCCGTCGGAGGCTGCCACATGGCCTGCACCATTTCGGTGAGACCCTGAACCCGCTGCATCAGCAGGTTAAACTGCTCCGGATCTACGATGGATACAGGTGGAGCTTGAGTTGTCGGAGCTGAAGTGGGGGCGGAGCTCTCCTGGGAGGCCTTTTTTCTCGAGGAAGAACTCTAGAGAGGAAGAAGAGAGATCTCTAGAGAGGGAGTAGAGAGATCATTGCTGAGCACTCCTTTAAGAACAAGGGTCCCTCAGAGACAGAGGCTCTTCCTCTAGCGCCAATTCTGTTGGTGCAGAATTTGGTTGACGTCGGATCGAGCTGGAGTCGAGGAAGACGAGGTCGCCTCTAGGACCTACAAAATAAAGTTCCATCTGGAGTTGGTGGTGGTGACTCCGGTAGGACCCTCCGACGGTCAAGTTAGCTCTTCTGGCCAATAGAAATGGAGTTCTCAGAGAGGAGTTTGGCAGAGTTTCGGGAAGGAAAAGAAAGCTTAGAGAAAACGTATTTGGAGGGTTCCTTTTTATAGACGGAGCTTGTTGTAATTGTCCTGATAAATGACCGTTGTTGGTGTAGAATTTGGTTGACGTCGGATCGAGCTGGAGTCGAGGAAGACGAGGTCGCCGTCGATGACCTGCAAAACAAGTCCCGTCTGGAGTTGGTGATGGTGACTCCGGTGGGACCCTCCGACGGTCAAGTTAGTTCTTCTGGCCAACAGAAATGGAGTGCTCAGAGAGTGGTTCGGCAGAGTTTCGAGAAGAAAAAGCAAGCTTAGAGAAAACGTATCTGGAGGGTCCCTTTTATAGATGGAGTTTGTTGTAACGATTCTGATAAATGATCGTCGTTAACTATTCTGATTAATGTCCATCGTAATCGTCTTGATAAATGCCGATCATGATTGTCCTGATAAATGACAATCATAATTGTTATGATAATTATAATCGTTCAGTAGTGGGATCATCTGTAGGAATCCGTCTGAAGGAACAGTCTGTAAGGAGTTCGGCTTCCATAAAAGCCCGACTGGAGGAGTCCGAAAGGAGTTCGGCTCCCGTAGAAGTCCGACTGGAGGAGTTCGGAAGGAGTTCAGCTTCCGTATGAGCCCGATTGCTGGAGAAGTTCGAAAGAAGTTCGGAAGAAGT
>QRFJ01000514.1:246689-357317 GCA_006176705.1 Cocos nucifera | reverse complement strand
ACTGTGGAGCAGTTCATTAAGGAGTCAGCTATCGTAGAAGCCCGACTGCTGGAGGAGTCCGGAAGGAGTTTGGCTGCCGTAGAGGTCCGACTATTGGAAGAATCCGGAAGGAGTTCGGCTTCCGTGGAAGCCCGACTGTTGGAGGAGTCCGGAAGGAGTTCGGAAGGTGGTGCTGTGGAAGTTCGGCTGGGGCTCAGTCGTTGTGGAGTTGGGCTGGGGCTCGGCCGTTGTGGAGTTCGGTTGGGTTCGGAGTCCAGCTAGAGGAGTTCGGCCACTGGACGAGCTCGGCCGCTGGAGGAGATCGGATGGGGTTCGGCCGCTGGGGTGAGAATTTTCGATCGAAGCTCTTTTATGATGACCAGCTGCATTAGGCTAAGCACCACTTCGGCGGGAGCGGGATTTATCCCCAAGAATAGTCCCCCCATTTTCGAGTTCGAAGTTCGAAGGGAGTACCAAAAAAAGCGACTGTCGAAGTCTTTTTCCGGGCTTTACACTCGTTGAGGTTGAAGCACGAGGGAGATCTTGTCTTCGACCGAGGTTGAAGGAAATCTTGTCTCCTGTTGACATTGAAGTTGAGGCTCGGATGCAATAGGGCCGTTGTTGGGGCCTCTCCTCTCACCTCGTCTAAAATGAACGAGGTCTTCGACTTTACTCACATTAGTACGAGGTTCTCCTTCTGTTCCTAACGGACTGTGGGGGCACATAAGGACCGTTGTCAGGGTTTCTTCCCCCATCTTGTCTTAAGTAAACGTCTTCGACTTTGCTCACGTTAGGACGAGGTTCTCCTCCTATTTCTAACGGATTGTGGAGGCATATAAGGGCCGTTGTCAGGCCTCTCCCTCCATCTCGTCTTAAGTGAACGAGGTCTTCGACTTTGCTCGCGTTAGGACGAGGTTCTCCTCCTGCTCCTAACGGGCTGCGGGGGCATATAAGGGCCATTGTCAGGGTCTCTCCCTCCCATCTCATCTTAAATGAACGTGGTCTTCGACTTTTTTAGCGTTAGGATGAGGTTCTCCTCCTGTTCCTAACGGACTGTGGGGGCATATAAGGGTCGTTGTCAGGGCCTCTCCCCCATCTCGTCTAAAATGAACGAGACCTTCGACTTGCTCATGTTAGGTCGAGATTCTCCTTCTGTTCCTAACATGGCCACTATTGATTGCTTCTTTTCAGCAGTACATTCTCGGATTCTCCGAGTTTTAAGGTCATAGGAGTGTTGTTCTCTTGAGCTTCTTCAGGCGGTAAGTCTAGAATCGGACGACCTTCTCTATTTTATGTTGGCCTTCTCAATTTGGTGCAAGCTTCTCTTGGCTTTGAGGTTGGGAGATGACGGCTCGCTGAAGGACCAAGCCCCTCCCCCCAGAGGTAGCGTTGATGATGCCGGGAGGCGGCCAACCTCTTTGTTGTTCTTCCATCATTGGTGGTTGTAATTGCGGTAGTGCTGTTGGCTTGCTTCAGGCCGGCGTATGTGGAGCATTGAAGGGGGCGTAGTTGTGAAACCTTCTGAGGAAAACTTCTTCACGTCCTTCCGTCGGGGCTTCCTTGACAACGAGCTCGAGGGGGAGTTCGGCCTCGCTTGCGCTCAGGGGGAGTCCATGAGCACGGCCGAACTTCATTCCGCCCTCCTGTGAAACCTTTTCGGGGGAACGTCTTCACGTTCTTCCATCGGGGCTTCCTTGACGACGAGCTCGAGGGGGAGTTCGGCCTCGCTTGCGCTCAGGGGGAGTCCGTGAGCATGGCTGAACTTCATTCCGCCCTCGTGTGAAACCTTCTGGGGGAACTTCGTATCCTTCCATCGGGGCTTCCTTGACTACGAGCTCGAGGGGGAGTTCGACCTCACTTGCGCTCGGGGAGTCCGTGAGCACGGCCGAACTTCATCCCGCCCTCTTTGTGAAACCTTTTGGGGGGAACTTCTTCACGTCCTTCCGTCGGAGCTTCCTTGACGACGAGCTCGAGGGAGAGTTCGGCCTCGCTTGCGCTCAGGGGGAGTCCGTAAGTACGGCTGAACTTCATTTCGTTCTCGTGTGAAACCTTCTGGGGGAACTTCTTCGTGCCCTTCCATCGGGACTTTCTTGACTACGAGCTCGAGGGGGAGTTCGGCCTCGCTTGCGCTTAGGGGAGTCCGTGAGCACGGCCGAACTTTATTCCGTCCTCGTGTGAAAACCTTCTGTGGGGTCTTCTTCGTGCCCTTCCATTGGGGCTTCCTTGACTACGAGCTCGAGGGGGAGTTCGGCCTCGCTTGCGCTCAGGTGGAGGGCCCATGAGCACGGCCGAACTTTATTCCGCCATCCTGTGAAACATTCTGGGGGGAGAACTTCTGCTCTCTTTTTCTCCTTCCTAAGGGCGACGGGTATGCTAGGCCAAAAGCTCTTTCTTAAGGTCGATTTCTGGCATCTTGATGGTGGATTTCCTGGCGGAATCGTCGTTAGAGGCTGCCGAATGGCCTGCACCATTTCGGTGAGACCCTGAACCCGCTGTATCAGCAGGTTAAACTGCTCCGGATCTACGATGGATGCAAGTGGAGCTTGAGTTGCTGGGGCTGAAGCGGGGGCGGAGCTCTCTCGGGAGGCCTTTTTTCTCGACGAAGAACTTTAGAGAGGAAGAAGAGAGATCTCTAGAGAGGGAGTAGAGAGATCGTTGCTGAGCACTCCTTTAAAAATAAGGGTGCCTTAGAGTCAGAGGTCCTCCTTCTAGCGCCAATTCTGTTGGTGCAAAATTTGATTGACGCCGGATCGAGCTGGAGTCGAGGAAGACGAGGTCGCCGCCGATGACCTGCAAAACAAAGTTCCATCCGGAGTTGGTGGTGGTGACTCTGGTAAGACCCTCCGACGGTCAAGTTAGCTTTTCTAGCTAAAAGAAATGGAGTGCTCGAGAGGAGTTCGGCAGAGTTTCGAGAAGGAAAAGCAAGCTTAGAGAAAACGTATTTGGAAGATCCTTTTTATAGACGAAGTTTATTGTAACTGTCCTGATAATTGACCGTCGTAACCGTTCTGATAAATGCCCATCGTAATCGTCCTGATAAATGCTGATCGTGATTGTCTTGATAAATGACAATCATAATTGTCGTGATAATTGTAACCGTTCAGTTGTGGAATCGTCTGTAGGAATCTGTCTGAAGGGACAATCTGTAAGGAGTTCAGCTTCCATAAAAGCCCGACTGTAGGAGTCCGAAAGGAGTTCGACTCTCGTAGAAGCCCGACTGGAGAAGGAGTTTGAAAGGAGTTTGGTTCTCGTAGAAGTCCGACTACTAGAGGAGTTCGGCTCCCGTAGGAGCCCGACTGCTGGAGGAGTTCGGCTCCCGTAGGAGTCCGAAAGGAGTTTGGAAGGAGTTCGGCTCTCGTAAAAGTCCGATTGTTGGAGGAGTTCGGCTTCTGTAGGAGTCCGATTGGAGGAGTCCAGAAGGAGTTCGGCTCCCGTAGGAGCCCGACTGCTGGAGGAGTCTGGCAGGAGTTTTGGCTTCCATAGGAGTCCGACTGCTGGAGGAGTCCGAAAGGAGTCCGGAAGTAGTTCGGTTCCCGTAAAAGCCCGATTGCTGGAGGAGTTCGGATGGTGTTCGGCTGCTGTAGAAGTCCTACTGTTGGAGGAGTCCGGAAGGTGTTTGGTTATCGTAGAAGCCCGACTGCTGGAGGAGTTCGGAAGGAGTTTGGCTCCCGTGGAAGCCTGACTGCTGGAGGAGTCCGGAAGGAGTTTGGCTCTTGTAGAAGCCCGACTATTGGTGGAGTCCGGAAGGAGTTCGGCTCCCGTAGAAGTCCGATTGTTGGAGGAGTTCGGAAGGTGGCATTGTGGAAGTTCGGCTGGGGCTCGGCCGTTGTGGAGTTTGGTTGGGGCTCGGCCGTTGTGGAGTTCGATTGGGTTCGGAGTCCAGCTAGAGGAGTTCGACCACTGGACAAGTTCGGCCGCTGGAGGAGATCGGATGGGGTTCGGCCGCTGGAGTGAGAATTTCTGATCGAAGCTCTTCCCTGATTACCAGCTGCATTAGGCTAAGCACTACTTCGGCGGGAGCGGGATTTATCTCCAACAATCGTCGTAACCATTCTGATAAATGCCCTTCTAATCATCCTGATAAATGCCGATCGTGATTATCTTGATAAATGACAATCATAATTGTCGTGATAATTATAACCGTTCAGCAGTGGGATCATCTGTAGGAATCCGTCTGAAGGAACAGTCTGTAAGGAGTTTGGCTTCCATAAAAGCCCAATTGGAGGAGGATTTCGGAAGGAGTTTGGCTCTCGTAGAAGTCTGACTGGAGGAGTCCGGAAGGAGTTCAGCTCCCGTAGAAGCCCGACTACTGAAGGAGTTCGGCTTTCATAGGAGCCCGACTGCTGGAGGAGTCCGAAAGGAGTTCGGCTCCCGTAGGAGCCCGACTGCTGGAGGAGTCCGAAAGGAGTTCGGCTTCCGTAGAAGCCCGACTACTGGAGGAGTTCGGTTTCCATAGGAGCCCGACTGCTGGAGGAGTCCGAAAGGAGTTCGGCTCCCGTAGGAGCCCGACCGCTAGAGGAGTCCGAAAGAAGTTTGGCTCCTATAGAAGTCCGACTGGAGTAGGAGTTTGGAACGAGTTCGAAATGAGTTCGGCTCCCGTAGAAGCCTGACCACTGGTGGAATCCGGAAGAAGTTTGGCTCCCTTAGAAGCATGATTGGAGGAGTCCGGAAGAAGTTCGGCTCCCGTAGGAGCCCGACTGCTGGAGGAGTCTGGAGAGAGTTCGGAAGGAGTTCGGCTTCCATAGAAGTCCGACTGGAGGAGTCTAGAAGGAGTTTGACTCCTATAGAAGCCCGACTGTTGGAGGAGTTCGGAAGGAGTTCGGCTTCCATAGAAGCCCGACTGCTGCAGGTGTTCGGAAGGTCGGCCGCTGTGGAAGTTCGGCTGGGGCTCGGTCGTTGTGGAGTTCGATTGGGTTCGGAGTCCAGCTGGAGGAGTTCGGCCACTGGACGAGTTCGGCCGTTGGAGGAGATTGGGTGGGGTTCGGTCGTTGGGATAAGAATTTTCGATTGAAGCTCTTCCGTGATTACCAGCTGCATTAGGCTAAGCACCACTTCGGCGGGAGTGGGATTTATTCCCAACACAAGTCATCCATCAATAATATCATGCATGGGGCACATGAATTGTGTGAGCCCCTTCTAGTTTTCATGAGGCTCATTAAATCTATCTATTGTGCCAATTTTAAGATCCCATTATAAGTTCTCTTCTTATGAGAATTATGCCCCTCCACATTCATTCTGTAATCAATGAATGGACAAAAAAAAGGGGCATGTTTTGTCACAAATTTACTGTAAGTAATCTTAATTGATAGGATCTTAACCATCCACCAAGTGCTCCTTTTTGCCTAAATCATGTGCACTTTGCATGTTAAGATCTAGGCAGAAATTTGCAGATTATATGAAAGTAAGTTGTCCCCAAGGTTTGAAATATCAATCAATTCGATATGTTTCCATCAACATGTAACATATTGAAGCCTTCTCGATACAGGGTGGTTCTGGTTCCGTACAGGGAGGCTCAGTTTGGTATAGGGAGACTTGGTTCAAGCGAAAAATATCCAAACCATCCTCAAGTGGCCCAAATCAAGAGTGGATGAAGCTGTTCAATGATAGAATTGAGGCAAGTTTGTTTGGATCAATCTTGGACAGCACCCAAACTAAGCACCACCCAATTGCCCACTCAGGAAAGTGGGTTAAAGGGTGATTTTACCTTGTTTTCAACCATTTGAAGGTGGACATAAGAGGAAGAGGGAACATGCTGCTACAAGGGTTTTCACATCAGATGGACTAATTTAAAAACATTTGTATGCTAGAAATTCATTCTAGTTAGGTAATTTTCTTCCATGCATTTTTTTAATTTGACCATTAATTCATGACTTATTGGTAATATTAAGGGAAAACTCCACCAAATTGAGATTACATTTTATTTAATCATTGGCCTTATGCCCTAGAATATAAATCCAAAATCAAAATTAACAAATTTTTAATTTAAATTTGACACATATTGTTTTCTAAGTATTTTAGTCTGCAAGTTATATTATGTGATATTAATGCATGTGTTCAACTTCAGAACACACAGAAAACCTTAACTAAGGCAATTAACTGGATGTTCCCACCTTATTTCTTAGAAAAACATACACTTAGATGAGAAACCATGCTAAAATTCTAAAGTTAGAGTTTGAACGGCTGACCAAGGGATTCTTGGGCATATCTATGACTATAAATTCCCATGTATACACTTTGTTGGTACAATTCTTGATGTGACATGTGTTGTACATGGTATTTTGATCCTTGAGTGTCTAATTAATAAATGATAAATTAAGGTTTTGTTTGAGATGGCTTGGACAGCTATAGTGTAGGCAAAGTAGCTTCTATAACAAATGGGATGTAAATCTGGTAAAAGGTAGTATTGCTATCTCTATAGCTAATCCTGAGTTCGTGGATTAAGGCTTGTACTATATGTCAATTATGCTCAGAGGCATAATTTAACATTGCATAGATAATTTAATGGACAAATAGTTTTATTCCTATTGTTGCTTTACAGCTGAGCACCATGATGTCATGTTCAAAGCAAACATCACATAGATGCATTGGTATGATGATTTGTTACTAGATCTAAATTTTGAAGAAAGAATCACTTGGAGTGAAAAGTTGAAGTTCTGTGTCATGCATTATAAAGATGATTAAGGGCAGAATTTTTAGTATTTTTTCATGATTCTTAGCTAGATCTATTTTATTTTTTGCATATTTATCAAATTGTTATATGGCATAGAAGATTTTCTACCCCCACATGTTTAATTGTCGAGAATTCTTAATGATGAACAATGTTGATTTTTCTTCATGGATAGCTTAGAAATCTACCGTAAATGGTTTTTTTTTTTTTGAGTGAATCATAAATGTTTTTCTTGTAAATGGTTTTTAGGTTGTTTTGATACTTTTTAAATGTTTTTTGGTGTTCACTTATGTAAGAAAATTCTATCAAAATTGATGGTCTTGATTAGGTCCTGTTAAATGTTAGGCTATTGCTGCTGCAAGACTTAAGGGTGGATATCCTGAAAGAGTCGGTCAACCTGAGTGTCAGGTAACCGTATATTATCATTTTCCCCTCAAAGTTTGTTCTCTTTATTTCTTTAGAAATTTTCCTTGCTTTTAAACGTATGAGTTTATTGGTAGTAAATAAATTTTGATCCATTACTGCTTGGTGTAGTTGTGTTGCAACCTCCTGAAAAAGGAAAAAAAAACTATGGAAATTTCTGCATAATATGATTTAGTTTCTCTTAGTCAAGAATCAACACATTGTGCTGCTATGCATAAAAGGTTTCAAAGGCCTCTAGCAAGGTTTAGGATATCGGTGCTGACCATGATTTTGAAGGTTTCTTATCTGATTGGTACGATATTAGTTCATACTGTACCAACTTTGGATGTATTGCATCTCGATACTATATACTTTGAGAAATTTGCACCAAGTAGATGCAATAAGTATCTCTTATTCATAATATTGTTGTACCATAATACATTTCAATATGGTTAATCAATTTTATAATTGTAATTATAGTTAATTTTAAAATTTTTATTATATATTAATAATTTAATTTAAAAATATAGGATTCTGAAAATTGAATTTTTTAAGAGTTATGTGGACACTCCTATAGCTATACACGCACACACAGTGGATAACTAGTTTTTGGTCAAAAAATTTGGAGTACATGCTTAGGTGCTCCGGAATGTATGAAATGCATCCAAATTGTGCAATTAGTGAGAAGCATGTGCAATAATAATGCACATTTTCTACAAAATTTTCCTCCCTAAAATTATTTTTATTTTATTTTAATAATTAATTTAATTCATAAATAATATAATTAGAATAAAAATGAAATATATATTAAAAACGAATATTAGTATGCTGTAGTGCATCCAACAACATATTCTAATTTCATTCCAAATAGAAAAATTTGGCATGAGGTTTGTTTTTCTACTTTTTTTCAGTTAGAGGCCAAAAAAACACTATAATGTGATCGGAATTTGTTGGATCAAGCATGTATTCCAGCATTCAGGAGATGGTGGAACTGCTGCACCACCATCCTCCTCCCTTGCTCTCTCGTCCACTCTTGTTGTCTTGGTCAAAAGCAAGGATTTAGGTCCCTAGGACAGGTTACTATCCCATGTGTCAGGACAAGACGATACCGTTAACCAGTGTTTTTGGAACCGACCTGAATCGGGCGGTTCGGGGCATTCTGAACCGAATTGGCGCCAAATCGTCCCGATTCAGCCATGAAAATCGGCACAGAAAAAAATAAAAAATAGAAAATCGCCCGGTTCGGCCCCAAATCGGGCGGTACAAGCCTGAACCGATCGGTTCGGCCCTATTTCGGACCGAACCGAATGGTTCGGCCCTGTTTCGAATCGATCCGAACGGTTCGGTACTCATTTAAGGGAAAGAGGCAGAGAGGAAGCCTCCTCTTCTTATTTTTGGGTTTGCCTCGAATTTTTGCTCGCCCTCCCACTCCAGAAACACCAAGAAAACAAAGAAGGAAGATTGATTAGAGGTAAGTAACTCATCGTAGCTCTCTCTCTTCTCTTTTCCTTCTTTTTTTTTTTTTAAAAAAATTCGTAAAAAATGAAAAAAAAGGAGAAATTATGTCAAAATTTTATTTTTTTGTATGATTTTAATATATGATTTTATATTGAAAAGATTTTTTTTAATTAATTTAAGCATATTAAGATCCATTGATATCTGATTTATGTATTTTAGATTCGCATCACATACGATTAACATTATTTTCAAATTTTAAGGGGTACAAATATTAATTAATATTATTGAATAATAATTTAAATATTTTTTCAAAAAAAAATTATTGAATATTTTCTTGAAAAATAATAAAAAACAGTCAAAAAAAATTAAACCAGCACGCTACCCATACCGTGTGTCGGTATGGTTCGTTATCGGTATTGTACCGTATCGATCAGCGACTGGCACGGTCACCGGTACTGATACCAAAAATCTTGCTGCTAACAGCCCAATGTCCCAATTTGGACATTATCGAATATCTCCTGTCCTAAGTGTCAGGACAAGTTGGGATGGCGGCGCATCCCGTTCCATAGAAAAATTGGGATAACCCATCCCACGGGATTTAAAACCTTGATCAAAAGGGTCTTTGGGTAGTTGGAGCTCCTGAAAGTGGGAGAACTCTCTCTCTCTCTCTCTTCTTTTTCATAAATCAGCTCCCTCACTAGTCTAGGCTCGGTGCTGGCTGGACCAGCCATGGTACAGGCCTGAACCAGTTTGTAATTTGAGATGCACCACAATAGCTTTGGTGTCTCACACCTGGTGATGGTGTCAGTTTTCCATTAGCATGCTAAGGTACTAGTGGTACCATCCTTGGTTCATATCTTGGATATCTCAGTGGGTGATTGTTTACCAAGATTACTTTGATAGCGGTCTATCTTAGCTAAGATGGAAGACTTGAGAAATTCAAAGGAAAAGAGATCAAATATCCCAAAATCTTTGCCAACATCTAATAGCGGGGTTTTGAAATATCTGCTAATATAGTTGAAGAAAGTTTAACCACTGTTTTATAGCTTGATTTTAATTTTACTAGATAAAAACCCTTTTTAAAATGCTAAGAGAAATGATTAAAAAATTTGGCCAACATAATATCTTGTTGATTGATATCTCAGGTCATATCATCTATATCAGCTGAGGTAATAAGCGCTATATTTTATGTATACTGTATCAGTGAGTGATGAAAACCTTGGTGTCCATTGGAGAAAGTAGAGTTGTCTCTAGCCATCTTTTGAGATTCTTCAAAACTTAGTTTATGGATGATGACAGTCTATATAAAAGAAGCAATCTGCTATCTTGTTATTTGATAGACCTCTACTCTGGTTTATTATCTTATGGAATTTGGATCTCTTTGGGATTTTTTAACCTGGGAAAATTATGCTTTCATTCTTTTGGGAGATATACGCTTGTGCTGAGTGCTCAAGCATTGAGTGGCAAGGGATGTTTAGCTAGCAAATCATGAAAGTGTAAATCTTTGAGTTTTGCTGCTTTTGAAACAGAGGATGTGATCAAGCCTAGTCACAAGTACCAAGATTTGCCACCTCATGCCGGCCCTCGTACCAGTACCGTTGTATTACAGTGTTAGTATACAGTATGGTATGGACTGTGAGATGTACCGAGTGTTGGTACGGTATGAGACTGCATGCCACTTCGGTATGTAGTATGGTACAATACCAACCGGTATGCAAATCTTGACAGGTAAAATGCTTGCAGCTAATGTTCAGAAGGATGGTCACAACAAATGAATGCTCTTGAGGCAACTTGATATTATAATGCTGAATTGCTTGGCTGACGCCTTAGGCAAAAGAAAAGGAAAAAAGGGAGAAAGAAAGCAGGCAGCATGACTGCTGCTTTATCCATTTCCTAATGCTGCTATCTATAGCATTCCTTGTCCTTCCTCATCCTCTCTTTTCCTAGAAGCATTAGAAACTTGTTGTTATTGCCTTCCTATTTTAATTCCACTTCTCTTTATTCTGCATGTGGGACCCTTACATGAATAGCCCCACTATGGTCAAAGGGGGACACAGATTTGAAAGCATCTGATGCACATACGGAAATGTTTGATTTGTTGATATTTTGTTGTTTGAATGCAATTTTTTTTTAACATATATGTTGTCCAGGTTTTTTTGATACGCATTCAACTTGGCATTTACTTCACCGATATTTTAAATTTGTTTTACCTAGTCTAATTGTACTCTATCTTTCCTATCACTTACTAAGTGTTTGAAATTCATTTCTTTATCCATTTAATCTCTAATGACCAGTGTTTTAACTAACTTTCTCTCTATTTACCCTTTTCTAGTATTATGTTAAGACTGGAACATGCAAATTTGGAGCTACGTGCAAATTTCACCACCCCAAAGATAAGGCTGGAATTCTTGGGAGAGCTGAACTAAATATTTTAGGATATCCAATTCGTCCGGTTTGTGGTTGCCAGTTTTTAATATTTTGTTTGTATTATCCAGGATTTTAATTAATCATTACACTTCATGCTAGTTGTGTTTCCATGAAAACTCGTGTGTTTTTTTTTTTGGTTGTAGAACGAGGAGGAGTGTGCATATTATTTAAGAACTGGACAATGTAAATTTGGGAACACTTGTAAATTTCATCATCCACAGCCTTCTAATGTGATGGTTACATTACGCGGTTCTCCTTTTTATCCTCCTGTACATTCACCCACCTCCCCTAGTCAGTCCTATGCTGGTGGTTTGACAAGCTGGCCATCATCAAGAGCCTCTTTCATTCCAAGCCCTCGATGGCAGGGTCCTTCAAGCTATGCTCAAGTGATTCTTCCTCAAGGGTTGGTTCACGTTCCCAGCTGGAATGCGTATCCTGTGAGTTCTGTTTTCACACTTCCATTATATTCTGGACTTAGTAGTACCTCATTCATATAAAGAGCTTGGTTGCTCTCTTGATTATCCAACATACACGGCATTTGACCAATGGTTCGTATCAAGAATATGATTTTCTTGATAGTGTGATATACTGTGGTGTGGTCCATTATGCTTATATTTATGCACGTCTATGTATATGGTGCTCTGTAGAACCCTCTTTTCATTTTCTAATATACTCTAGTGTGGTCCATCATGCTTATTATATATATGCCATGTCTGTGTATATGGTGCTATATAAAAGTCTTTCTTCATTTTCGTTTTTGTTTTTCCTTAAACTTTGTCTACTTGGACAACTAATTGTAATTTGTAAATATAGTGTTACTCTTTGAGCATGGAACTTTCTGTACTTTTGTGCATGCTAAGGTGACTAACTTGCTCTTCTCATTTTCCTTTGTCTAGGTGCTGTCTTGTTCGGCTAAATTCTTTTTTCCTACTTTATATGTTACAATGCAAACACTGGAACCTTGACCTCATAAAGATAGTTAACTCCTTTTTTATCGTAGTTTTACACCCCTTGTTTTTGAAAGAAAATAGCAAGCAAGGTTTTGAGATTTGATTTTAATATTGAGTATTTTGTATTGAATCAATACTTGTTAGCCCTCTGTACCGATACTATGTACCACACCGGCATACTATGTTGACACTCAAAATGCCCACACTGGTTGGTTGTTGGTACAAGTATGGGTACCTATACCTAAAAACCTCAATTACAAGCATAGTGCAATATTATAATATGAAAATTAGATTATCCAAACTAACCTTCATTATTGTGCCTTGTGGCAAAAGTTCTAACCATGGTTTTCCGAACCATGCTAAACGGTTCAAAGTGTACTGAACCAGACTGATTGGCTACCAGCATGGTTTGACATATAAAATCAGTTCACCCTCATAGTGATTAGACGACATCTAATACTCCTTGATTACAACCTTGAACCTCATTGCTCAAAACCCTAATCCTTCATCCTCAGTGCTTGATGATGACGTCGAAAGATGACACCACTACCATCACTGCCAAAGTCCCCCAAGCCTTAGGAAAGTCTCTCTCTCTCCCTCTCTCACTTGATGGCAGCCTCTCTCTGCCTCTCTCTATCTTGGCCTCTCTTTCTCCCTCTTTTTCTCTCCCTATTGATGTAAAATCCGAAGAAAAAGAAAGAAGAAAGAAAAAAAAATTGAAAAGAAAGAAAAACTCCAATCAATTCTCGTAATTTTTCAATCAATTGTTTAGGTATGTTTTTCTCCACATAAGTGGAATATTTAAATAAAGAAACAGAAACATAACCTAATAGAATTCTAACAGCTGACTTGAATCCTAACAAAACTCTTGTTACAGAATCCTAACAAAATTAGGATTTCTAACAAAATAAAATAACCTAAATAAATTCACAAAAATTAAGCTCATAAAAATAAATTAGGGTTAAGGTTTAGCGATGCTTCTTCCTGGAATACATGCGCAATCCCTGATTCCTATCATTCCCTTCTGGCTGGAAAGAATTCGACTCTAACGAAGAATTGATGTAATCTTCTAAAATATCTGGATCAATACGTCGTAGTTCTTCCTCGAGAATCCACGTAACATCTGAATCTGGACGCCCTTGCCACTTGATAAAAAATCTTCGAAATCCTCCATTAGCAGAAGAAATAATTTCATCTATAAGAGTGCGTCCAATTTGGTCTGATAAAGCCGGTGGAAGTAATGGAAGAACTAGAACTGGCATTGAAGGAGGAATATGATCCCTGCTATCACCTGCATGCATAGTAGGAGGCTCGAATATGCCTCGATAAGATAGCAAGTCCTCAACATTAAAAATTGGACTAAATTTTAAATCAGAAGGTAATTCTATATAATATGCATCAGATCCAAGTTCACGAAGGATGCGAAAAGGATCGATGGCTCGAGCATGTAACTTTTTGAATGAATTTTATGGATAACATTTAGGACGAATACGAACCATAACATAATCATCTTCGTTAAACTCTAATTTTCTACAATGAGCATCAACGGCAAGTTTATATTTTTCTGTATTCATGGCAATCTTTTGTTTGATTTCAGTATGAATTTTATTAATGTGTTTAGCAAAAGAAGTCGTAGACTCAGAAGTACGGTTATTCATAGGTAATTCATAGGTAAGGAAATAAGATCAATAGGTTGACGAGAATTAAAACCATAAACAATTTCAAAAGGGTTTTTGCCAGTAGACCTATTCACTAAGTTATTATAAGCAAATTCTATGATAGGCAATGACAAATCCCATATTCCTATTTATCTCCAACTAGACACCTAAGTAAATTAGCAAGACTTCTATTTACAACTTCTATTTGATCATCTATCTGAGGATGAAAAGCTGAAGAAAATTTTAAAGAGATTCCAAATAATTTTCATAGGATTTTCCAAAAATAACTTACAAATTTGACATCACGATCAGATACTATTAAAGTAGGTAATCCGTGAAGTCTAAAAACTTTCCTAAAGAATAACTTAGCAATAGAAGAAGCATCAGAAGTCTTGTGACAAGGAATATAGTGTGCTATTTTAGAAAATTTATCAACAATCACTAAAATTGAATCATGTCTCCTTGCAGTTCTAGGTAGTTCAAGCATAAAATCCATACTAAGATCTTTCCATGGGGAATGAGGAATCGGTAAATCAGTATATAATTCAGTATTTTGTGTTTTAGCCTTAGCTAATTGACATGTACGACACTGGAATAAAATTCTAGCTATGTCCTTTTTAAGAGATGGCCAGCAAAATTTATTCTCAACTATAGCTATAGTTTTATTTTATCCAAAATGACCTACTAATCCTCCTGCATGAAGTTTTCAGACAAGAAAATTTTGTAAAGATATTTGAAGTATACAAAGATGACAACCTTTAAATAAGTAACCGTCTCTAATCACAAAGTCAAATTCTTGACGGTTTTCTTGACTAATCTTTTGATAAATATCAAAAAAATCAGGACAATGATGGTAATCATCTTTTACTCATTTAAAATCAATTACCTCGATATTCATGGATCGTAAGATAGTAATCACTGTACTTAATGCATTAGCAGTCTTATTCTCAATACCAGCTTGATGTTTGAGAACAAAAATATAATTCTGAAGAAACTCTATCCATTTAACATGCCTAGCACTAAGCTTCTTCTAGGATTGAATGTATCTAAGGGACAGGTGATCGAAATATAGAACAAACTCTTTAGATAAAAGATAATATCGTCAATACCTAACGGCTTGAACTACAGCATAAAATTCTTTGTTATATCCAGAGTATTTTTGCTTAGTTTTATTGAGTTTCTTTTACTAAAATAGGCTATAGGATCCTCCTGGCTAAGAACTTCAATTCTTATACCTGATGCATCGCAGGCTACTTTAAAAATTTTGAAAAAGTCAGGATGTATCAGTACATGTGTCTCAGTCATCCTAAGCTTTATTTCATTAAAAGCTCTAGCAGCATTAGTCGTCCAATGAAACTCACCTTTCTTCATGCAATTTGTAATAGGAGCCATGATGGTACTGAACTCTCTAATAAACCATCTATAGAAAGAAGCTAGATCGTGAAAACTATGAACCTCAGAAAGGAATTTTGGTTTAGGTCATTCTTTTATTGCTTTTACTTTCTCAGGATCAGTCATGATACTTTAGGAGGATACGACATACCCTAAAAATAATACTTGAATCCGAAGGAATGAACATTTTTTAAGATTAATATATACTAGTGGATCTAAGAGTAATAAAAATTTTTCTAAGATGACCTAGGTGTTCTTTCCTAGACTTACTGTAGACTAGAATATCATCAAAATAGACAACAAAGAATCTACCAATGAAAGGTCTCAATAATTCAGTCATAAATCTCATAAATGTACTAGAAGCATTGGATAACCCAAATGTCATAACTAACCATTCATAAAGTCCATCTTGGGTTTTAAAAGTAGTTTTTCATTCATCTCCAGGTCGAATTCTAATTTGATGATACCCACTACGTAAATCAAATTTAGAATAGATTACAGAGCCAGTTAACTGATCAAGCATATCTTCAAGCCTAGAAATGGAAAATCTATACTTGACAGTAATCTTATTGATAGCTCTGCTATCTACACACATCCTTCATGTATCATCTTTTTTGTGTCAAAAGGGCTGGTACGACACACGGACTAAGACTAGGACGAATATGACCTTTCTGTAGCAGACCATCTATTTTTCTCATTTTCTCACGTTCCTTAGGATTTAATCTGTAATGTGGAAGATTAGGTACTTGAGATCCTGGAACTAAATCAATGGCATACTGAATATCTCGTAAAGAAGGAAGGCCATCTGGTATTCTTTCTAGAGTCACATCCTTAAATTCTTCTAATAGCAGTTCAATCTTAGGAGGTGGATTATTTTGGATGTCTGAAGTTAATCGAATTTCTTCTTTAGAAATGACTGCTAATATAACTCCAGATTCTGAACTTTCTTCTTCAAATTTCTTATGAGTTAAAATATGACAGTTCTTTTGTTTAGGAGGTTGAGATGCATTCTTGTCTTTTTTGGAAGGTAGGGACTCACTAGATTTTGCAGGATTTAACCTAATTTTCTTATCTTTATATGTATACACATAGGTATTCTTTCTACCAAAATTATGAACATCTACATCATAGATCCATGGTCGACCTAATAAAATACTAGCAACTTCCATGGGTAGGATATCACACATAATCTTAGCAGAATAAGCTTTCATTTTAATTGATACTAGACAACATTCATTAATAGGGGGATGTTTTGTCTACCCAGGCAACTCTATAAGGATGAGGATAAGGTTTTAGTTTTAATCTATTAATGGCAGACTTAGATACTACATTCATAGAATTACTACCATCAATGACTAGTTTACATATCTTATCCCCATACTGTACGTATGTGTGAAAAATACTAGTACGTTTTCAAGTTTCAGAATCTGCAGGGGTAGTGACTATACAACACGTAATATTAATCTGACCTCCTAACTCTTCATATTCTTCCTCGTATTCTTTTTCTAAATTGGCTGGTTCTAAGGGACTTAAATTCTTCTGATGCATTTTCATTTGGAATTGCTTCTTTATATTATGATTCTATGGTCAAGGTATGATGTGGATATCTAGCAGCTATGCCATCTTTTTCATGGCAATAATGACACTCCATGTTTGATGAACTAGCTGATTGAGATATTTTTGGTACAGGTTCTCGAATCCTAGTATCTATGGGATTGGGTCTTGAACGGGAAGGGGCTACTTGTGACACATTCTTTGTACGGCTAACAGGAATAGACCTAGACTATCCAGATTCAGTAGAAAAAGTAGCTCCTCTCCTTTTACTTGAAGTTCAATGAAATTTTTCTATTTTTAGGGCTTTGTGATAGGCTTCTCCTACAGAATTGGATGAATATAAGAAAATTTTTCTTTTTAAATTATTTCATAAATCGCTAATAAATTTAGAAACTAATTTTCATGACTCAGATATATCACATCTCAATTGTAGATCCTCAAAACGAGTTATATAATCAGTTATGCTAGTATTTCCTTGTCTAAAAGTGTACTATTGATCCAATAATTGATCTTTATAATAAATAGGAACATGTTTTTCACGTAGTTTGAATTTCATTTTTTCTTAAAGCACTATAGGAGGATATCCTACTCGTTCTAATTTTCTTTTAACAGTTTGCCAATACCGCTTGGCAGATTCTATTAGTTTAATTTTGGTGAAGTGAATGCGAGAGGCATCTGACATGTGATACCACTCAAAATAGGATTTTAGATCTAATAACCAGTTATGGAAGGTATTGACGAAGAAACTGGTTGTCGTCGGAATCAGTTGGAGCGGAGGTGGACGAGGTCGCCGTCGGAAATCTGCAAAACGAAGTCCCGTCTGGAGCCGATGGGGGGTGACTCCGGCAGGACTCTCCGACGATCAAGTCAGCTCTGGCCAACAGGAATGGAGTGCTCGGAAATGAGTTCTGCAGAGCTTGAAGAAGAAGAGAGCTTAGAGCTTAGAGATTAGAGATTAGAGATTAGAGGGTAGAGTTAGCATATCTGGAGGGTCTTGTTTATAGGCGGAGCCTGATTGATGGTGGTGGCCATATCGCCTGGTAGCGAGCCGTCGGGACCGCATGGAGTTTGGTACGGAAAGGAAGGCGTTGTCAGGTGGCAGCCATGTCATTCGATTGCGGGCCGCATGGGGTCGGTTACGAAATGTGGCGTCGCCAGTAGTGGTGGCCATGTCGTCCGACTGCGGGCCGCATGGAGTTGGTTACGGAGAGAGTGGCGTCGCCAGTAGTGGTTGTCATGTCGTCCGGTTGTGGACTGCATGGAGCTGGTTACGGAGAGTGGCGTCGCCAGTAGTGGTGGCGGCGGCCATACCGCCGAGGTCCGACAGCCGTAGCTCGAGGAAGCAGGCGTTGGTTGGTGGGCTCGGGCATATACCAATTTCAAAGAAGTTCGGGCTCCAAGAGGAGTTCGGCCAAAAGGGGGAGCTCGGAAGAAGTTCGATTCCTGAGGGAGTCCAATCGGAGCTCGGCCGCTGAAGAGCTCGGTCAGGGTGCAACCGCTGAGGAGTTCGGCTAAAGCCTTGCCGCTAAGCAGTTCGGCCGACTGTAGGAGTTCGGCCAAGACCCGCCTGCTGAAGCTCTTCCGTGGATACCGGCCGCATCAGGTTGAGTATCGAACTGGACTTCGGCAAGAGCGGGGTTTATCCCCAACAATAGTCCCCCCCATTCCCGAGTTTGAAACTCGAAGGACGGGAGTGCAGAAGAGGCGACTGCTGGAGTTCTCTTCTGTGCTCCGTGCTGGTTCAGGTCGAAGCTCGGAGGGGAGATTTCATCTCCAGCCAATGTTGATGTCGAAGTTGAGGCCCGGGGGAGACCTCATCTCCGGTCGAGGTTGATGCGGGCACTCGGGGAGATCTTATCTCCTGTAACCGAGGTTAATATGGGAGCTTGGGAGAGATCTGATCTCAGGACGAGGTTGTCTCCGATCTTATCTCTGGCCGAGGTTGTCTCGGCCATTCGGAAGAGATCTTATCTCTGGTCGAGGTTGAGGTTGAAGTTGAAGCTCTTCGGCCGAGGTTGACACGGTCGCTCGGGAGAGATCTTATCTCTAGCCGAGGTTGAAGCTGAAGCTCTGGCCGAGATTGAAGTTGAAGCTCTTCGGCCGAGGTTGACACGGTCGCTTGGGAGAGATCTTATCTCTAGCTGAGGTTGATGGAGATCCTATCTCCTGTTAGACTTCGGAGCTCGGGCTTGGATTTTGCTCACGTTAGGACAAGGTTTCTAATGGGTTGTGGGGGCACATGCGGACCGTTGTCCGCGCTTCTTCCTCTATCTCATCTAAGGTGAACGAGGCCTTCGACTTTGCTCGCATCAGGACGAGGTTCTCCTCCTGTTCCTGACGGACTGTGGGGGCACATGCGGACCGTCGTCCGCGCTTCTCCTCCCATCTTGTCTAAGGTGAATGAGGCCTTCGACTTTGCTTGCGTCAGGATGAGGTTCTCCCTATTCCTGATGGGCTGTGGGGGTATATGCGGACCGTCATCCACGCTTCTCCCCCATCTCGGTCTCAGGAGGGTGAACGAGGCCTTCGACTTTGCTCGCATCAGGACGAGGTTCTCCTTCTATTCCTAACGGCTATGGGGGCACATGCAGACCGTCGTCCGCGCCTCTCCCCTATCTCATCTAAGGTGAACGAGGCCTTCGACTTTGCTCGCGTCAGGACGAGGTTCTCCTCCTATTCCTAACGGGCTGTGGGGGCACATGCGGACCGTCGTCCGCGCCTCTCTCCCATCTCGTTTAAGGTGGATGAGGCCTTCGACTTTGCTCACGTCAGGACGAGGTTCTCCTTCTGTTCCTAAAGGGCTACTTTCGCTCGCTTCTTTCCTATCGTCGCGTAATCTTTGCACCAGAAAATAATAATGCTGAGCGAAGAAGTCTTATTAAAGGGAGTCTACTGGTAATACATCCTCAGATTTTTTGAGTTCCAAGATCGGGGAAGCACTATTCCTCCGAGCTCCTTCAGACGATAGGTTCCGGGCCGGATGACCTCCACCATTTCGTACGGACCTTGCCAATTTGAGGCGAGCTTCCCTTGACTCTGAGGCTGAGAGACGGCGGCTCGCCGAAGCACTAGGTCCCCCACTCTGAATGTCTTACCCCTAACTTTGGAGTTGTAGTACCGTACCACCTTCTGTCTGTAGGCTGCCGTCCGGATACGGGCCTCCCTTTTTTCTTCCAGCAGGTCGAGATTAACTCTGAGATCCTGGGGGTTGAGCTGCTCGTCAAAGCCCGCGACTCGTGCGGACGGGAGCTGAAGTTCGATCGGAATAACTGCCTCCGTGCCGAAGGCCAAGGCGAAAGGCGTTTCTCCGGTCGGCGCCCTTTGAGTAGTTCGGTATGCCCAGAGGACGTGATAGAGTTCGTCCACCTAAGCCTCCTTTGCCCTATCGAGCCTTGTCCTGATGTCTTGCAGCAGGGTCTGGTTGGTCACCTCAGCCTCCCCATTGGCCTGTGGGTGAGCCACCGATGTGAAGTGGTGGGAGATGTTCAGTCCTTCGCAGAATTCGGCGAACTTTGCCCCAGCGAACTGCCGCCCATTATCGGTTATAAGGGTTTGGGGCATGCCGAACCGGCAGACTAGCGACTTCCAGACGAAGTCCTGCACCTTGGCTTCGGTGATCTTCGCTAGTGGTTCGGCTTCGATCCACTTGGTGAAATAATCGATCGCGACCAGGAGAAACTTTCATTGTCCGGATGCTGTTGGGAAGGAGCCGAGTATATCCATTCCCCACTGTGCAAATGGCCAAGGTGCGCTGAGCGGAGCAAGCTCGGATGCCGGCTGCCTTTGCACGCTGACGTTCTTCTGACAGCGGTCGCACTTCTTCACGTACTCCACGGAATCGCGAAATAAGGTCGGCCAGTAGTACCCCTGTCGAAGTAGTTTTTGCGATAGGGACCTAGCTCCTACGTGGCTCTGCAAAATCCTTCGTGCACGTCCCAAAGTGCGAGGTTGGCCTTTGAAGGTCGGAGACATCTCAGGAACGAAAGGGAGTACGACCTCTTATACAACTTGCCTTCATATAAAACATAGCGGGAGGCCTGATTCCTGAGCCTCTGAGCTTCTTTCCGGTCGTGAGGAAGAACCTCGTCTTTAAGGTAGGCGATCGACGGGTCGATCCAGTTGGGCTCGAATTCTATCTGCAGGATGGTCTGAGATTCTTCCGTGGTTGGGCACTTCACAATTTCCAAAAATACTTCTTTGGGCAATTCGGCCGGAGCTGAAGTGGTCAACTTGGAGAGAAGATCGGCTCTCGCATTTTCCGCCCTTGGAATATGCTGAATGCCGAAACTGTTGAAGGCCGGGGTCAAATCTCTCATTTTCCCAAGGTACCTTGCCATGCCTTCCTCTCGTGCTTCGTAGCTGCCGTCAACTTGATCGACCACCAGCCGGAAATCACTGTAGACTTGAAGCCGATCTACTTTTAATTCTCTTGCTATCTTTAATCCGGCGATCAGCGCTTCATATTCGGCCCCATTATTGGTCGCGGGGAATTCGAAGCGTAGCGCATACTCGGCGACGATCCTTCGGGGCTGACCAAGACCAGGCCTGCACCAGCTCCAGTAGAGTTGGACGAACCATCCATGTGCAGAGCCCAAAAGCCTCCGGGGAGGTTCGGCTGCGATAGCTCGACTTTGTCCAGGCTCGATCTCGCTTTGGTGCCGGCCTCGTTTTGTTCAAGCTCGGCTTCGACCGGAATGGTGCATTCTACCACAAAATCTGCCAGTATCTGGGCCTTGATCGACGGCCTGGGTTGGTAGTTGATGTCGGACTCTATGAGCTCGATTGCCCATTTCGCAATTCTTTCGGAGGCGTTCGTCTGGTGAAGGACTGCTTTTATTGGTTGGTCTGTGAGGACCGTTACGGTGTGCTCCTGAAAGTAAGGTCAGAGCCTCCTGGCAGCAACGAGAAGAGAGTAAGTTTTTCTAACCTAGAGTACCTGGTCTCTGCATCCCTCATGATCCGGCTCACGTAGTAGACCGATCGCTGCGTCCTTGCTTCTTCCTTGACCAAGACTGCCGTCAGGGCCATCGGGGAGACAGCTAGATACAGGAATAATTTTTCTCTGGGTTCGCGCTTTGCCGGCAGTGGGGGTGAGCCGAGGTAGTTTTTAAGCTCCTCGGATGCCCGTTAGCACTCCGCCGTCCAGCAGAAGTCCTTCGGTCGCCTGAGAACTTGGAAGAAGGGCGTGCATCGTTCGACCGACCTTGAGACGAAGCGGTTTAGGGATGCCACCTTTCCGGTCAGGCGCTGAATTTTCTTGATCGTCTTCGGAGCAGTCATCTCTCGAATGGCTCGGATCTTCTCTAGGTTTGCTTCGATTCTGCATCTCGACACCATGAATCTCAGAAATTTTTCGGAGCTCACACCAAAGGCGCACTTGGTCGGGTTTAGCCTCATCTTGTGCTTCCTAAGAGCATCGAAGGTCTTTTTAAGGTCGGCGAGGTGGTCTGTCGAAGCTCGGCTTTTGACGAGTATATCATCCACGTACACCTTCATGTTGCGATCGATCTGCTCCTTGAAGACCTTATTAACCAAGCGCTGGTAAGTTGCCCCTGCGTTTTTGAGTCCAAATGGCATGACCCTGTAACAATAAAGACCACGGTCAGTAATGAAGGCGGTCTTCTCTTCGTCCTCGGGCGCCATCCATATCTGATTATAATCAGAAAAGGCGTCCAGGAAGGTGAGAAGCTCATGGCCCGAGGTCGCGTCCACCAGTTGGTCGATCCTGGGCAGGGGGTAGCTGTCTTTCGAACAGGCCTTGTTCAGCTTCTTGAAGTCGACGCACATCCTCCACTTGTTATTCGCCTTCTTGACGAGGACCACGTTCGAGACTCAGGTCGGATAATTAACCTCCCGAATGAGTCCGGCTTGGAGAAACTTGTCTACTTCTTCGGCGATCGCTTTCTGCCTCTCTGGGGCGTGGTGGCGCATCTTTTCTCTCATCGGTCGGTGTCTTGGATCGACGGCCAGCCGATGTTCCATGATCTTGGCATCAATCCCCGGCATGTCCGCTGGGGTCCAGGCGAAGACGTCCGCGTTTCTTCTGAGGAAGGCGATGAGCTGCTTCCAAACCTCGTCCGCCAAGTTGGAGCCGATCTGCACAGCGTGCTTCGGGTTTTCGTCATTTAAGGGCACAGAGACGAGGTCCTCCATAGGCTCGCCTCGCTTCTCAGTGAGGTCATCGCGGACATCCAGGCCGTCAACAAGATAAGGATCAGGCCGTTCTCCCTTATGCAGGGTGATTGAGTAGCAGTGCCTCGTCAGAGCCTGGTCTTTGACTTCTCCGACCCCGCGACTCGTCGGGAACTTCATCTTTAAATAATAGGTTGACACCACCGTCTGAAGCGCATTTAGATCAGGTCGGCCGAGAATCGCATTATAGGCGGACGAAGTCCTTACGACCAGGAAGTCGACCTACGTTTTGGCCGATTTCGGGTGTTGCCCTACCGTCACAGCCAAAGTTATCATACCTTCGACTGGTACGGTGTTGCCAGCGAATCCTACCAACGGAGAGTTCATAGGCCCCAAGCGGTCGTCGGATAGGGACATTTTTGAGAAGGCATCGTAAAACAATACGTCGGTCGAGCTTCCATTATCCACTAAAATGCGGCGTACATCGTAGTCAGCAATGTTTAAAGAAATTACAACCGCATCATTATGCGGAAATTGGATCCCCTGGCCGTCCGCCTCGGTGAAGGTCACGGGCTCTACAGGTCCTCTTTACCGGTCCCTCGGATCTGCTGGCCTCTCCTTGTTGAAGTCCCCCCGAGATGGTGTTGATGACGCTAAGAGGCGGTCGATCTTCTTGCTGGTTTCCCCCATTAGGTGATACCGCCCTCAGCCGATTTTTCCGCTTTTCAGGGCGTCTTCGCAGGAATCGGCCAAGTCTACCTCACTTGACGAGCTCTTCGATCTCGTCCTGGAGCTGGATGCACTTCTTAGTGTCGTAACCGTGGTCACGATGATAGAGGCAGAACTTGTTGGGATTGCGTTTGCTGGGATGGGAACGCATTCTCTTCGGTCTCGGAAGTCGTTCCTTGATCTCCATCAACACTTGGGTCTTCGGGGCGTTGAGGGGGTAGTTGTGAACTTGTCGTTGGGGAGAACTTGGGCACCGGGGGGAACCTCGGCGTGCCCTTCCGTCGGGGGTTCCCTGCCTCCGAGCACGAGAGGGAGTTCGGGCTCGCCCGCGACTAGGGGGAGTTCGGGAACGCGGCCGAGCTTCAGTCCGCTTCCTTTCTTCGGCGGGCCTGTTGATTCGCCGTTTGCCGCTGGCTTCATCGTCCTTAGCCTCGAAAGCCTCCTCTGTCCGGGCATAACTTTCGGCCCGGACTAGCATGTCAGCGAAATCCTTAGGATACTTCTTCTCCAGGGAGAACAGCAAGTCATTCTTCTTAAGGCCGCCCTTGATGATGGCCATGGCGACTGACTGGTCCAGGTTCTGGATCTCTAATGCGGCAGCATTAAACCGGATGACATAAGCCTGGATGGGTTTCTCCTCCTTCTGCCTAATGGCCATTAAGGAATTCGAGCCCCGGCGCAGACGCCGACTACTGATGAAGTAGGCTACGAATTGTTGGCTTATCTGATCAAACGATAAGATGGTACTCGGCTTAAGCGCTGAGTACTAATTCCTGGCAGCCCTCTTAAGGATAGAGGGGAAAGCCCGGCACAAGATGGCGTCTGGCGCGCCGTGGAGCAAGATCGTTGTCCGAAAGGCTTCCAGGTAGTCTACCGAATCGGCGGTCCCATCGTAACTCTCGAGTTGCGGGAGCTTAAAGTTTGGCAGGAACGGCTCCTGCATAATTTTCTGCGAAAAGGGAGGGTTAGTGCATGTCATTACCATGTGAGGATGAAGTGTGACGAAGCTCCTCGATTCGTCGGCTCATTTCTAGGAGCCTTCGATCTAAGAGGTCTTCGCGGTCCTTGATCTTCAAAGTTTTCTGGCAGAACGGGTGCGAGGCTTCTTCCTGGGTTGAGCCACGGTCCGAGCAGGGCCTCTCCCTCTGCCTCCCCCTTCTGGGGATCGGAGGATGGGTAGCCCAAGTCGGCCGTTCCTGGGCCGGACCGCACGGCTCTGGGGAGTCCCGTGCTGGTTAAGCTGGTGTCAGGATCTGCCGGTGCATGGCCTGCACCGCCTGCACTGCCTGCACCGCCTCCGTGAGGCCACGAACCTGCTGGACGAGCAGGTTGAACTGCTCCGCATCCACCGCGGCCATAGATGGAATCTGGGCCGCCCGGGTCGGAGCGGGAGCAGAAAGATCTGAACGGGATCGGGCCGCGGAGGCCGCCGAGCGCCGCGTCGAAGCTCTCCTGGGAGGCATTTTCTCCCGGGGAAAGAACTCCAGGGAGGAAGAAGAGAGATCTCCGGAGAGGGAAGGGAGAAATCGTCGCCGAGCACTCCTTTAAGAATAAGGGGGACCTCGGAGGTTCAATCCCTTCCTCCAGCGCCAATCTGTTAACGCAGAAATTGGTCGTCGCCGGAATCAGTTGGAGCGGAGGTGGACGAGGTCGTCATCAGAGACCTGCAAAACGAAGTCCCGTCTGGAGCCGGTGGGGGGTGACTCCGGCAGGACCTTCCGACGATCAAGTCAGCTCTGGCCAATAGGAATGGAGTGTTTGGGAATGAGTTCCGCAGAGCTTGAAGAAGAGGAGAGCTTAGAGCTTAGAGATCAGAGATTAGAGGGTAGAGTTAGCGTATCTGGAGGGTCTTGTTTATAGGCGGAGCCTGATTGATGGTGGCGACCATACCGCCTGGTAGCGAGCCGTCGGGGCTGCATGGAGTTCGGTACGGAGAGGAAGGCGTCGTCAGGTGGCGGCCATGTCGTCCGGTTGCGGGCCGCATGGGGGGCCGGTTACGGAGAGAGTGGTGTCGCCAGTAGTGGTGGTCATGTCGTCCGGCTGCGGGCCGCATGGAGCTGGTTACGGAGAGAGTGGCGTCGTCAGTAGTGGTGGTGGCGGCCATACCGTCGAGGTCTGACGGTCGTAGCTCAAGGAAGCAGGCGTTGGTTGGTGGGCTCGGGCATATACCAATTTCAAAGAAGTTCGGGCTCCAAGAGGAGTTCGGCCGAAAGGGGGAGCTCGGAAGGAGTTCGATTCCTAAAGGAGTCCGACCGAAGCTCAGCCGTTGAAGAGCTCGGTCGGGGCGCAACCGTTGAGGAGTTCGGCTAAAGCCCCGCCGCTAAGCAGTTCGGCCAAAGCCCCGCCGCTAAGCAGTTCGGCCGACTGTAGGAGTTCGGCCAAAACCCGCCCGCTGAAGCTCTTCCATGGCTACTGGCCGCATCAGGCTGAGCACCGAACTCGACTTCGATAGGAGCGGGGTTTATCCCCAACGGAAGGCTTTTGGATCCAATCTACCGTCATAAGAAGCAACTTCTTATTTTAACCCCTTTTAGTGCTTCTTCTAAATCTTCATATCCGTGCGGATATGCTCTATATTGTTGTCCTTGGGGTCTAAAGTATTCAGAATTTCGTATTAGAATTTGATGCCTCGAATTCGATCCACAGCAGAGGAGAATCAGTATCAGCAAGCAGTCGAGCTGGCTCGGATATGGGGTCGAGCCGGCTCGGGCTGAGATCGAGCTGGTTCTTTCAGGCAGACAGAAAGTAGTTTAGATAAGATGCAGTCGAGCCAGCTCAACCCCTGACCGAGCCGGCTCGACGAAGGCAAATAGAACAGTCGGGTTTTCTGTTTGGACTCGAATTGTGATTAATTTAAGAGGTCTACGGGAGTTGCACGTGGACCACAAGATCTAGTGGCCATGAAGGGTTGCGGTCATATTTGAAGGTTAGAAAACATTCCAAGACTTTATCAAGGTCATGTTCGACTCATATTAGGAGAAAGAGTCCTGTTAGCACTTCTGTGAACTGCGGAGAAGAAAATTCTCATCCTATTTAAAGAACTGAGGTGCTGTGAAGCAGAATGATGGCACGTGTGGCGTGAGAGGCATGTAGAGAGGCTGAGACAGCCATCAAGAGGAGCTTGGCAGAGCGTTGAGTACGTGCAGCCTGCGAGAGAGAAGCAATAGATGCATAGCATCCGGTGAGGAAGCTGTGAGGGCAGAGCATCTTGTAGCTTTTTTGGGTCTTTTTAGGATTTTGAGAGAGCTTTTGTGAGGGTAGCTTCTAGTTGAGAGACATTTGTGTACGGTGAGTTGAGAGTGGGTGTTTTCCTTTTGTACCTATTTTTTTCTTTTATAGTGGAGCTTTGCATGCCCCGTGAAGACGAGCTTTTGGGTTGATCCACGTACTTGATTATTTTTTTTTATTTCTTCCTTCTTCCTGTCGCAATAATTTGGTACTAGATTCTTAATAAGTGGTATTAGAGTAGCTGATATCCCAACAAATTAGTATCAGAGTCAGATAGTACCGGAGCATAGATTGCAGCAGTGGATAGAGATTGAAGAATATGGAGAAGACAAGCACAATCAAGGTGGAGATCAACAGGTTCGATGGGAAGGGCAATTTCTTCTTATGGCAAGCAAGGGTAAAGGATGTCCTCATCCAACATGGGTTGATCGATACTCTCTTGTACGATGAGATGCAAGCTACCATGGAGGTGAAGGATTGGAAGCGGATCCAGATGCAGATGGTGAGCACAATCTGTTTGTACCTAGCGGATGTCGTGATCTATGTACTTAGCGAGATTTTTCCGACGGTGCTGTGGTCGAAGCTCGAGATGTTGTACATGGCGAAATCGCTCACCAACACGCTATTTTTTAGAGACAGTTCTACCAGTTATGGATGGACGAAGGCCAGAGTGTGCGGAAGCGTCTATCCAACTTTCAGAAGATTCTCACTGACCTTTTTAGCGTTGGCGAAAAAGTTGAGGAGAAGATCGGGACGTTGGTCTTGCTAGCGTCGCTTCTCCCTTCGTATGAGTCCTTGGTGACTGTTCTTCTAGTGGGAAAGAGCACCATCAAGATGGACGAGGTCATTGCAGCGATACTTCAGAACGAGGTTCGCAGGAGGGAGAACTCAGCTTCGAGCTCAGATGGCGGCAGCTCAGCTTTGGCGGTCTCTGGAGGAGCAAGAGGCAGTAGACGGAGCGGCAGAGGATCGCGAGGAGGACGGTCCAGGTCCAAGACGAGGGATCAAAGCAAGATCAGATGCTATAGGTGCGACAAGTTGGGGCATCGTGTCAAGAATTGTCCATAACTCAAGGATCGAACGAGGGCTACTGTAGCGACATCCAGTAGTGAGTCAGAGGATATCCTGGAGATATTTGATAAGGTATCTACTTCTTCCTAGCAGTAGATTTTAGATTCTGAATGCACATCATATTTATTGTAGAGAGGAGCAATTCGACTCCCTAGAGAGCAGTGAGGGCGCTGTTTATTTGCCAGATGGATTGAATTGTGCGATCAGTGGCATCGGAACGGTCAGCTAGAAGACACATGATGGTGAAGTGAGAAAATTGGGGGAGGTCCGATACATACCTGATTTCAAGCGGAATTTTATCTCACTGAGCAGACTGGATTCAAATGGCTACAAGTGGGTAGCTGGTGATGAAATCCTGAAGGTCATGTGCGGCGATAGGATGATATTGGAGGGAAAGAAGAGGATGAGAGGACATTACTATCTGGTAGGGAGCCCAGTGCGAGGTGGAGCTTTAGGAGCTAGAGAGAGTCCAGTGCGAGGTGGAGCTTCAGGTAGAGATGGATCGGGCATGAGACGGGAGACTCAGGAGGATGAGAGGCGACATCGCAGAGTGAAGTTCCTATTGCTGTAGGAGAATTTTTCGAGTAGGTCTTTGGTCAGAGTGGACAGCTCATGATGGAGGTGGGATCGAGCGGCCTGGCTCGACTCCCACATTTGTCCATTCATGATCAGCAGGTAATTGCCCCAGGGTATGGAGGCGAGACAGATCACAAGCTCTCAAAGTCAGGCGGAGGTCGAATATCAAGTCGAGGTGGAGATTGTTAGAATTTGACGCCTCGAAATCAATCCACAGTAGAGGAGAATCAGTATTAGCAAGTAGTCGAGCCGGCTCGGATACGGGGTCGAGCCGGCTCGGACTGAGATCGAGCCGGCTCGAACCACAGTCGAGCCGGCTCTCTCAGGCAGACAGAAAGTAGGAGTTCAGGCAAGATGCAGTCGAGCCAGTTCGATCTCTGACCGAGCCGGCTTGATGGAAGCGAACAGAACGGATGGGGTTTTCTGTTTGGACTCGAATTTTGATTAATCCAAGGGTCTACGGGGTTGTGCGTGGACCACAGGATCCAGCGGCCATGGAGGATTGCGGTCATGCGGTCATGATCTGAAGGTTGAAAAATATTCTAAGACTCCATCAAGGTCATGTTCGACTCATATTAGGAGAAAGAGCCCTGTTAGGACTCCTGTGAACTGCTGAGAAGAGGATTCTTATCCTATTTAAAGGGTTGAGGTGCTGTGGAGCAAAAAGATGGTACGTGTGGCGTGAGAGGCACGTAGAGAGGCTCAGGCAGCCGTCAAGAGGAACTTGGTAGAGCGCCGAGTACGTGCAGCCTGCGAGAGAGAAGCAACAGGTGCATGGCATCCAGCGAGGAGGCTGTGAGGGCAGAGCATCTTGTAGCTTCTGAGGGTCTCTTTGGGATTCTGAGAGAGCTTTTGTGAGGGTAGCTTTTAGTTAAGAGTGATTTGTGTACGGTGAGTTGAGAGTGAGTTTTCTCCTCTTGTACTTATTTTTTTCTTTCATAGTGGAGCTTTGCATACCTCGTGGAGGCGAGCCTTTGAGCTGATCCACGTACTTGATTGTTTTCTTGTTTTATTTATATCTTCTTCCCGCCGCAATAATTTGGTACTAGATTCTTAACAAATGGTATAAGAGTAGCTGATATCTTAACATTTCGTGCATATCTAGTAGGCTGCCTAGGATTCCTAAGTGTGGAATTTGGCGGTTCCACTTCTCCTTCATAGCCTTCTCTATCATATTCATCTATTTTAGAATACTGATAACCCTCAAAATTATTTGTGGAGTAGTGGATAATCGGAGGAGTTGTTGTATAGATTGGGGGTACCTGAAAAGACTCACTAATATGTATGATATGACTCTGGCTACTAGTAGGTTTAAGATTTCATGAAGGAGATCGATGAATAGGTTGAATATTAGGAGAATCATCTTCTACAGGTTGTTTGCCTATTCTCGATTCTCTTAGGGATAATTGGCGTTCTGTTTGTTGACCTATAAGATTTGCCATGTCTACGCGGCTATTTACTTGTGTAGCACGAAGCTCACTAATGTCAGAGTGAATTTGGTTTAAAGAATGGCGGATCTGGTTTAAAGATTCTTGAAAGGCTGTTTGGGTTTTTTTAACAGTTTCTAGTTCTTTTTTCATTGCAGTTTGTGCATCTTTTAAATTACCAATAGCCATGATGAGAAAAAAATCTAAAATTTTATATATTTAAAAGTTTAATTATGATGTTCATAATAAAAACTATAGAGTCTAAATTAATGTCTATGTTTCTGTTTCGTATGATAGTATGATATGTGAGTGTTTTGATGTGAGAAATGGCAAATATGTGAAAAAATACGAAAAAGACAAAATCAAGATCTAAGCAATTTTAAATTATCTAAAGATTTTAAAAAATCTAAATTTAATGAAAAAATTAAATCTTTCATCTCGTGGTGCGTGCAGGTTGAAGAGAAGAGATAAGTTTCCAAATTTATTTTTTTTGGTCTGTGGACCAGGTTTACAGACTACTTACACGTGGTCTATAGACCGCGTGGCCTTTAGGAGGCTTCTCTTATTTCCGAAGGCCCCAGTGACTTCGATCGGACGGTTGCTTTTGGCCGGCGATGGAGATGGCGAGACGACGGTCTTGGCGATGGGACGACGGCGATCCGGCGATGGTGATCCAGTGATGGGACGACGGCGATCCGGCGATGGTGATCCAGCGATGGGACGACGGCGACGACGAAAGATGCCAACGACGACGGGGAGGTCCGGCGATGGTTTTCGGCGGAGATAGCGACGACGGACGGGAGGAGGGGTTGACGGCACTGGGGTTTCGGTCGGTCGACAGGAAGAAGCAGGATGGTAGAAGAGGAGATGGCGGTGTCGGGAGGAGACCGTTGGGCGCGACGACGATCAAGGTGATGGTGAGAGGCGAATGGGATGGGGGAAGACGGCAACGACGGCAGTCCTGTGGTCGTCCGGCAGTGGTGGTTGTCCAGTCGACCTGCAATCGGAGCCTCCCGCTCGATCGAGGCTCCTGTGGGAGATCGGGAATGACGGTGGGCTTCGGTGTCCGATCAGCTTGTGATCGGGGTCTCCTGCTTGATTGAAACGTGGAGAGGCGTCGACGGCGGCGGGATAGCAACAACGGTTGGTGGGGTTTGCGTCGTTGGCGGCGAAGGCGTTGGCGATAACTGTCGGCGGTGGACGACGGCGAGTGGACTGGCGGGCTGCGATCGGGCGCCGCGATGGTGCTGCGACAAAGATAGAGAAGAGGGGGGGAAGGTTACGATGGAAGAAAGAAAGAGGGAAGAAAGAGAGATAGGGAGGGGGTGTTCGGCCTGGACGATGGAAGAAAGAGAAAGACGGGGAGGGATGCTGTTGCAACACAGAAGATGGGATCGGAAAGGTGGGGATTAGGGCATAAAGCTCTGATACCAAATTGATGTAAAACCAAAAGAAAAAGAAAGAAGAAAGAAAAAAAAATTCGAAAAGAAAGAAAAAACTCAAATCAATTCTCTCAATTTTTCAATCAATTGTTCAGGTATGTTTTCTCCACACAAGTGGAGGTTTGAAATAAAGAAATAGAAACATAACCTAACAGGATTCTAATCGCTGACTTAAATTTTAAAAACTCTTGTTACAGAGTCATAACAAAATTAGGATTTCTAATAAAATAAAATAATCTAAATAAATCCATAAAAATTAAGCTCACAAAAATAAATTAGGGTTAGGATTTAGCGACGTTTCTTTCTAGAATACGTGCGCAATCCCTGATTCCTATCACCTATCCCTCCCTCGCTCTCTTTCTCTCTCGATGATGATGGCCTGCCTCTCGGCTCTCTCCCTCCATCCCCTTCTCTCTCTCAGCCTCTTGCTTTCCCACCCTCCCTCTCCCCCCACCCCCTCCTCTTTCTTTTCCTCCCTCTCTTTTTTACCTCTCCTTCCTCTCCCTACACCTCTCCAGCTCTACTCATGTCGGTATGCCCCGAAATGGCACGGTACTGAGTCATACAATGATAAACTGGTCACCAACCAGTGCCCCCTCCGGTATTTGTTCGGCAAACCTTGGTTCTAATCCAAATATCTTGCTGGTTGGTGGGATCAAGATTATCCATCAAATTATACTTCCCTTTTCACCATTTTGTGCATATTAGGTGCCAACTTCTTGTTTCCAAAGTGCATAAATTTTTGTGCCATGAGTGGCATTGCTGACTAGAGGCCCTAAGGTGATTGGAGTGAACTTCTATTAAAAAAATATATATAAGTAATAAGACATCAATCGAGGATAATGCAAAATCAGTAGAGTCAGAGTAAAAGCTTAGAGATAATATTTTGGTAGATTGTGCTTCTTTTTGCCTTAGGCTGATTGCCCTTCTAGAAAAGAGTTCTAATTAAAAAATTATTTTGTGGCTCCATCACAGCGATATTTTTCTTCTATGCATCTTCCACTAGTGGATAAATCTCACTTTCTTCCCTGCCTTTCTCGATTTATGAAACTAGAATTGGCAAAGGCTGCTAATGGATGCAGGAAGTACCAAAAATCAAAATTATTATGTAAGAGGTAGGCATAGGAACCACAAATTCAGGAAAGCAATTATGTCTTTAGCCTCTATCTTAAGTTTACCTTCTTACTCTTTTCTTTCTCCCTTTCTGTTTACATTTTCCCATAAGAAGGTTTTTGCCTGTTGTTGATATTATCTTTCCTCAGTTAATGCACATTAAGCCCACAGAAGACTTGTTATAGTCTTTTGTCTTGGGCTGTACTGCTGCAATGCAATTAATATTGTATTCTTGCTCTTCTCCAATATTATGTTGGTTCTCCAATTTATTTGGTGTTGCAACAACCAAGAACTCGTTGCCTGCTGAGGTCTTAAAGCTGGATACTGAGCCACTGCCTGTGATTTCTGATGTTGTGATTAGTTTTGCTTTGTCAGTCAATCTCTGTACAATCCACTGAAATTTGTTACCACTTTGCCCAGAAGAAAATTGATGGTTTCGTGTACGAGAAATTTGATGGCCTCTAATTTCTGAAGAATTTTCTTTGTTCTTATGAACAAGTGGTCACGAGGTTCACCATAAACTAGTCATGATCATTTCAAAACATTCTTTGGTCTCATTCATTGTATAAGCTTAAGGGTGGTCTAGAAACATGAATACTGAGGTGATCATATTTACAACAACAACAGAAAAAAAAAAAAAAACGCAGAAACATGTCTACAATGTATAAACTAGAGAATTTTCATCTGTGCCATCTTCTTTTACTAATATAATGTTTAAGGTAGGATGCAGGCATATACTGCTTTGGAGATCCATTAATAACACACGATGAAACAGGAGCTGAAGTCCTAACTCAAAACTCAAGATGTGTAATGAATCTATGAAATCTAGAATTGAAGTTCATAACGGTAATATCCACACAAATTTGAATGTGAATCTCTCATTTTTATACTTGTTCTTCTCCATGACTTTCTTTGCAGTACATTAGATATCAAAAAGTTACCTTGAGCTTTCAGGAATTATGGAAGTAACTTATGTTGGAAGCTAATGCCTCTCATGTATCTAGAATATCTGGTTGAATTTTCATGATAGGGCAATTTGTGTTATATTTGGTTACATTCATTTTAGGCATCTAAAATAATGATTATCAGTTGTCTGTTGTGTTATTGTTAAATAGAGTTGGATAATACTAATCTTTTTTCAGTCCATGGAATTTGGCCATTGAGGTAATCCTGAAGCTTGAAGCTTTGGCCAACCTAAATTAGGATATTTTTACCCATAATCATCCTTTTTCCATACAGCTGCCTCATCTGAATTAGGTGCCGATGATGTGTCCATTATGCTATGCATACACAATTGTACACACATATGTATGTATTTATATATTTATATATATCTCACACTAACACATACGCAACACATACATGTGTATGAATTTATGTGCATATTTGTAATATCAATTTATTTTTCACTGTTGATTGGCTTGAATCCTACAACTGCTAGGGTGTGTAGCCTAAGATGCTACAAGCAACCATTTGCCCAAGTATACATAGGGAATATACGATTTTAATTCCTGTTAAAATTTGTGTCCTCATAAGTTTATCCTACATTACTTGTCTATGAGTTATGTTGCCCAAAACATGATCCCTAGCATCAGATCTTACTTTGTTGTTCAACCATACTCATCAGTTTCTGTTTTCCTAGCAAGTCTATGATTTCTTAGATCTGATATTAAAGTACCTACAGGATTTGTTTAAAGTGTTTGTAATCATGCTCTGAGTTTTCTCTGCAGGGACAATTGGGGTCTGTTTCATCTTCTGAAAGCCAGCAACAAGCACCAGGGACTGTTCAAATATATGGATCTTCTCGCCCAAGCGAAACAAGTGCAAAAGCTCAAGGGATAGTCTCATCATATCGATCCAGTTCCATTCCTATGGGCCAGTATGCATTGGAGATGGATAATGTGTTTCCTGAGAGGCCTGATCAACCTGAATGTCAATTTTACATGAAGACTGGAGACTGTAAGTTTGGTGCATCCTGCAAGTTCCATCATCCTAAGGAGAGATTGATCCCTGCTTCTAACTGTTTGCTGAGTCCTTCAGGCCTTCCACTACGTCCGGTAAGTTCTACTGTCAAGTGTCAACCTTCATATTTCCCTAATGACTTGATTTAGGAGCCATGCATGTTTTAGTCCATGCTGATTAACTTTTATATCTGTTTTATCAGTTGCTGGTGATGCAATAGAATAGTGTTCTTTTGTTTCATTTTGTTATGTTACTTTTGCAGAACTTTTACCTTGTTTCATTGATGTTTTTTGTTAAATATCATTCAATTATTTATTCTTTATCTTCTTCTAGAATTAGAATGGTACTTTGTGTGAATACAGGTTGCAGTTTTCCATTCACATAGCTGACTTGCAATTGAGATACTGATCTGTAAAAATTGTGCTAGATGCAACTAATTTGATGAGAAGTAAGATAAATTGGAAATATACGGATTGTGTAAGATTTGTTCTAATTAACCCTAGAAGCAACCTATCTTAATAAGCAGCAACATTAGTTTGAATTAGGTGGATTTTTGTTAAACCAAGAAGCAGTTGATCTGCTTTTACTGAGGTTCTCATGGCTCTTCCACGGTCAGTGGCTGTGCAGTAATTGACATTAGCTTGTACCACTTTGAGCATACTTGAAGCCATTTTCATAAGTTTGGTATTTTGTCGATAGGCTAATTTTGAATTGAAAATGTAGAAGATTCATTAAAAAAAAAGAAGAAGAATTCAGGGAAATGGAAAAAGCGATGGTATATGTATCCATCAGAGTCGAGGGAACACTGATTAAGAATGAAACAGAACATTTGTTCTTCAAGTTGTAGATTATTGATGATTCATGATTAGTTTGTGCTGATCTTTGTGGAAGAGGTATAAAGCAGAACTGTGCTTTTGCTTATATCAATTCTGATAACACCTATCCTGTGCTAAAATAATTTCTCGATTAAGAAGGTATATTTTCAGAGTGGATACTAAGTAGGATTTTTTTTGGCCATTCCAATAGTTTATTCTTCAGGACACTTTTCCTTGATCATCCACCCTGGATCTGTCTTAAATGGGCCCTCATGTAGTTTGAAGAATTCATGGAACACCAACTAAAAGTTAGTGCATAACATGGGGGACAAGCATGCTAATGGATCTATGCATTCTAACATACTGAATAATTAATTAAGCTTTCACCCCTTCTAATTGCACTATGCTCGTTTACCATGCAATGTGATCCACATGAGGAAGGCCATGCTGCACTCTATGTGCATCATAGGATGGTTGTATTTATACAAGCCATAAGCCATTAACAAGTGAATTAGGGCTGGTGAAGATTGTCGTTGGAGTTTCTTTCAAATAACATGTGTCTTTTGATAAAGGATATCACTTGATTTTAGGCAATCACTCAAGGACATTTTTTAGGTGAAGTTTTGAGTAGCTTCCTTCGTTCTTGGCAGTGCTAACAATCAACATGTATAAAAGACACTCGAGTATTGGAAGATGCATAACTAAAACATCCAGATATGGTTTGTTCAAAAAATATTGTGCAATCATATAATAGTACATGGCGCCCTCTATATGGAAAATATTTGTACACATGCCAGCCAGCATTCCGTACCATTAGTATCAACAAACTCCTACATAATGCAGTGATCTTGTAGCAGAATGCTGAGTGATGCAAACTGGATGGTGATGAGGAGCTCATCAGATATAAATCTATATGGTCTTGGTGGTAGATCTTGTACTTTAAATTGTTCAAGAATCAGCTGTTTGATACTGGCATATAAGATGGTGTCACCAAATTTGTTATGGTAACTTCATAGCCTCTCAGTCTTTGCAAAACTTTGCTCATGTCAATGACCATTGCATGGTAATGTGATCAGTCACTCAAGATGCTTGTTTAGCTTTGAATGTGTCAAATGAATGTCTTGTGCTCCGTTATGATGAAAGAGTTTGATTCTTCTCTGATGCAATGACACCAGAAATATCCCATCAACATTTAAAATAGCAAAAATCTAGGATATTCTCAAATATCCCTTCTCCTGTTCTAAGCAGGCTTTGGTTTGGTTACTGTAGTGAATGCTTACCAACAAAAAAGAACATAGGAATCTGCTTATGTTCAGACTCATCTGTTAATCATGTTCAAGTGCAATATTCCTACTAAAATCAACTAATCTATTAAAAAATCAGTGTTCTAATTAATTATATCAAGCAGTTTAAGTTAGCCAAATTGAAGATTTATTTATCATAATGTTAGTTTCTTATTATTCTAAATTTGATATATAAAGATCTGAAAATGATTAGATAGGCACTTAATAACTTAATTATCTTTATCTATTTTCATTAATTTTACTGGTGACTAAAGTTTTACATTCCATTTATCTTGCCAAGAAACTTATTACAAGAACTAGGTTATCCTTACAATTAGAGGTACATGTCATTTGGTTCAATTTTTTAAATATCTTAGTGGCAGTGCCTGTTTAGTGGGTTGGTATTAGTGATTTGGTTGTTGTACTAGGGACATACCAATGCACAAGGCTCCCACTATTGCTGTGTCTGGGAAGAGTCAAACATATACAGCCTTAACCCTGCATGCAGAGGGGTTGTTTTTCGTGTTTCGAACTTGTGACACCCAAGTTAAAATAGAGTAACCTTACTGTTGCATTAAGGGGCGGCCTTGGTAGAGATTTAGCTCGAAGATGATTTTAGCTTTCGCATGATTCTACTTGGATTGTGGGGACTCAAACCTCACTAGTATAAATAGAGGCATTATAACTCAGTTTTGTCATTTTAGTTAAAAGCACAATGGCCTAGAGTCTGCTTTCCCCGCTCTATTATTTGTTATTATTTTCTTTCTAAGGTCTGAGTTGAGCAGATTGAAGAATTGCTTCCTTCTCTCTTTGATCAGATCTTTTCCAAGCAGTTATTTTGACGTTCATCAGTTTTGGCATGAGATTTATGATACAAATTATGAAACTTGATGCTGGATGGATTAACAGCAATATAGTTTCTTGGCTCTGCTCTCATATAGTATAGCTTCGGTAGGCTGCAGGTAATTATGGCAGACTAAATTTAATTTTGAGTTGACCCGAAATCAGAAATTGGAATTTCCAATTGATTTTGGTTCTTATGATTAACCTGAATTTCAAATCAAGGTACACATAGGCCTGGAAAAATTAGATTAAACTTGAATATCCTACTCAAATGAGTAGGCTTGGTATAAAGTCAAATTGTTGGGTCTAGCTTTAACTTGTTTTAAATGATTAAACCTGGTTTAGATCAAATTACTTGAAACAGTTACTTTCTTTGTGGAGACCATATCGAACCAGTTTGAATCTATCATGGTTGTTTATTTTAAAAATTTCAGAATTTAATCATAAATTAGCATGCCAGGAAATTTACAAATTTAATTATCGGTCACCTGACATACAAATCCGATGAATCAATTTGTGAATGCTTCAAATATGCTGTTCCAAAGCTATCATATGTCAGAAATTGTGTCGCAAGTATTGAATTTTCTTGTTATTGATTTTGAATTTTTATATTTTGTGAGTAACATATTCTTGGTAGATCATTAAGTAGTATTTGTTAGGCTGATGTAGAAGCACTTACTGGAAATTACAATCTGTATTTGGAATGCTTTGCAATATTAGGGTCTAGAAAAGAGGAGGGCAAGACCTCAGCTGATGTGGATGGACATTCAGAACAGAACTGAGGAAAGCTTACTGTAACACTAGAATCAGCCTTTATAGGAGTGATTGGTGTAAAGCTGACTGCAAATAATAAGGGCAGAGCTTGGCGGTGATGGTTATGGTTATTTTAAGTGCCTTGTCATTTTCTTTTTTTGTACATTTTCAATAACAATTAATGGCTATTACTTTTTAGTGCACTGATCTTTGTACATATTTTGCAGATTTTTGAATTTTGCTAGTTTGTTTAGATGATAATATCTTGCATCTCTCTCCCTCTCCTGCCCTTTTTTGGTCTTAAGATATATGTTATGTTGTGTTACAATGTAGCTCCTGTGACTTCAGTTGAAATCTCCAGTCGTTGTATGAATTGATCTGTATTCTAAGAACTTAAAATGTTTCAGTACAAATCTTTTCCTGAAAGCACCAATTTTGCTGCTTAGTGCATTTTCCTGCTTTATTAGGTAATAAAGGTGTGTAGTTTTCATCTCTTTTTTTTTTTGCCTCTGGCAGGGAGAACCTTTATGCATTTTTTATTCTCGTTATGGTATCTGCAAATTTGGTCCAAATTGCAAATTTGACCATCCTGTGGTAACTCCCATGGGAATCTTTTCATACAATCTTTCAACATCTGCATCAACTGATATCCCCATAGTTCGGCATTCACTTGCATTGTCATCAGAAGGTCCTGATGAAGCTGGGACTGGAAAACCCAGACGACTTTCAATGTCAGAGTCTCGGCAAATGTCTTCTGGTGATGAACATTTTGAGGCAGAGGGATCACCCACCACTTCAAGCATTGGGCAAGTTTCTTCTTTTTCCTAACCCCAGGAGGTAAAAGAATCCCTGTAAATTGAGTTCCCAGGGCTAGAGATGTATAGTTTTTTTTACATGAAGTGATGAAGCTGTTCATCTGAAAATATGTTTACCTGACAGCAATCTCATTCACATTGTTATATCCGCATGCTGTTTAAATTTGAGGTTAAAGTTTATTTCAATAAAAGTTCCATTTTTGTCAAATCTCATTTTTGTGGATCACCTTTCTCGAAATTCTGCATATGTTGTGTTACCAGTTCTTACTGTATAAATTGTTGAAGTCTCTAATCCAGCTGTTGCGTCAAGGCTTTGGGGTCTGATGTGGCTGAGGGGATACGCCATCTCCAAGGATGGGACATCAAAGGATACCTATAAGAGAAGTCCACACACATCGGGGGGTTCATCGGTAGGGGACTCTTCGATGCTCAAGTCAACTAGAACTTGAGCATGGTAGAAAGGAGAGAGAATATGCGAGCTTAGCGTAGCCTAGCTTGAGCTTCGTTCAATTTACTTTAAGGGTCTCCTTCTTACCTCTTTATATAGAGGGATGCCGGTATTTGTTATTCCCTAGTCCCATAGATTGTTAGGATAAGAAATCCAGATTGTTAGACGTGGGTGTTTGTTATGCCCATGTTTTGAAGTTTATTGGAAGATTTCAAGTAATTGTCCCGTGCTGATAGGCTGAGGTTGGCTCATAGCTGAGAGTCATCTTAGATGCATTTGCATTAATGTTGGTCATAGGGTTTCACCCTTGTTGTTAGTGATCCCGACTCAGAGGTCATCAATGAGATTCTGACCCGGAGGTTGGCTCTTATTTGAGCTAAGGATCGGATGGAAGGTAGTGAGATTACTTCGTCCTAGCTCTTCATGGCAGTCTCGATGAAGCTTGTGAATCTTGTCATCAAGATTCACTTCGGTATTTCGACTGATCTGATTAGGATTTTCGAGAATGAGTCCCGAGGATCATGGCCAAGCTGGCATAATTCCGTAACACCAGCAATTACCTTAGCACATTGGTGATGATGTATCAGTACCTACTTGTCATGTTTGCACTCAGGTCTGTCCACCACCATAACTGTTTACTTTGTATGCTTAAAAAGGGCAGCTTAGTGCATGAGTTTCTTTGCCACTTCACAGTCTGGAGAGGGTCAGATATTCCAAAATTCTGAATTTGCTTTACATGCTTCTGTTCAACAAAGTTTTGATATTCCCAAATCCGTAGGTTGGTGGTTAATCTTTCTTATTTCCGATTGGGTCTTGTACATTCTACCATCCAATGCAGTGCATGGTTCTTCATGGTAGCTGCTGAGGTTGTACTGTAGATCTTGTAAGACACCTGAAGTTTCCAGCTTCATATGAGGAAAGTAACCTCTAAATTTGTGATTTTCACAATTCAGCTCTAAATTTGTAGTTGTTCAAGCTCTGGAATCCTGCTGTTGCTCATAGGATTATTCATTTGTTGACATGACAAGTTTTGCAATACTAACTTTCTAGTTTCTTCGGCCAGGATCATGGAAATCCACAGATTTGACAGTCCAAAAGAATATCCTGTTGCGGCTGAATCACTCATGCATTACTGTATTTCACAAGGTATTCTAATATGTAAATTGCTGTTCGCTAAATAATTTTTATTTGACCAAAGGTGGCTCCAATGTGATTCTCATTAAAGTTTGTTGCAGGTCTGCTAATTAGCAAGTAATTAAGTTTTGTACATGACTCTGACATTCACAAGTTTGGACCTAATTCAGTGTAATTTATCAAAAGGCCACTTGGGATCTAGTAAGATGTTGAATATAACCATAACCATCCATCCTCATCTCAGCTATCTGGCTCAGCAGATGTTGAATATAAATTAAGTTTTTTGGTTAATAAAATAGGTTTAAATTAGCTGTTTAGAAGCTGCCCCAAAAGCATTTACTTTGCCAATCATTAGAGTGCATGTACATTTCTTCAGTGATTAGCTGATTTAATCCTATAGTTAAACTGTTCACCAGCGAGCGAACCTTATTTGACGTCACCTATGTACTGAAACTAGGAAATAAAAGGAGTATGAATATTGTTTCGTGTAATTTATGTATTTTGTCAGGACCCTTGTCTAATGAAAGAATTAAAGGCAATGGGTCTGATATCTCTCGTAATAAATAATTTGTTAAATGCAGTTGGTGGTGTTGGAGATTTTAGTATTGCCATTTGCACGTTGGTACCGGACAAGATCTGCCGGATCGGTGCTAGGGCTCAACAAGCTGCTGACCTGTTCGGTACAACACAAGTCCATGGCTCATCGTGCCAGGGTGTATTGAAATAGAGATAAACATGTCTAATCCTATTTATTAAATCTGTTGAGTTCAGATTTAGTTCTTTGATCAGTTTAACTTATTTTGATCTATTCAATAACTAGATCATAATGTGATCCATTAAAATTTATTTAACTAATATAAAATCCATTTAACCCATTTTGTCTTAGTTAACCTAGCTGATTGACATGTTTAGTCTATTTAAATTCATTTAATATATTAAAAACTCATCTAATCTATTTAACTTAATCTATTTAATAAAAAATTTTAGATCATAGTATTTATTTAATAAATAAATTAAACTTAAATTTAAAATTTTGATTTATTTAATAAATAATAAATTTTGAATTAATAAATTTTTGATCCGACACCGGTGGTGACAGCTTCGTGACATCGATGGGAGAAGCAAGCGGCGTACGTCCAGCAGAGAGGAAAGGGAGTGAATGTGAGAGGGGGAAAATAAACTCGATCTAACCTATTGAACTATCTTGACTTAGCATTGGATCATTCCGTACGATCATGATCGTCTAACTCGGATCGGTTTAGCAACCATTGGTACGAGATAAAGTTTAAGCAATATAATTTGAATAAAAGCACGATGCATGTTGGTACCAGATAAACTGCTACCAAAGTCGGAGAGGGAGAGAGAGGAGAGAGCATTTGACGTTGTTATACGGATAAAGAGGCTTTTCATGTTAAACCAGCAAGTAGGGCTATAAATAGGTCGGATTGGCCCATGATTTGATCCAATCCGATTTGTATAGATCCGATCCAAATTATTTTAAAGAATCCATAAAGTCAGATTGGATTCTAAAATTGAATTCACTTTATTTTTTTTATCGGATCTAAATTTACTGAATTTAGGTCTGATTCAATCCGATTCATGAAGATTTTTGGATTAGTTTAGATCTCGAGATAAGTAATCTGATCCGATCCGATCTAAATTATTTTAATCTAAATAAATAATTTTTTATTTTTTTATCATATAGTTGATATAAATTATTTTAATCTAAATGGATAATTCTTTATTCTATTCCTTATCTGATACTACTAATTCATCCTGTGTACCTATGAGAACTTGTAGTGCAGGTCATTTTATTTTTTTGATGTAATGGGAGGCAAGACAGCCACCCAGATTTTATTAACAGTGTAGGTCATTTTAGTTAAAAACGTTTCCAACCTTAAATATTTGTAGAAAAAATTCTCGCCACCAGAGATCTTTAGTATTATAGTCCCATAGTCAATGTTGATGTCAGTCAGTGTTAAGCTTTTATTATTATTATTATTATTATTATTAGTATTATTATTATTTTTTGGTAAGCTCTATCTTAAGTTGGTTGTTGTATTGTTTGTGATGCTGTTGCTTATGTTCCTTTTTAGCATGTGTTTCTTGTACTTTAGAGAAATTTTTAAAAAATTAGCATGCTTACTTCCAACTAATCTTGTCTGCTTCATGACTTTTGTTTATGTTTCTCTTGCTTGTTCATACAATTCGGTGATTGGATATTCAAATGGTAGGATTCTCAAGGCTTGTGATCCGATTGGTATCTCAAAAAAAATATTATTAGGTGAAAGAAAAAAAAATCATATAAATATAGATGGTGAGTCCCAAATTTTAACAAACTACTATTTGAAGTAAATCACATATGCAATGATGCCCATCAAATATGTGGAGTTATATGTTTGTCTTAGCTCATAGCTCATATTTGACCTGATTTACGAACCAATCCAGATCTGGATCAGAACCAAACTCTTATTTCATGAATCCGAGTTGGATTATACATGAACTCAACTGTTGAGAAAAATGCATTGAATTCTTCCATAATAAGCCCATAGCGAGGTTCAGGATGACAAATGGAGTTCAATAAATCCAAGAACATCCTGATCGAAATCCAAATGGCAAAGATACGTGCGAAGGAATACGCGGAACCACTGAATGGGATCCATTGACTGGCATAGGCCGGCGGGCTGCAAGGCCCAATGTGCGGTGCGGGCTAGCCATGCGGGTGCAGCCCTACGTGGTCCAGCATGCGCACGGCCCTGCATGGGGGAGCGCCCTGCACGGCCCAGCACGAGCCTATCGCAGACACAGCCTCGCGGGCGTGTGCTTCCAACGGCACATTGGGTGCGGTCACCGTGACCGCCCTGCAGGGTATATGGCTATTGGGCTACACAGATGAAGTTATTTTAGTTTTGGGATTCTGAGTAATGGATTTAGTAATCTTTGTTAGATATATGTGCCCTAGAAGCCAGAATTGGCTGACACTTGTAATACACTTCTAGGGGCAAAATTATAATTTTGACTATAATCAATAAAATGGGTTATTTTCTATCACATATGTGTATTTAGTGTCTGTGATACATCCTTTGAGTTAATGGTAATGATAATTCATATTTTCAAGAGTTGAAAATTTAAGACATGAATAATCATTATTAACTCATAAAATGCTCCCGACCATAGGATCATCACGAGGATGGTGATTGATCCGGAAGGTTGGTGTACAATCGCTTCTCTTTAGTAGATGAGTCTTGAGTCTACGGTGTGGAGACACCGGAGCGAGAGTACAGGTACTCGTTAGAGAACGAGGGCACTGAGCGTGACCACCTCGAGTAGTCATTAGGGAAGTCTACCTTCTCGTCAATGACTGACTCGATGCTGCAGTAGTGTGTCTGGTTCTTTGACCTGAGATGCATCGGCAGTTCACCTTGAGGGTGTTATAGTTTGACTACACCATTACTCGGTCTCCTAGCCATATGGAACCCTGAGGTGTATGTTGGCTATAGCATGTTCATTGTAGGAACTGGATCAAGAAATATTAGAGGTTAAGCTATGATGGCATTTAGAGTAAATAAAAAAGTTTCTATTTATTAATATATTTATTTTATTTATGTTGATTATAATATAATATTTATAAAATAAAAATTATTTAATTTTAAACATCATATGAGATATGATTGATGCATGTCTAGACTAGTTGTAGAATAGTTCTACATAGTCGTCTAGATTAGAGTTTATTTTGATAAGATCAATTTAAATCTAATTTTTTAGATTATTATGAGATAATTTAGATCTAAAAATATGCATGATTCGATACATGAGATGTATGCAAAATATGCCATGATTAGATCTAATTTGTATATGAGATATATGATATAGATCTAAAACTATTTTGTAGTATTACATGTTCCTGATTAAGGCGTTCCTCTTGGCCGTCCGGTCATAAGAATGAAGAAGGGTTTAAAGGCCCTCTCCTTCCCATTCCGATGGGGTGTTCTTATGATGTGTAGGGGTGCTGCGTGTTCGTCCTTAATCAGAAATCCAAAACTTACTTTCTGCAAAATCCCTAGATCCTGAAACCCTAGGATTTATTGTGCATATTTTGTTTATGAACCCTACTTAATTAAGAATTAAGATTATGAAATATTAATTAGGTCTAAAATTGAGAATTTTAGATCTAAGACATATTCATAATACTGGGTTCGGGCTTGGGTAGCTCAATTAGGTCTAAGCGGTTGATCAAACCGAATCAAGAGTTGGTTAGATGGGATCAACAATGCTTAAATTGACCAGCCTAATAGGATTAAGTCTGGGTCAAGATCGAGTCACGATCAAGCAAGACCTAATTAGGCTCAGAGGTTAGAGTCTGGATTGTAGGCTAACCCAATTGGTTCTGGCTCAACAATTTGGTGTCTAAGGTAAGTTTGGCACATACGACCGACTGATTTTTAATTGGAAGCTACTCGACCTGAATGCATTCTTGTATGAGTTAATGGCATATTCCCTTCCACCGGTCTCACTTACCTGGCCATATCTGTTGACACAGTTCTGATCTTGAGGTGGTCAATAATCCGAGCTAACCCATGCCACTAGGTTAGTCATAATTGTTATGACTATGACAAGTCTAGTTTAATGAGACCTGAATCAATTCTCCCTAAGAAAAGATTAAGTCTGAGGTCTTCCACCATTGTAGATGTGCGGGCCCTTCCCGGGGTTGATTGTTCTCGACTGGATACAGTGGCTCAGTTGCACCGGGAAGATGCAACCATGTCTATTAGGCATTGGATGCTATGGGCTGGAGGATGAGTTGGGCTCAATATTTTGGATACGGTGAGAGACTCAATTAGGAAATCCCAGTCTATGCAAATGGTGGGTCTGACTTAACTAAGGAGTGGATCAATATTCCGGATACGGTGAGATTCATGAATTAGAGACCAAGTTTGGGTGCACCATGATTAGAGAATCATTGAACAAGAGTTGTTCACTCATTGGCTAACCCATCACCAATAACTGTTAGGTGAGGTGATGAGTCAGTTGGTGAGACCGCACCACCCACTAGAAATCATTAATCATGGAGATTTTTGCATCTCTACAGAGGGAGTGTAGGGATCCGAGAAAATAGTGGGAGCTAATTTGTTTAAAAATAAAATCCCTAAATAAATTGGTCAAGTCATAATTACAGTATCTAACTAGAATCTTTGACTCTCTACAGAAAAATGTCTGCGTCCAACCCATTGGCACGTATCCTGGACACACATAGACTGACTGGACCCAATTATAAAGATTGGCTCAGGAAACTACAAAATTATTTTGGGTTCTGAGAAGTTAACCCATGTATTGGACCAGGACCCTCCCACCTTACCAGCCCGTCCATCCACTTGAACAGAGAGCGTCTCTGAAAAAATGGATAGACGAAGATAATAAGGCCAGATATTACATGTTGGGCTCGATGTCTGATGAGCTCCAGCGCCAACATGAAGATATCGGGACTGCTCGCCAAATGTTGGCTCACCTGCAGGAGATGTTTGGTGAACAGAGTCGCGCAGCCAAATATCAAGTCACGAAATGACTTTTTAAGGCTAAGATGCGTGATGGGCAGTCAGTCCAAGATCACTGTCTGATGAATGATCAAGGACATGGAAGAGCTTGAGAAGCTCGGTGTGAAGTTAGACTTGGATCTGCAGAACGATATTATTCTGCAATCCTTGACTGATGCATATGGGCAATTCATCATGAATTACCACATGCATAAACTTCAAAATTCCTTGGCCGAATTAATGAATATGCTGGTTACCGCTGAGCTTTCTATGAAAGGTTCTAAAGGCTCAGTTCTTGCTATGGAACGGACTTCTTCCAAAAGAAAGTCTTATGGAAAGAAAAAGAAGTCTGCGAAAAAGCAGAAGGTGGAAGGAGCAAAGAAGAAGAAGGCAGAGCCGAAGAAGAAAGGCCGATGTCAAAGGAAAGTATTTCCATTGCAACAGCGACGGCCATTGGAAGCGGAACTGCCCTACTTACCTGGCCACCCTGAAGAACAAGAAGGAAGGTCCTTCTGGAGGTATGCTCGTTATTGAGTCTAACCTTACGGTTTCTTCTGCATCCAGTTGGGTGCTTGACTCTGGTTCTAGTGCTCATCTGTGCACTTCCATGCAGGGTCTTGAGGATAGCAGGAGGCTGAGGGATGGAGACATGATCCTACGCATCGGTAATGGAGCAAGAGTTGCTGCAGTAGCCAAATGATTAGTTTTGAGACTATTTCTGTTATGTGCACTAGCTTTGATTTCTAGATTATGGATCATTCTTTATAGAAAGAAATAAAATTGCAAATGATTAGATAGCTACATATTGATGTACCAACTATCGAGCAAAACGTGAATGGACCTAGAAAAATGGGCTATTGATATAGTCCATTGACTTTGAGTCCATTGAGTCATATCCAACTTGTGAATCTTGTCTTCAAGGCAAAATGACTAAACTTCCTTTTGTAGGACATGGGGAAAGGGCCACAGATCTCCTTGCCCTAGTACATACTGATGTGTGCGGCCCATTTGATGTGCCGGCTAGAGGCAATTTTGTCTACTTCATTACCTTTACCGATGATCTGTCTAGGTATGGGTATGTGTATCTTATGAGACACAAGTCTGAAGCTTTTGAAAAGTTCAAAGAATTCAGACATGAAGTAGAAAAACAAACTGAAAAACCCATTAAGGTTCTTCGATCAGATCGAGGAGGTGAATACCTTAGCTAAAATTCCTAGACTATCTCAAGAAAAATGGCATAGTCTCTCAATGGACTCCACCAGGAACACCTCAACTCAACGGGGTTTCAGAATGGAGAAATCGGACTCTATTGGATATGGTCCGATCCATGATGAGCTTCACAGACCTCCCTGATTTTCTTTGGGGACATTCATTGTTAACTTCAATTTATCTACTGAATAGGGTTCCCTCTAAAACCGTTCCTACCACACCGTATGAGATATGGCACGGTAAGAAACCAAGTCTGAGTCATCTCAGAATTTGGGGTTGTCCGGCTCATGTCAAAAGACAACAAGCGGACAAGTTAGAGTTTAGGTCCTTTAGAGCTCGATTCATAGGATATCCTAAAGAGTCATTAGGATACTATTTCTACATTCCAGAAGACCACAATGTGATTGTGAGTCGACATGCCATCTTTCTTGAAAAATAGTTTATTCAAGATAGCGGCATTGGAAAGCAGATTAAGCTTGATGAGAAAGTCTCACAAGTACAACGAGCTAAGGACCAATTGGAACCAAATCAGGTTGAGCCAATAAGAACACTACCTCCTCCACCTCGTAGATCGGAAAGAGTTTTCCCATCCCCCTGAAAGATACTTAGGTATTATTTCAGAGGAAGTAGAGGAAAATGTTCCTCGTAGGTAATGGTGCTCATGGTGATGATCCCAAAACCTACAACGAGGCGATATCAGATATCGACTCCGAGAAATGGCTAGAGGCAATGCAGTCAGAAATTGACTCGATGCACTCAAACCAAGTCTGGACCTTGGTAGATCCACCAGAAGGTATAGTACCTATTGGGTGTAAATGGATCTTCAAGAGAAAGATTGGTGCAGATGGGAATGTGGAGACATTCAAGGCTAGACTAGTGGCAAAAGGTTATAGTCAACGCGAAGGCATTGACTATCAGGATACCTTTTCCCTAGTGGCTATGCTAAAATCCATCCGCACATTGCTTGCCATTGCAGCCTATTTCGATTATGAAATATGGCAAATGGACGTGAAAATGGCATTCTTAAATGGATATCTTGAGGAAGATATCTATATGGAACAGCTGCTAAGTTTCACATCCAATGATACTGATCACAAGGTTTGCAAGCTGCAAAGGTCCATATATGGACTTAAGCAAGCATCTCGGAGCTGGAACACTCGTTTCAATGATGTGATCAAAATATTTGGTTTCATAAAAAATGAAGAGAAACCATGTATTTTCAAAAAGGTCAGTGGGAGCGTTGTTGTCTTCCTCTTATTGGGAATGATATTTCCATAATGACAACAGTCAAATTATGGTTGTCCAAGGAATTCTCCATAAAAGACCTAGGTGAAGCATCCTTTATTCTAAGAATTAAGGTCTATAGGGATAGACCGAATAGGATGCTAGGACTTTTACAGAAGATGTACATAGAAGAAGTACTAAAGAGGTTTAGTATGGAAAACTCTAAGAGGGGATTAATACCCTTCAGACATGGTATTCATCTTTCCAAGAAGATGTGTCCTAGCACACCTGAGAAAATAGAATGCATAAGCAAGATCCCTTATGCTTCTGGAATAGGGAGCCTCATGTATGCCATGCTATGTACACGACTTGATATAGCCCATGCTGTGAGTGTCACAAGCAGATATCAGTCAAATCTAGGTGAAGAACACTGGACTTCTATGAAATATAACCTTAAGTACTTGAGAAGAACTAAGGATATGATGTTGGTCTTTGGTAACGGAGAACTCCAAGTCCAGGGATACACAGACTCGAATTTCATGTCCGATATAAATGATCGAAAGTTGACATTTGGGAGTCTGTTTGTGTGCAATAGTGGTGCTGTCAGCTGAAAGAGTTTCAAGCCAACCGTGATAGCAGATTTCACCATGGAAGTAGAATATATCGTTGCATCAGATGTTGCGAAGAAAGCATTCTGGTACAAAAAGTTTGCTGCAGAAATTAGAGTAATGCAATCAGATGCCATTTCTCTGTACTGCGACAATAATGGCGCCATAGCTCTTGCTAAGGAGCCAAGGTCTCATAAAAAATCCAAGCATATTGAGCGGCGATACCACCTCATCCGTGATTATCTCGAGAAAGATTATGTCGAGGTCAAGAGAGTCAACTCCATAGATAATGTGGCAGACCCACTTATAAAATTATTGGGCCAGTAGAAGATCGAAGCCCACCTTAAAAAGATGGGACTTAGACTTGTAGCCAATTGACTTTAGGATAAGTGGGAGATTGTAAAGAATATATGTGCCTAGAAGCCAGAATTGGCTGACACTTGTAATACACTTCTAGGGGTAAAATTATAATTTTGACTAATATCAATTAAAATAGATTATTTTCTATCACATATGTGTATTTAGTGTCCGTGATACATCCTTTGAGTTAATGGTAATGATAATTCATATTTTTAAGAGTTGAAAATTTAAGACATGAATAATCATTATTAACTCATAAAATGCTTCTGACCATAGGATCATCACGAGGATGGTGATTGATTCGGAAGGTTGGTGTACAATCGCTTCTTTTTAGTAGATGAGTCTTGAGTCTATGGCGTGGAGACATCGAAGCGAGAGTACAGGTACTCGTTAGAGAACGAGGGCACTGAGCGTGACCACCTCGAATAGTCATTAGGAAGTCTACCTTCTCGTCAATGACTGACTCAATGCTGCAGTAATGTGTCTGATTCTTTGATCTGAGATGCATCGATAGTTCATCTTGAGGATATTATAGTTTGACTATACCATTACTCGGTCTTCTAGCCATTCGGAACCTTGAGGTGTATGTTGGCTATAGCATGTTCATTGTAGGAACCGGATAGCATCAAGATGGAATCTATCTATCTCGGTGGTAGAGGAGTAGCCCTATGATAATCATGAGAATCAATTCCTGAAGCCCATGGCCATGGTAGAGTGAAATAATAGAAAGAGTTTCTATTTAGGTTTTCACATTGGACTTGAAATCGAATGATTACATCATATGACAGAGACTAGGATTTGATGAGTTCACCTTAACTCTAATCTGATCGGGGCTCAAGATAGAAGAACTTAATCACATAGGTAGCTGCACCAAGAGGTTCGCATTCAGCTCTGATGGATTGCCACCATATACTGCAAGGTGTCACTGGTGGATTTTGGGAGCAATTAGAATGATTTAGATGATCGATCATTCTAGCTGTTCGAATCAGAAGAGTTCTGATCCATCGAAAGGAGTTTCGATGATGTCGATGATAGAGATCATGACATATTACATTACTATACAGAACTGAATCTAACTGGATTATACAAACAAGGGTTTGAATCTGATGATCATCAATTGAACCGATCTAGTTCAGTTGATCTGAATGAGATTCAATTAGGTTCAAGAAAATCGTGCTAGCACTCGATGCGATTGAACCTAACGTTCTTCTTTTACTATCATAAATAGTTGTCCTGACTGAGCCAAAGGAGTTTGTGCTCATTTAGAGGCCTTCACTTTGTCTGACTGGAGCTTGTCCAAGTCAGAAAAGATTGTCTTATTTTGTAAGACATTACCTACCATTTTTTATCACCTACCATTTCTCATTCTTTGACTTTAGTCAAAAGTTGACCTTTGACTGGTCAAATGTTGACCATTGATACTTTGACTTTTATCCATATGTCACGCACCTATTGGAGGGCTGGTGGGGGCTTGTCTCCCTGCCAGAACCTGGCAAGAAGAAGGGCGCACGCCACCCTTGGCGTGTGCCCAAGCTGGAGGTGCTCAGGAGTCCCTATTGGACAGGAACTCCATCTCCTTTTTGGATTCCAATTAGAGTTCTCCTAAGAACCAACTTTGACTGATCTTAGGCGCCGTCTAAAGAGGAATCTAGGGGACTCTATTCCCATCAATCAGATTTAGATCTGATTTTACAAAGAGTTGTGATTGGTTGGGAAGAAGAGGAGTTGGATCACGCTTAGTCTATAAATAAGACCCTGCGTCCAACTCAAATTAAGATTGGAAATCAGAATTCTCCATGCCCCAAGGCTGCTTCTCCTCTCCTCCTCCACGCCAAAGCACCTTCTCCCTCTCCTCTCCACATCCAAAGAGGTTTGGATTCTTGATTGGTGCAATCCAGATGAGAGAAAAGGCGACTGAAAGCTAGAAGGCTGCGCTACTGCAAAGGACAACTGCTGATCTTCAAAAAAAATTTTGATGATCCTCTAGATCAGATCTAGATCTAATTTTTGGAGATGTGATAGAGAAGAAGAGGATCTCCAGATCCAGTCCGATTGGATATCGGTAGAGGCCAGGCACTTGCGTGGCTTGATTCAGAACCTTTCGCTGCTCACAGAATCATCAACGGGTAATAGGATTACCCACTCTAAGATAAATTAAATTTAATTTAATTTATCTAATTTTATTTTAATTATTAAAATAATAAGAATTAGATCTGAAACATCTCAGATTTGATCTAGATCAAAGAAAAAAAATTTTGAAATATATCTCTTGATCTGATCAGATCTAAACGAACCTGGTCTGAAAAATCAGGATTTTCCTTCATGATGAAGCTTTGAGGCACGATCTAGTGGCCAGGAGAGCAGCCGATCAATATCTGATGGCTGGGACACCTGTTTGAGTTAGAATCGAGTCAGGACTTTATCTTGAACTTGAATTAAACCCCGTCTGTGGCCTTTAAAATGCCTATAGCAGTGGATCGAAGGATGTGGTGGCTTGGTGGGATTTTTTGGTGAGACTTAAGATGGTAGAGAGCAGAAGAAGAGCGCCAGCAGATAGCAGGAGTAGGAGCTTCGAGTAGATAGCTAGGCAATAGATTGCGGTCGTTTCAAGGGATTTCTAAGAGAGAGTTTGGTAAGGATAGCTTCTTGTTAAGAGGATTGTATACGTGAGTTGAGAGTTGGTAATCTCCTCTTGTATCTCTTTCTTTTCATCATGAAGCTTTGCATGCCCCGTGGAGATGAGCCTTTGGACTGATCCATGTACTTGATTATATTCTTATTTTATTTTTTTCTTTCCGCCATAATAATCTAGTATGAGATTCTCAACAAGATGTATTAGAGTGAGTTGATACCTCAACATATTGGTATTAGAGCTAGGCGGTACCAAAGCATAAATTATAGCAGTGGTGATAAAGATTGAAGGATATGGAGAAGACAAGCACAATCAAGATGGAGATCAATAGGTTTGATGAGAAGGACAATTTCTTCTTATGGCAAGCAAGGATAAAGAATATCCTCATCCAATATGGGTTGATCGACGTTCTTTTGTGTGACGAGATGCTAGCTACTATGAAGGTGAAGGATTGGAAGTAGATTCAGATGCAGGTCATGAGCACAATCTGCTTGTACCTAGCGGATGATGTCATAATCCATGTACTTAGCAAGATTTTTTCGATGGTGTTGTGGTCGAAGCTCGAAAAGTTGTACATGATAAAGTCACTCACTAACACGCTATTCTTTTGGAGGCAGTTCTACCAGCTGTGGATGGACGAAGGTCAGAACGTGTAGGAGCATCTATTCAATTTTCAGAAGATTCTTACTGACCTCCTCAGCGTTGGCAAAAATATTGAGAAGAAGATTAGGGCATTGGTCTTGCTATCATTGCTTTCACCCTCTTTCAAGTCTTTGGTGACTACTTTTCTTATAGGTAAGAGCACTATCAAGATGGAAGAAGTGACTTCTGCACTACTCCAGAATGAGGTTCTCAAGCAGAAGAACCGAGCCTCGAGTTCAAGTGATAACTCAGCTCTGATGGTGATCGGAGATGATGGCGGCAGAAGATGGAGCGAAATGAGATTATGAGTTGGGCGATCTAAGTCCAAGTTAAGGGATCAGAGCAAGATCTGGTGCTACTGATGTGACGAGTTGGAGCATCGAGTCAAGAATTGCCCATAACTCAAAGATCGGATACATGCTACTATAGCGATGGTCAGTAGCGATATAGAAGATAGTGGTAATATTTTTTTGGTTACTGATGAGGTATCTACTTCTTTCTTCTAGTGAATTATGGATTCTGCTTGCTCCCATTATGTATATTACAGAGAGAAACTATTTGACTCCTTGAAGACTGGTAAGGACACTGTATTCCTGTCAGATAGATCGAGCTGTGGGATCAAGGACAACAAGATGGTTAGCATAAAGCTCCATGATGGAACAGTGAAGAAGTTGGATGAGGTTTGATACATACCCAGCTTTAAGAAGATCTAATCTCACTGAGCAGATTAGATTCGACCGACTTCGGATAGAAAAATGATGGAGGAATCCTAAAGGTCATGCGCAGTAGTAGGATGGTGTTAAGAGAAAAAAAAGTATGGAGGACACTACCCCATGGAAGACAACCCAATATGAGGTGGAGCTCTAGGTGGAGATGGATCGAGCATGAGATAGGAGACTCGGAAGGATGACATGCGACATCGCAAGGTGAAGTTCTTATTATTGTAGGAGGCTACATCGAGCAGATCTCAAATCAGAAGGATCACAACAGTTGACGGAGATGAGATCGAGCGGTCTGGCCAACTCTCATATTTGTTCATTCATGATCAGCAAATGATTGCCCTAGGGCATGGGGGTGCGAGATGAGCTCTCGGATAGATAGAGATCGAATATCAAGTTGAGGTAGAGATTGTTGAGAAAAATGCCTCAAATTCTTTCATAATAAGCCCATAGTGAGGTCCATGACGACGAACGGAGTCTAACGAGCCCAAAAACACTCCAATCGAAGTCCAGATGGTGAAAATAAGCACGAAAAAATATGCGAAGCCATCGGATGGGACCCACGGACAGGCACAGGCTAGTGGGCCATTGGGCTCAGTGCAGGCAAGGCCTAACGTTGGCGAGTCTAGAATGCGCAAGAACACACATGCAGGCCTGCCACAGACATGGCCTTGCGGGCGCGTGTTGTCCATGCAATTCACAATTGGGCACGATCCACCATGGATCAGCACCCACAGGGTTCATGGTGGACCCTTTAAGGGTCTACCACGAGAATCATGCTGTAAAGGATATTTTAGTCCTTTAGGGGTATGTGGCATGTGGTTATTGGGCTGGGTTTGTGATACTGCTGGTTCACAGGTAGTCTATGAAGCTTTGAGGCGTGGGACACCTATTTGAGTTAGAATCGAGTCAGGACTTCATCCTGAACTCGAATTAAATCCCGTCCATGGCCTTTAAAAGGCCTGTAGCAGTAGACCAAAGGGTGTGGTGGCTTGGTGGGATTTTTTGGTGAGACTTGAGATGGCAGATAGTGGAAAAAGAGTACCAACGGACAGTAGGAGTAGGGGCTTCGGGCAATAACTAAACAGCGGACTATGGTCGTTTCAAGAGATCTCCAAGAGAAAGTTTGATAAGGATAGCTTCTTGTTGAGAGGATTATATATGTGAGTTGAGAGTTGATAATCTCCTCTAGTATCTCTTCCTTTTTCATAGTGAAACTTTGCATGCCCCGTGGAAGCGAGCCTTTGGGCTGATCCACGTACTTAATTGTATTCTTATTTTATTTTCTTCTTTCTTTCTATCACAATAATCTAGTACGAGATCCTCAACAAGTGGTATCAGAGTGAGTTGATACCCCAACACCGACCTGACCCGAATGACCCATTGGATCAAAAAATTTGATCATGAATCCGATCCAACTTGATCTTCTATTAGACTGGGTTTGGCTCCCATATTTAGACCTGATCAAGCAACCAGATCAGATCGGAGTCACTTGTGACCCGGTCCGACCTGACCTATTTATACCCCTACCAGCAAGGGATCCGTGCTTCACGGCGGTCCCCATTAAAACATAAACATAAATAGTTAAATATTTTGTATTTTATAATTTTAGTTGGAGAATATAAAATATGTAGTTTGATTAAAAAAAAAAACTTTACAAAATAGTCAGTTTTCTTCAATTTTTTGTCCTTGCTTGTGCTGATAATTGAAAAACAAATGTGGCATTAGTAATTTGGAAAAAATGTTGATCTACTGTAGAAAGGTAAAATAGTTTTTTTGTCAAAAAAAAGGAATTAGTGACTAGACACTAGATCACCTGATGTGAAGTTTTTTTTTTAGACGGTGGTGTTGATGTCGCTTGAAAAAGAAAATATTTTTTTTGTGATATAGCATAAAAAAATAATATTAAATAATTACTATAAAAGTTTGGTACCCATTCACAAGAGAACATGTTTCTAGAGAAGTGGTTTGTTGAAAGATTTCTGAATATATCCATTTTTCAGGAGTAGCAATTGCTATTTCCTTCTGAATTTGTAGTGATGAAGATTCAATATCGGAAGTGTCACGAGAACTAGCGATTAATTAGAAGATTGCTATCTTGAAAAAATTTTTTTACTTGAAAATTGCAATGATCACTAACAGTGTATTGTGGGCTTGACATAATTTGATAGGTAGAGTTATTAAGAATTTTTTTGACAACATTTGGAAGAACAAATTTATTTGATCTCGAATCGAAGACAAGATCAAATGCTGGTATATCAATTAATTATTAAATCAAATTTTTGAATATAATAAAATTAGCATCACCACCAGAGTAGTCTTCAACTATTGCATTCAGCTTGTACCTTTAAAATTTAGATATAAGAAAAAAATATCTATTTAGAAGAAGAATAAATTATCTTATTATGTATAAAGTTTTAATATAATATGAGAGCGACCGTTTTTGCTACAATGGTACTAGAGATTGGTCACTCTTGTTGTACCAAAAATTATCATCATATATTTTAATTATAGATCTGTAATTATAATATGCTTTATACCACTAGCTGCTAGATGTGTATCCTAGAAGTCAGATTGGCTGACACTTGTTAAATACTTTTAGGAGTATTTTCATAATTTTAACTTAAAATTAATTAAAAAATTATTTATTCTATCACATATGTGTATTTAGATAGTCTGTGATACATCCTATTGAGTTAATGGTAATGATAATTCATATTTCTCAAGAGTTGAAAATTTAAGACATGAATAATCATTAATTAACTCATAAAATTAGCTTCCGACCATAGGATCATCACGAGGATGGTGATTGATCCGGAAAGGTTGGTGTACGATCGCTTCTCTTTAGTAGATGAGTCTTGAGTCTACGGTGTGGAAGACACCTGGAGCGAGAGTACAGGATACTCATTAGAGAACGAGGGCACTGAGCGTGACCACCTCGAGTAGTCATTAGGAAGTCTACCTTCTCGTCAATGACTGAGACTCGATGCTGCAGTAGTGTGTCTGGTTCTTTGACCTGAGATGCATCGGACAGTTCACCTTGAGGGTGTTATAGTTTGACTACACCATTACTCGATCTCCTAGCCATATGGAAATTTTGAGGTGTATGTTGGCTATAGCATGTTCATTGTAGGAACTGGATGCATACCAAGATGGAATCTATCTACCTCGGTGGTGGTAGAGGAGCAGCCCTATGATGATCATGAGAATCAAGTCCTAAAACCCATGGCCATGGTAGAGTGAAATAATAGAAAGAGTTTCTATTTAGGATTTTCACATCGGACTCGAATCGAATGATTACATCATATGACAGGTGTAGGGTTTGACGAGTTCACCTTAACCCTAATCTGATCGGGGCTCAAGATAGAAGAACTTAATCACACAGGTAGCTGCACCAAGAGGTTCACATTCGATTTCTGATGGGTTGCCACCATATACTGCTAGGTGTCACTGGTGGATTTTGGGAAGCAATTAGAATGATTTAGATGATCGATCAATTCTGAATGGATGAATCGAAAGAGTTCTGATCCATCGAAAGGTATTTTGATGATGTCATTGATGGAGATCATGACATATTCCATTACCATACAGAACTGAACCTAACTGGATCACACAAACAAGGATTTGAATCTGGATGTCATCAATTGAGAAAATTCAGTTTAATTGATTTAGATAAGATTCAATTATTTTTAGGTCATCTGGACTGAGCCAAATTGGATTTGGCTCATCCAGAAGCCTTATATGGGTTTGTCCTAGTCTGATTGAAACTTGTCTAGGTTAGAAAAATCTTATCCTAATTTGATTTAGGCTTGTCCTAATCCATCAGATGGAAACAGGATAAGACCTGCTAATTTTTGAAACTATTAGGACAAGACTTATTCGAAAATTCTATAGAAATTTGTCTTGATCTGACTGGACCTTATCTTGGTCTGATCAACATTTATCCTAAATTTCATAAGATGGGAACAAGACAAGGATTGTCTTTGTCAGATTAGGGCTTGTCCTAAAATTATGAGATAAAATTTGGACAATCCTCTCCCAAAAATTCTAGATAGATTTTTCTTGATTTGACTGGATCAAGTTCTGGTCTGATCAAGACTTGTTCTAACTTGATTAGGACTGGACATAAATCCATTGGATGAAACTTGAAAAATGTTTGTCCAAAATCTCATAAGATGGAAACAGGATAAGGATCAAATGTTGACCCAGTATGTAGGAAAGAAGAGATATGGCGTGCTCCCCCTAGAATTTATTTAAGGGCACACATCCCCTTAGGATTTACATGGAGTTTATGAGTGCACGCCCCTATATGGCATGCACATCTGATGGATAAGAGAAGGCGCCCATTCAAATCAGTTTTGACTGGTCAAAGCATTTGAATTTGATTCAAATGTCTAGGGAGATAAGAGTTTGCACCATCTACTCACCTTATCCTTTATTCGATGCCATATTTCTGAGTTTTGTACGACAAAATATAGAAAATATGTGGTGTGGGGCTTGGAGATCATGGAAGAGTCATTCTGCATGTTAAACTTTGATCTGTTCAAAATTATATGCCAAGGGACTCTTGATTAGGTCAATAAATAGGGCCCTACGTAAGCTATTGTGTATAACAATTTTTCTACGATGAAGTCCTGCCAAAATCTTTATCTCCATGCCTTCTTCATCTGATCCTCTCCCTCTTTTCCATGCCTAAGAGTTGGGCAAAATCTGCGAGCAAAGATCAAGTCCCACTGGTGCGATGATCAACGAGAGACGATGATGTTCGTGAGATGAACACGTAGCCTTTGGAGTTCGATTTGAAGGCTCTATTGGAAGACATCAGATCTAATCTTTGGAGATCAGATCTAGAAGGAGGAGACTTTTAGATCTGATCTGAGTAGATATCGGTAGAGGTCGGGCGCGTGCGCGGCTCAATTAGAACCTCGGATCAGTCGTCAGATTATCACAATGGATAAATGGTTTATTCGATCAGGTAATAATTGATATCACTATTTTTATTTTTATTTTATTTCTAATTTTAGATCAATCTAATCAGATATAAAAACACTCAGATCTGATCGGATAAAAAAAATTTTAAAAAATTATTCTGCTACAAATTTGATCTGATCAGATGCATCCTACAGCAGAAAAATCTAGTTTTTCTTTAACTGGTATCAGAGCCAGGTTCCTACTTCTAGATCTATCTTTAGATTGATCTAAAATTATTTTTTATAATTTGATTATTTAATTTTTAGATGTTGCATAGGATGTAATCAGATCTGAAATAAAAAATTGTATGTTATATATATATATATGTTTGACATAAACAATACATGTTCTAGTCTAGATCTATTATTCTATATCATGATAGTTTTCAAATTTATTTTAAATTAGATCTGATTTAAATTTTATAATTTGATCATTTAAATTTCAGATGTTACATTAGATGTAATCAGATCTAAAACATAAGATTTAATTTAAAATTTTGATAAATATGATATAGACAGCATATGTCTAGACTAGATTTCTAGTTTAATCTCATAGTCTAGATAAAAAATTTAATGAAATGTTCATTTAATTTTTTGAAGATTATGTGATTAGATTAGTTAAATTTTAGATATTATATGTGATATAATTAGATCTAAAAGCATGAGATGCATTTAAAAATTTCATATATATGATATATGCAATGCATGTCTAGACTAGTTCCATAGATCTATGCCATGAGTAGTCTAGATTAAAAATTTTTATGATAAGATCATTTAAAATTTTATTTTCAGATATTACATTAGATATAATCAAATCTGAAATATAAATTTAAATATTAAATTTGATACATGAGATGTATGCAAAATATGTATAAATTAGATCTTAAATCATGTAATAGTTATATGCTTTAGATCTAACAATTTTATAGTATAGCTCATATTTCTGATTAAGGCATTCTCCTTGACCGTCCGATCATAAGAGTAGAAGGGTTTAAAGGCTCTCTCTTTCCATTTGATGGGGTGCTCTTATGGCGTGTAGGGGTACTACATGTTTGCCCTTAATAAAAAATCGAAAACTTACTTTCTGCAAAACTCTAGATACTGAAATCGTAGGATTTTTTGATACATGTTTTGTTATTGAACTCTTGGACTTAATTAAGAATTAAGTTTATAAAAACTATTAAATCTAAAATTATGAATTTTTAGATCTAAGATACCTTCATAAATCATGGGTTCGGATGTGGGTAGCTCAATTAGATCTAGCGGTTGATCAAACCAAATCAAGAGTTGGTTAGGTGGGATCAAGAGTGCTTAGATTTGATCAACCTAATAGGATTAAGTCTGGATCAAGATCGACTCACAGTCATATATGGTCGATCAAGTTAAGATCTAATTTGGCTCCGTGGTTTGAGCCTGAATTGTAAGCTAATCCCATCAGTTCTGATCAGACAAGTTGGTGTTTAAGGTAAGTATGGCAAATACGACCAGTAGTCTTTAATTAGAAGCTACTCAATCTGAATGTGTTTACGATGAGTTAATGATATATTTCTCCTACTGATCTCACTTATCTGACTAATTGACTAACGATTCGAGCTAACCCATGCTACTAGGTTAGTCATAAATATTATAACTAGTTGAGTCTAAGAAATCAAATCAAATCTTCCTAAGAAAATATTAAGTCTTATGTCTTCCACCATTGTAGATGTGCTGGCCCTTTTTGAAGTTGATTGTTCTCGATTGGATACAATGATTCAATTGCATCGAAAAGATGCAACCATGTCTATTAGGCATTGAATACTATGGGTTGGAGCATGGATTGGGTTCAATATTTTGGATATGGTGAGAGACCCAATCAGAAATCCAATTTATGCAAATGATGGATTTAACTTAACTAAGGAGTGGAGCAATATTTTGGGCATGATGAGCTTCATGAATTAGAGATCAAGTTTTGGTGTATCATGTTTAGAGAAATATTGGACAAGAGTTGTCCACTCATCGATTGATCCATCATCAATAACTGTTAGGTGAGGTGGTGAGCCAGTCGGTAGGACCGCACCATCTACTAGAAATCAATGATCGTAAAAATTTTTGCATCTCTACTAAGGAAGTATAGGAATCCACGAAAATAGTGAAAGCCTTATTTATTTAAAAATAAAACTCTTAAATAAATTGGTTGAGTCAAATTACAAGTCTAACTAGAAACTTTGACTCTCTACAGAAAAATATCTACATCAAAACTCCTAGCCCGAATCCTAGATACCCACAAGTTGACCAGACCAATTTATAAGGATTGGCTAAAGAACTTCAAAATTATTTTGGATTCGAAAAGATTGACCTATGTATTGGATCAGGACCTCCCCTTTATTAACCCGTCTGATTGCTAATCAGAGAACATCTCATGAGAAGTGGTTTGACGATCATAATAAGGTAAGGTGCCACATGTTAGGCTCAATATCAGATAAATTGCATCACCAATATGAAGACATCAGGACTGCTCGCCAAACGTTGGTGCACCTACAAGAGTTATTCGGTGAATAGAGTCGCGCAGCGCGTTATCAAGTCTCGAAGAGACTTGTTAAGACGCAAATGCGTGATGGATAGTTGGTCCAAGATTATTGCTTGGCAATGATCAAAGACCTAAAGAGCTTGAGAAGCTCAGAGTCTTGATGTACAAAAAACTACAGATTGATGTGATCCTACAGTCCTTTATTGATTCATATGGACAGTTCATTATGAACTTCCATATGAATAAGCTTCAGTGCACCTTGGCTGAGTTAATAAATATGCTGGTTACTACTGAGTAAACTTTGAAGGATTCAAAGGATTCAATTCTGGCTATGGAGTAGATTTCTTCCAAGAGAGTCTTTTGAAAATAAGAACAAGTCTGTGAAGAAGCAGAAAATAGAAGAGAAAAAGAAGGGCGAGCCGAAGAAGGCTATGGAGAAGAAAAAGTGTTTCCACTAAACTCTGATGGCCATTGAAAGTGGGACTGCCTTGCATACCTGGCCAGCCTGAAGAACAAGTAGGAAGAAGAATCTTCTGAAGGAATGCTCGTCATTGAGTCTATTGAGTAAAACATGAATGCCATAGGATCAAAATGATCTAGAGATAGTGTTAATGAAAGGTACCTGTGGCACCTTGGGCTAGGTCATATAGTTGAAGACATGATTAACAAATTAGAGAAATCTAGACTAATGGATCCGTTGTCATATTCGATTTATGAATCATACCTTCAAGGCAAAATGACCAAGCTTCCTTTTATGGGACATGGAAAAGGGCCACGGACCTACTTTCCTGGTACATATAGATGTGTGCGGCCCATTCGATGTGTCGGCCAAAGATAATTATGTCTACTTTATTATCTATACCGCTAATCTATCTCAGTATGGATATATGTACTTGATACGACATAAGTTTGAAGCCATTGAAAAGTTCAAAAAATTCAGACACGAAGTAGAAAAGCAAATTGGAAAGTCCATTAAGGTTCTTCAATCAAATCAAGGAGGTGAATACCTTAGTTAAAAATTTTTGGACTATCTCAAGGACAATGGTATAGTCTCATAATGGACTTCGCCTAGAATGCCTCAACTTAACGGAATTTCAAAATGGAGAAAATGGATCTTATTAGATATGGTCTGTCCATGATGAGCTTCATGGATCTTTCTAAGTTTCTTTAGGGACATAGTTTAATAGGGTTTCATCTAAAATCATTCTTACCACACCGTATGAGATATGACATAGTAAGAAGTCAAGTTCGAGTCATCTTAGAATTGGGGTTGTCCGATGGCGGACAAGTTAGAGTTTAGATCCCTTAGAGCTTGATTTATTGAATATCCTAAAGAGTTATTAGGATATTACTTCTATTTTCTGGAAGACCACAATGTGATTGTGGGTTGACACACCATTTTTTAAAAATAGTTTATTCAAGATGATGGCATCGAAAGATAGATTAGGCTCAAGGAGAAAGTCTCTAAAGAGCAAAGAGCCAAGGAATCTAGTTAGTCTGAGCCGATCCATAATTCACTACCTCCTCCACTTCATAGGTCAAATAGGATTTTTCATCCTCTTAAAGGTACTTAGGTACTATTTTAGAGGATATAGAGAAAATATTTCTCATGAAAAATGGGTTCATAGTGATGATCTTAGAACCTATAACGAGATGATATTAGATATCGACTCTGAGAATTGGTAAGAGGCAATGAAGTCAAAGATTGACTTGATACACTCGAACTAAATCTAGATCTTGGTAGATCTACCTAAAGGTATAGTACGTATTGGGTATAAATAGATATTTATGAGAAAGATATGTGTAAATGAGAATGTAGAAACATTCAAGATTAGGATAGTGGCGAAAGGGTATTAGGTTACCTTCTCGTCAGTGGCCACCATCCACACATTGCTTGCCATTGCAGTATATTTCAATTATGAAATATGGCAGATAGATGTGATAATGGAGTTCATAATTAGATATCTTGAGGAAGATATTTATATGGAACAGCCATTTATTTTCATATCCAGGGATGGTGATCACAAAGGTCTGTAAGCTGCAAAGATTTATCTATGGACTCAAGCAAGCATCTTGGAGTTGGAATGCTTGATGTAATCAAATAATTTAGTTTAATCAAGAATGAGGATAAATCAAATATGTTCAAGAAGGTCAGTGGGAGTGCTGTTGTCTTCCTCGTATTGTATATGGATGACATCCTCCTAATTAAAAATGATATTCCCATGCTGACATAGGCCAAAGTATGGTTATCTAAGAAATTTTCTCTGAAAGACCTAGATAAGGCATCCTTCATTTTAGGTCTATAGAGATAGACTGAAGAGGATGCTGGATCTTTCACATAGAGGAGGTGTTGAAGAGATTCAGTATGGTAAACTCTAGGTCCAGGGGTTTGCAGACTCAGACTTTATATCTGACATAGATGATCGAAAGTCGACATTCGAAAGTTTATTCCTATGCAATGGTGGTATTGTATGTTAGAAGAGTTCCAAGAAGATGGTTCCACCTTATCTATGATTACCTCGAGAAGGAATACGTTGAGATTAAAAGAGTCGACTTCGCAGACAATACGGTTGACTCATTGACGAAGCTTTTACGCAAGCTGAAGTTCCAAGCCCACCTTAAGAAGATGGGACCTAGATTTATAGCCAATTGGCTTTAGGTCAAGTAGAAGTTTGTTAGATGTGTATCCTATAAGCCAGATTGACTGACATTTGTTAAATACTTTCTAGGAGCATTTTTATAAACTTAACTTAAAATTAATTAAAGAATTATTTATTCTATCACATTGTGTATAAAGTATCTATGATACATCCATTGAGTTAATAGGCATAATAATACATATTTTGAAGAGTTGAAAATTTAAGACATGTGTTATCATAATTAACTCATAAATTGCTTTCGATCGTAGGATCATCACGAGGATGGTGATTGATCCGAAAGATCGATGTACGATCACTTTCTTAAGATAGATGAGTCTTGAATCTACGGTGTGGAGATATTAGAGCGAGAGTATAGATACTCATTAGAGAATGAGGAAACTGAGTGTGACCACCTCGAGTAGTCATAAGGGAGCCTACCTTCCCATTGATGACTAGCTCGATGCTATAGCATGTGTCTAGTTTTTTGATCTGAGAGTGTCACTGGTGGATTTTGGGATCAATTAGAATTACCTTGATGATCGATGATTCTGATTGGATGAATCAGAAGAGTTCTAGTCCATCGAAAGATGTTTCGATGATGTCATTGATGGAGATCATGACATATCTCATTATCATACAGAATTGAACCTAATTAAATTACACAAACAAGAATTTGGATTTGGATGTCATTAATTGATCTAATTCAGTTCGATTGATTTGGATTAGATCCAATTAGGTTCAAGAAAATCATGCTAGCACAGATTGAACCTAACATTTTCCTTCTGTAGTCTTTCTGGGTCATCTTGACTGAGCTAAATTAGATTTGGCTCATCCAAAAGCCTTGTATGGATTTGTACTAGTCTGACTAAAACTTGTCTAGATCAAAAAAGTCTTGTCCTAACCTGATCTAGGCTTGTCCTAATCCATCAGATGAAAATAGGACAAGACCTACTAATTTTTGAAACTATTTGGACAAGGCTTATTCAAAAACTCTGTAGGGATTTGTCTTGATCTGATTGGACCTTGTCTTGGCCTGATCAAGACTTGTCCTAAATCTCATAAGATGGAAATAAGACAAAGATTGTCTTTGCCAGATTAGGACTTGTCCTAAAATCATGAGATAAAATTTGGACAAGCCTCTCCCAAAAATCCTAGGTGGATTTTTCTTGATCTGACTGGACCGAGTTCTGCTCTGATCAAGGTTTGTTCTAACTTAATTAGGACTTGACATAAACCCATTGGATGGGACTTAAAAAATATTTGTCCAAAATTTCATGAGATGGGAATAGGATAAGGGTAAAATGTTGACTCAGTATGCAGGAAAGAAGAGATATGGCGTGCACCTCCTAGAATTTATTTAAGGGCGCACGTCCCCTTGGGATTTACATGGAGTTTATGAGTGCACGCCCCTTTATGGTGTGTGCATTTGTTGGATAAGAGAAGGCGCCCATTCAAATTAGTTTTGACTGGTCAAAGCATTTGAATTTGATTCAAATGTCTAGGGAGATAAGAGTTTGCGCTATCTACTCACCTTATCCTTTATTTCATACCATATTTATGAGTTTTGTGCGACAAAATATAGAAAATATGTGGTGTGGGGCGTGGAGATCATGGAAGAGTCCTTCTGCATTTTAAACTTTGACCTGTTCAAAGTTACATGTGAAGAGACTCTTGAGTAGGTCTATAAATAGGGCCCTGCACAAGCTTTTGTGCATAGCGATTTCTCTACGGCGAAGTCCTGCCAAAATCTCCATCTCTATGCCTTCCTCATCTGATCTTCTCCCTCTTCTCCATGCCTAAGAGTTGGACAAAACCTACAAGCAAAGATCAAGTTTCGTTGGTGTGAAAATCAGCGAGAGACGATGATGTTCGTAAGATGTTCAAAGTTACATGTGAAGGGACTCTTGACTAGGTCTGTAAATACGGCCCTGCGCAAGCTGTTGTGCATAGCGATTTCTCTATGGCGAAGTCCTGCCAAAATCTTCATCTCCACGCCTCCCTTATCTGATCCTCTCCCTCTTCTCCATAACTAAGAGTTTGGCAAAACCTACGAGTAATGATCAAGTCCCGTTGGCGCGAAGATCAGCGAGAGACGATGATGTTTGTGAGACGAACGTGCAACCTTCGGAGTTCGATTTGAAGGCTCTATGAGAAGACATTAGATCTAATCTTTGAAGATCAGATCTAGAAAGAGGAGACTTCTAGATCTGATCCGAGTGGATACCACTAGAGGCCGGATGCATGCGTGGCTCAATTAGAATCTCGGATCAATCGTCAGATCATCACAATGGGTAAACGGTTTATCTGATCAGATGATAATTATTATCACTACTTTTATTTTTATTTTACTTCTAATTTTAGATTAATCTAATCAAATCTGAGAACTCTCAAATCTGATTGGATTAAAAAAAATTTAAAAATTTATTCCATTGTTAATCTGATCCGATCAGATGTATCCTACGATAAAAAAAACCTGATTTTTCCTTCACTAGCCGTAGGAGGTATCAATTATTTTTAATTTGGCTTTACATGTAAATTTGACCCCTCTAAAGGAAAAACCAAATAGCTATAGAAAAATATATATATTTTTTTACTGATTTGTTTAGATATTTTACTACACTTGAGTGGTTTGCAGATCTAATTCTAGTAATTTTTTAATTATTTTTTTATTTGTTGCAGCGTCATGTGCAGGATCAACAGCCGCAACTCATCTTTTCTTTGTAATTGCAATTGCGGCTATCATCCTATCAAGACTGTGCATGGTGAAATGAATCTGTAAATTATATTTTTTGTAAGCTTTTTTAATAAACAAAATAATATATTGTATTCTTTAAATGCATTCAAAAGGTGGTGTAAATACATATTTATCAATATATGATATAGAAATGCATATAAAACAATATAAATTCAAATTATGGGATACTTTGACCGAACATTATTAAATACTTTAATAATTTTACCCTCGTAACTTTTTTTTCAAGAATACATCAGAATTATTGCCAATATAGAATTAATGAAATAGAAAATGTTGGGCTAATATGCATAACAATATATTTAGAAAAAAAGGAAAGCATACTCTATATTACATTACATCTTTCAGTTTACATCATCATCTAACTATATTATCACATATTGTTATACCACAAAAGGTATATTATGACATCACAAAAAAATTGAGCTACAAAATTTGAAAGATGGATGATTACATTGATCATCATGAAACAATCACGACAAGAATTTTGAATATTAATGACGATATTAGTAATAAATTTTTTTTTTATTATTAATAATATTTTTTTGTCATTACAACATCGACGAAAAAAATATCGTTGCTAATACTACTAGCAACGAAAATTTTATTATTAGCAACAAAAAATATCATTACTAAAAGTATAATTTTTTTAAATATTTAAATAATAAAAAAATATTAGCAACGATGGATTTGGTTTATTAGCAATGTAAAAAAAGTCGTTGCTAATTAAAAGCTATTAGCTATGGCTCTTTAGTTATTAGCGACGATAAAAGCCTTATCTAATATTATTTAAATTTTTAAATTTTTTATAATATTTAAATATAATATAATTATTAGCGATGATAAATTTAGTTTATTAGCGATAAAAATCATGCCATCGCTAATAATTTTTTAAAAAAATCTTGATAATAAATTTAAAAAAAATATTTGCAAATATTATTAGCGACGATGAGTCTCTGTTGTCGCTAATAATCCTATTCGAATCCAATTCGAACTCGATTCGAATCCAATTCAAAATTCTGCCAAATCTAATTTAGTTAGATTTTGAATCCAAGTCCTACTTAGATTATAAAATTTAATTAATATCAAATTAAGTCAAGATTAATTAAATTTAATCTAATTTATATTAATTAAAAAAAATAATTTTTAATTTGGATTCAATTTTTAATCTAATTCGAATCTGATTCAAAATTTTATCAATCCTAATTCAATTAGACTTTGAATCCAAGTTCTACTTGAACAGTAAAACCTAATTAACTTCAAATTAAGTTAAATTTAATTAAATTTAATCTAATTTATATCAATTAGTACTACTATAAAATAGGGATATGGCAGCGGTTCACAATCGCTGCCATAGCCTACGGTGGTGGTTCGATAATCGCTGCCATTATGGCCATTGCCGTAGATCTATGACAGCGATTTTTGCAATAATTATGGTAACCGCTGCCATAGATCTAATGCAACAATTTTTGCACGTGATCTATGGCAGTGGTTGGTACGCCTACAACAACGATTTTTCAACCACTATCATAGATTTTAAATAATAAAAAATATAAATTTTTTAATTTTTATTTTTTTATCTAATAAATATAGTTTAATATTTAACATAAGTTATAAATATAATAATATATTTAAAATATTTAAATTTTATTATTAAATAAAATTTATTATAATTTTTTAAAAAATATATCAAGAGTCTCCTAAATCTACATTTAAGTCATCGTCATTGGGAGAAGATGGAGCACGAGCTGGATGAGCTGGAGCTAGAATGTCGACCAACATATCCTCAAGGTCCATGAAGTTAGCTCCAAAATGCGTACTGAGTCTCGTCACCATAGCGGTCATGAGATCCTATAGCTGAGCAGTCTGCTTCCTAGTCTAAGCAGCCTGCTTTCTAGCATGATCTGCCTGCACCCTAGCCTGAGCTGCCTGCACCAACGCCTCCTTAAGCTGCTCACGACTGACGACACCGAAAGCATATGAAGAGATGCTTGCCTCAGAATAGTAGCTCGTCGGCAAATGTTTGGGCTTGTATGGAATTCTCCCAGAGTGCTCAGACCCCAAGACCTGATACAGATGGTCATGGGGGCTAGAGGTGTCCAGGCCCTCACTCACGATTGCATCTAAATGCTCCTGTAATTATAAATTTTAATAAAATATCATAAAAAATGATATAATACTAATCATACTAATATATTTATTACTTAGAAAAATCCTTCCAATCGTGGCATTTATTGGCCTGCCCTTCTTGTAAGTACGGTTAGATCGGAAGATCTCGCTACAGCTGAGCATCACCCCATCTCTCATCAGCTATAATAATGGATCAGTTTATTAGAAATATGCAAAAAAATTAATTTAATTTATCTAGCAAGATTTAGAATTCATTATCTCTCTATGCATATGATTAGCCATAGACTCACGGCCAAGAGTATGCATGTACTTCTGAGCTACCCGATTCTTTCAATTTTGAAGGAAGGCAGTCTAAAAATTATTTAAATAAATAATAAATATTTAAAAAATATTTAAATATAAATTTAAGTATATTAAAAAATTTAAAAGTTAGAAATTAAATTTCAAATTTTTGGCTCCTCCAATGCCTAACCATCCCCTCCTACTAACTCGGAGGACAATCCTATATCTAAGGAACAAGCTCCTCCAGAGTGTCTCGTCGGTGCTCGAGCCATTCTTTGTGGAGCTTGACCTTATAGCCCCTATACAACTTTTCAATCTTCTTCAGTCAGACATCTCAAGCCCTCTCATGATCTGAAAAGTCGTACCTCCTCTGCATAAAGTTATCAAAAATTAGTTATAAAATTATTCTAATCAAACATAGTGTAAATATATCAAACACATAAATATAATTAAGATATACTTATCCATATCTCCTCTCACACTCGATCATCAGCGTCTATCAATCGCCAGTCTATAGATAGTACTGAAATGATGTCGAACCACCTCATAAGTACTCCAAAAAAAGATGTATCTCCCGTACAGTCCTTCCTACTGGCCTTTCCTTCGTATCGTATTATACCATCACCTGATGTTGGTGGTTTCACACATGTGGCATCCATGTAGAATCGTAAAATATCCTACTGGATGATGCACCTTCAATAAAAATATATTATGCAAATATATAAGAGTGTATAATAACTATATAAATAAATAAATGAATGATATAATAAAAATATATACTCACTAGCCATGGGATCGTGCGATGTGGATACCAATAGAGACTCATCAGTGGGTGGAGTATGTGCCAGAGATGTGGCTGATGTTAGAGGCTTAAATGCTGGTAGAGGAGTAGATGCCGATGGAGGAGTAGATGTCGGTAGTCCCTAGGCAGCCGATGCGGAGGTGGATAGAATATGCTCTGCCTGTGACTCAAATGCAGAGCTCCACGTAGCTTGTCGAGAGGTGGGGGTGAAAATTAGATGGCATTTCGGTGCCGTCATAATCTGCAACGTTAATGAACATTAATCAATATAATATGTTGAACAATAATATTAATAGAGCATCAATAAATAGACTCTAACTAACTGGAGTTTATTTAAATCTTACCACACTCTTACATCATGCTCTGTTGATAGAAAAGGTCAAGCGGGTATGCGATACCGAGCTTGGCATTGTATAGCAATGCTGCTTACCAAAGCACATATCTAGAATTATTTGCAATTCTCAAACTATCCAAATTGGACAATCAATTGATCATTGTACATAATTCTTCCATCCATATAAAAAATATATAAATATATGAATGCCGAAGATTACGTACACTAATCAATTGACAGGTCTATCATTATGCAATATAATAAACAAAAGCAACAAGATATAAATAGTAACCCAAAAAATATTGTACAATAAATTTTACAACATGAATTATATCCATAAATAATTATAGAGGAGCAATAAATAATTTTACTTTCTATTAGCGGCAAAAATTTTCTTAGCGGCCGATATGGCCCACGACCATGGGCATGGCCCAAAAGCCAGCGATGGGGGCGAGGATTCTCTTAGCAACCGATAAAGCTCATGACCATCAGTATGACTCAGAACCCATCGACGAGGATTTCCTCATCGATCGACATGGCCCAGGGTCGTCCACAGCCACCGACACGACACGGCCTAAGGCTTTCGGCATGGTGCTGGGCCATCTACGATCGTCGACATGGTACGACTTAGTCTAGAATCCACCGACACAGTCCAGAACCAACCAACAGAAGTTCTCTTATCTACCGGTACGACCCACGATCGATGGATAATTATAATATTTATAATATATATTTATAATATTTATTATAAATATTATAATAAATATTATAAATGATTAACAAATATTACTATGAAATTTAAAAAAAATCATTCCTACGACTATAGAGCTCCGAGAGTTGCCGATGGCGGCACTAAAGGAAGACGGCGGCACTAAAGATAGCCTGCGAGATAAACACAAGATAGTGAGACACAAAGAGAGAAGAGAGAAAAAAAAAGAGGAAAGAGAGAGAAAAAGGGAAGAGAGAAGAGAGAGATTTAGAGATAGAGAAAGAGAGAAGAGAGAAAGAGAATGAGAAAGAAGGGGAAGAGAGAAAGAGGGAAGAGAGAGAGAAAGAGCTAGAGAGAGAGAGTAGGGAGGAGGTGGGTTGGGCCAAGGGAAGAGAGGAGAGAAAGAGGGAGAGAGTAGGAGGGGTTGGGGCTGGTGGTCAAGCTGGCCGAGGAAGAAGGGGGAGGCGAGGGAGGTGGCGGAGCCGGCAGAAGAGCTGGTCGAAGAAGGAGGAGGAGGGGAGGTGGCGGGGCTGATGGTCGGGTTGGCTGGGAAGAAGGGATAGGCAGGGGAGGTGGTGGAGCGCGGACGAGCCGATCGGGAGAAGGAGGAGAAGGGGGAGGTGGCGAGGCTGGCGGCCAGGGAAGAAGGGGCAGGCGGAGGAGGTGGCAGAGCCAACGACCTGACTGATCAGGGAAGAAGGGGTAGGCGGGGGAGGTGGCGGAGCTTGCGGTCGGGCCTGTCGGGAAAAAAGGTGGAGAGGGGAGGGGCCTTATTGGTGATGGAGAGGAGAAGAGAGATAGCTCGGAGGGAATGAATTTGAGGGTGAGATTTGAAAAAAAATAACCTAACATATGGCAACGATTTTTGAACCACTATCATAGGTCTACGATAATAGTTTTCAGTAACCACTACTATAGGTCTACGATAATGATTTTTGGTAACCGCTATCATATGCCTATGGCAGTGGTGTCTAACCGCTGCCATAGGTTTATAGTAACGATTTTTAGAAATCATTGTCATAGGTTGGTAATCAATTTTTTTTTCCTAAATATTACATAATTCTAAATTTTTTTGTGCATCTTTATTATTCATTATCTAAATAATTATCATTAGAGTATTATCAAAAAAAAATACCTCGATCCAATAGTCCTAGCTTCATCAATCAGTAAAATTTAATTTCGACGACTATGAATGACAGCATGATGATCTGATAGATGGAGACCACCGATGGGCCCAAAAATTTGAAATGATGATCTTGATGCCGTTTGTATCACACTATCAAAGTTTCACTTCAATCGGATATCATTATCATGGTTAATTTAATACTAGATGATTTCGATCGTTAAATAAGAAATAAGTGATCAAAGGATCAAATGGCATCCGATTATGAGATAATTTTTTAGACAAATGATCTTGGCTACTACTTTAATCATTTTTATGATGCTGATCATAAAATTTAAATCGTGGGTCTAAGAACGATCCAAAACTATACGTCGCTCGATACCCATTCTTAAACTCCTTTGGTAATTATGCTTGTGCTTTTGCAAGATCTGCCTTATATAAATAGTTCATATAGAAATAATTTAGATTTTATGATCATTATCATATAAAATGATTAAAATTATAGCTAAAATTACTTAACTAAAAAATTATCTCATAATCAAATGCCCTTTGGCCTTTTGATCACTTATTTCTTATTTAATGATCAAAATCATTTTGTACTAAATTGATCATGATAACAATATCTGATTGAAGTAAAACTTTGATAATATACTACAAACATCATCGAGATCATCGTTGTAGATTTTTAGATCCATCGGTGGTCTTCATCTATCAGATCATCGTGCCATCGTTCGTAGTTGTTGAAATCAAATTTTACTGATCAATGAAGTTAAAGCTATTAGATCGAGGTGATCTTTTGTAATAACACTCTAATGATAATTATTAGGATAATGAATGAAGAAGATGATCATTAAATTTTAAAATTATATAATATTTAAAAAAATATAAAAAAAAGATATAGCAGCAGTTATGCTAAACCGCTGTAATAGGTTGGACCTATGGCAGTGGTTCCATATAACCGCTGCCATAGGTTGATCTATTGCATCAATTATGTTTAACCATCACCATAGGTCCGGTCTACAACAACGGTTTATAATAATCGCTATCATAGGTCTGATTTATTACAGCAGTTATGTTTAACCACCACCATAGGTCTCTAAGATCTATGGCAGCAGTTTATTAACCGCTGCAATAGTTGGACTTAGGGCAATGGTTATTGTAAACTATTGCTATAGATTGAACCTATGGTGGCGATTAAATATAATCGCTATAATAGATCAACCAATGGCAGCGGTTATACAGAACTGCTGCTATAGGTCTGATCTATTGTAGCAGTTTAGCATAACCACTACCATAGATCTAGTCTATAGCAGTGGTTTACCATAACCACTGCCATAAACTCCACGACAGCGATTTTTGAAACTACTATAATAGTATGCACTACCGTAGCTAGTAGTGTAGAAGAAAATGGTTTTCAATTTTTGGTTCAATTCGAATCCAATTTAAACCCAATTCAAATTCAATTCGAAATCCTGTCAAACATGTTTTAATTAGACTTTGAATCCAAGTTTTATTTAAATTTTAAAATTCAATTAGCTTCAAATGAAGTCAAGTTTACTTAAATTAAATCTAATTTAAATCAATTAGGACTTGATCCATGATTTCATTGGAATCCGATTTGAATCCGATTCGAATCTAATTCGAAATCTTGTCAAATCTAATTCAATTAGGCTTTGAATCTAAGTCCTATATGGATTATAAGATCTAATTAGCCTTAAATTAAGTTAAGATTAATTAAATTAAATCTAATTTAAATCAATAAAAAAAAATAAATTTTAATTTAGGTTCAATTCGAATTCAATTCAAATTCGATTTGAATCTAGTTAGAAATTCTGTCAAATCTAATTCAATTAGACTTTAAATTCATGTCCTAATTGGATTATAAAATCCAATTACCCTCAAATTAAATCAAGCTTAATTAAATTTAATTTTATTTAAATCAGCTAGATAAAATAATTTTTAATATAGATTCAATTCGTAATTCGAATTGATTCGAATTTAATTCAAAATTCTGTCAAATCTAATTCAATTAGACTTGAAATCTAAGTCTTACTTGAAATATTAACATTCAATTAGCCTCAAATTAAGTCAAGCCTAATTAAATTAAATCTAATTTAAATCAATTAGGACTTGATCCATAAATTAAGCCTAAAAATTTATTAAAATCCAATATTAATTTTTAATCACCCAAAAAATGATCTAAAAGAAAAATTTTAATATTAAAATATAATTTAAAAATTTATGATTATTAGCGATGGCTTTAGCGATAGAGATCTTGTCGTCGCTAATAACTTTAAAAAAATATTATTTTAAAAATATAATTATTAGCGACGATAAGTTTATTACCGATGGTGTTTTACCATCGTTAATTACTTTTTAAGTATTAGCAAGAAGGGAGTATTATTAGTGATGGTAATTTGCCATTGCTAATAATCTTTCCATCTTCATTTTTTTTCATTCCACCATCCACCACCTCCTCATTTTTCCACCTGCCAACCCATCCTTCCCCCACCCACATTTTTATCCTCCACCGCCAATCCCCTCTCCCCCGCCTTTTGGTCCTCCCGCCACCCCCTCTCTCCCCTAACTAGCGGCCTCCCCCCAGTTGCCTCCCCCTGCTACACCCAGCCCATCTCTCGCCTCCTTAAGGCCCCAGCCGCCTCCCATGGGCTACACTCGGCTTGCCTCTTCGAGTTTCTGGCCTCCACCCACCTCCCAGAGCCCCGGATCATGAGCTCCTGGCCTCCTCCCTCCCTAAAAATCTCTCCCACTTCTCCCTCAGCTTGCCTCTCCATGGCCGCCTCCTCGATCTCGATCTCCTCCCCCTGGCTACACTCGGTCTGCCTCCCCCTGGCTTGCCTCTCTGCGGCCATCCCTCGACTGCTCCCCCCAGCTTGCCTCTCCACAGCCGACTCCCCCAAGCCCCCGACCACCTCCCCCCAGCTCACCTCTGCGCAGCCGCCTCCAAGCCTCGGCTTCCTCCCCCAACTATACTTGGCCCGCCTTCCCCGGCCACCTTCTAAGCCCCGACTACACCCGACCACCCCCCCTAGCCATCTTTTCGAGCTCTCGGCCACCTCCCACTTCCCTCGGCCATCCTTGCACCCTCATTTCCAGCCCCTGTCCCACCGCCCCCAGCCTATGGCCTTTACCCCGCTAGCTCGACCCCAAGCTCCTTTCCATAATCGCATCCATAGCCTCAAACCCTGCTTGCCAGCCCATGCCTTCTTGCACCTCAATCCCGGTGCGCCAGCCCATGTCTCAGTCCTATACGGTAGCCTGCCTTCTATTATGAGTATAAGCGTCGGTATTAGCTGTCACTAATACCATCACTATAAGTTAAATTTTTTATTTAAATTATATTAATTAAATATAATTAAATATTAAAATTTAATAAATTAAATATTAATTTAATTAGAAGTAGAATGAAATTTGGATCTCACTATGCAGAGCACTCGAACCGAGAGAAGGTTTGGACAACATTGCAAACATAGGGCTAAGACGTGCCCTACGTGCTTAGATCTCGGCATGTAGAGTGCTCAAACTAAAAGATGGTCTGGGTAGCATTGCAAACATGGGATCGAGTCGTGCCCTGTGCGCTCAGATCTCGGCATGCAGAGCACTTGAACCAAGAAAAGGTCCATACAGTATTGCAAAGATGGGATCGAGACGTGTCCTGCATGCTTAGATCTTGACATGTAGAGCGCTAGAACCTAGGAAAGGTCTGGATAGCATTGCAAATACGAAGTTGAGGCATGCCCTGCATGCTCCAACCTCAGGTCCTAGCTGGCATGCAAGGCATCCAGTCCTCACGCACCCTATGCGCTTAGGTCGATAATGTTAATTTTTAAAAAAAATAATTTTAAATTAATTAATTTTAAATTTTTGGGTCAGACTTCAGGATGGAATTTATCTAGATGCCATTCTGGTGTGCTTGTCCGACCTAGTCATATTTGGCAAGCTCTAAGCCTGCATGCGTGGGACGTTCGCATATCCTGACCATCCCCATTTGTAACGATGTTCTTTACTTCTATGATTATGCTTTTGGGAATGCTGCACTCTTAATTCAAAGATGGGCTCATTGTCTTTGTAAGAGATGTGTCAATAAAGAAATGCTTAATAGAGATACAATAGTTATCCATTTATATAAGGATAGATTTATACCAAACTACAAACATTGGTACCTGTATGGAGATCGAGATGTGGGAGACAATTGCAAGAGCTTTGGAATCTCTATTTATCCAAGACCTTGTTGATGTACAAGAGTTTAATGGTGACAGACTTTGAGTAGATGATCAGCATATTTGGTGTGTTTGATTTGTTTATTGGTGGATGTTTATGTAATAATATTTTAGATTACAACCGTTATAGTCATGATAGACTATAAGGTTGCTATGGTTATAGTCATGCTTACCCACTATAGGATTGCTACTTCCTAGAGGCTAAGCAAGGCTATAACTATAGCAACCCCTATAGTTCATCACGGCTATAGCGGTTGCTATCTGAAAGATTATTATATGAGTTTCCACCGATAATCAGATCAAACCCACTAAATGCACTAATCATCTACTCGAGTCTATCACTATTAAGCTCTTGCACATCAGCAAATATGTTGGACAAGTAAAGCCTCCCGTCCGTGCATATTGTCTCCTATGTCTTTCTATGCAACTACCAATGCTTATAGTTTAGCATAAATCTCTTCGTATATAAATGGGCACCTATTATATCCCGATCAAACATTTTTCTATTGACACATCTTTTACAAAGACAACGAGCCCATCCTTAAACTAAAAGTGTAGCATTTCTAAAAGCATAATTATGGAAGTAAAGCATATCATTGCAAATGGGGATAGCTAGCACATGCATACGTCCGGTGCATGCGAACTTGAAGCTTGCCGGATAACTAGGCTATGCGAGCACATAAATTTTACTTTTAAGTTATTATTTTATTTTTAAAAAAAAATTTTACTTCTAGTTTGCAGCTCGAGGAGGTGGCTAAGGGCTCGGAGAGGCTACATGATGGCCTGTGCGAGATGTGCCTAAATGGAGGTAATGCATTTTATTCTTGTTATTGTATGGTCAAGTTGGATGGTCTGTTATATGGTAGACAACTGCTTGTAGCCACCTCATGGTTAAAGGTGCAAAGAAACTTACAATGCAGGACAAGCTTGGATAGTCTGTTACATCATAGACAACAGCTTGCACCCACCTCATGGTTAAAGGTGCAGAGGAACTTGCAACGCCTTACTTTTTAATGGCAGATTTGAGCCTTCTTCACATTTTCATGTACTGAGATTATCATGAACTGCTAGATGAGAATCAAACAATACCTAAATCAAAGGACCAACAAACCAACATATTATCATGTACTGCTAGATGACAATCATTTTTTTTGCTGATACATTACATATGCTAACTAACAATTTTGGTTACATGTGAGTTAAATTTTGATCGTCATGTTATATTTTAATAGATATTTTATTTGAATAATATTTTAGGTCATCTGCTTACTTTGATATTTATTTTTATTTGTAGAGATTATATATCATGTCTTCTAGAAGTCAGAGTCATTCCAACCAAGGACAGAGCTCTCGAGGAGAGAGTGATCATGCAACCAGCTCACATGATTCTACGCATCTCACATCGGATGGTAAATTCTAACACTTTAAATATTCTCATTTATATTATTTTATCTTTCGCTAACCAGTATAATATTCTTTATATTAGATATTTTATGCTCAGGTTCGGATGATAGGAGGTCATCAGTGACCCCACAGTCACATGTAATAGTGATCGGCTCTCAGACATAGAGTCATGGTCGAGAATCTGCCCAACTCGTGGCACCTTCGACTTGACTAGAGGATAGACAGCTCATCCATGTTCAAAGCTGCTTGAAAGTACTACAACTTTATTTTAGAGTTAACATTTATTTTGCAAAATTAGTTTTACAGCATGTTTAGAGAGTTTAGAGTATCTCGTGTGGTTACTGGCATCATCCGATGCTTGATGCCGGGATCGGTGAACGAGTTCTCCAGCTGGCCATCTGAAGCTTGTGATACAGTCTAGAAGATATTTTTGATAAGTCAAAACTAGTTTAATTTTTTTAAATTTTTGATGTGTTGGTATTTTAATTATATATTAATACATGCTTGCTTATATTTTATAAGAGTACTATCGATTCGAGACTCCTCAAGATAAGGAGGCTGGTCATCAGATCTTCAAGGAGGTGGCCATATGGAGGCTTCAAGATGGCCTCTACAGTCTCAGGCAGTCTGCCATCTAGCACTTCAGTTCTTAGTCACCATCGGACTGAAGGTCCTTCATGGATCACTAGATGCGGACAGACATATGGTAGGCCCTCTATGATCAATGGAGCAGTGAAGAGTACTCCGATAGACAACAGAGGGCTTGGCAAAATCGGACCATCTAGTAGGATTCGATCAGGCATACGGGCGGCTCTGTTAGCACACATATTATGGTCGACAGACTAGTAAGAGATCAATACCAAAACTCTTTACTAGAACTATAAAAACTCTTATATGCATGTTTTAATTAATTTAACTTTACTATTTACTTATTATAAATACAGTAGCTAGGTCGTCCACCAGACCAGCTATAGTTATGGTGGACCACACATCAGTTTAGGAGGACTGATGACTATTTAGATTCTACGTCGCGATAGATCGTGGTAAAAACTTTAAACTTTATTGACTAATTAAGTTGTTACAGGATTTAATTTTTATATTAGAACTAATATATTTCTAAACTATGCAGATGCATTACGCAACATATGTTGCTGATGTCGGAAATGTGCGCTCTTTCCACACGGATCGATGTAGTCGTTGATGATTAGCCAAGCAACAAAAAAGTACTTCTCAAAGATCTCTACGGAAGCATGATCAAATAATTCAAGAAATAGAGAAGAAGAGAAGAAGAAATTGCTGAAAAAAAAGAGCTTTTATTAAGTATATCTCAGTCTCATTACAACTTTGACCTATTTTCAGTATATATATACTTTACAAAAGATCAAGCTCAAGCTCATAGAAAAATTTTTCAAACCCAAACAACCTACGTACATAAAATAATAATATGCGAAAACTGAGCCAGCCCAGTTTCAGACTGAGCTGGCTATCCTGCGACTAGGTCGGCTCAGTCCCAAACTGAGCTGACTCAATTGTGTACCATGCCAATAGTCCAAAAATGCTGCTTTCTATTTAAATTTTTCTTTGAGACCTAGCTAATCCAGTCCTGGACTGAACCAGCCTAATTTTTAACTTAGCCGACTCAGTCTTAGGGTGAGCCGGCTCAGTTTGTGAACTTTGCTAGGAAAGCTGATTTCTCTTTCGACTCATTCTCGTCTTTTCATGATCTATCTTTTCATATTTTTAAGACTTGGAAGTGCCACTTCTGAGCTTACATTCTCCACCTTGGTGCTTCCAAGTTCTTATGAACTCATCTCTTCTCAAGAGATCCATCCGTGCCACACATCTCTGAAAACTATCTCTAGGAAGTACCTTTATGAGTACATCAGATTGATTCTCTTTGGTATGGACCTTCATTAGTTTTACTTTACCTTCCTCCACCAGCTCTCTGATCTTGTGGTACCTCACGTCTATATGTTTTATGCACGCATGATAGACTGAATTTTGTGCCAACAACAGAGCACTCTAACTATCACTGAATAGTATAACTAGTTGGGAATATGTGCTCTTTCCATATGGATCGGCATGGCTGCTGGTGATTAGCCAAACAATTAAGGAAGTACTTCTTAGAGATCTCTATGGAAGCACGATCAAATAAATCAAAAAATAGAGAAGAAGAGAGGAAGAGATTTCTGAGAGAAAAAAGCTTTAATTTAGTATATTTCAGCACTCTTACAATCTTGATCTATTTTCAGTATATATACTTTGCAAAGGATCAAGCCCAAGCTCATATAAAAAGTTTTCAAATTCAAACAACCCACGTACATAAAATAATAACCCATGAAAATTGAGCTGACCTAGTTTCAGATTAAGCCGGCTAACTTACAACTGGATTGACTCAGTCCCAGACTGAGACTGATCCGACCTAATTGTATACCATGCTAATTGCTCGAAAATGCTGCTCTCTGTCTGAATTTTTTTCTGAGACCTAGCTGATCCAGTCCTGGACTGAGCTGATCCAATTTTCAACTGAGCCAGCTCAGTCTCAAGGTGAGCCAGCCCAGTTTCTGAACTTTACTATTGAGACTGATTCTTCTTCCTGCTCGCTTCCATCTTTTCATGACCTATCTTATCATATTTTCAAGACTTGGGAGTGCCACTTTTGAGCTCACATTCTCCATCTTGGTGCTTCCAAGTCCTTGTGAACTCATCTCTTTTCAACAGATCCATCTGTGCCACACATCTCTGAAAGCTGTCTCTAGGAAATACCTTTGTGAGTGTATCAGACTGATTCTTCTTGGTATGGATCTTCATCAGTTCTACTTCACCTTCCTCTATCAGCTCTCTGATCCTGTGGTACCTCACATCTATATGCTTTATGCGTGCATGATAGACTGGGTTCTGTGCCAACAATAGAGCACTCTGACTATCACTGAATAGTATAACTTTGCTCTGCTCTATCCCCAACTCATCAATCAGCCTCCTAAGCCAGAGGGCTTCCTTTGCAGCCTTCGTTATCCCAATGTACTCGATCTCTATGGTAGACAAGGCCATGATTGGATGAAGGGTTGATCTCCAAAACATCGATCCACCATATATGCAGAAGAGATATTCAATAGTAGACCTCCTTGTATTAACATCACCAGCATAATTTGCATCAATAAATCCTTCTGGAGAACCTGAACCTTCACACATCTTCACAGATTGTTCTCCAAATCCTTCCAGCTCCCTACCAAATACCAAACCATAATTCTTTGTTTCATGTAGATATCTCAATATCCATTTCAATGCTTTTCAGTGTTCCTTCCTAGGATTAGCCATGTATCTACTAACCGTGCTCACAGCATGTACTATATCTAGTCTACAGCACATCATAGTGTACATCACACTGCCTATAGCATTTATATAAGAAACTCATTCCATGTACTCTCTCTCCTTTTCTGACTGAGGGCACTGTAACTTAGAGAGAGACATATGGCTCGCCAATGGCATCTCTGCAGGTTTGGCCTTCTCCATCCCAAATCTCTCTAGAACATTCTGGACAAACTTTTCTTATGATAAATGGAGTACTCCTTTGCATCTATCTCTGCAAATCTTCATTCTAAGAATTTTCTTAGCTGGACCCAAATCTTTCATTTCAAATTTAAATGATAATATCCTTTTCAATCTTTTCACAGCATTCATGCCTCTACTGGCTATGAGCATATCATCTACATACAATAACAGGTACAGGGCATCCTCCTCATCTACATTCTTGATGTAGATATAATAATTTATTTACATCTGTTGAAACCCAGGCTCAAGACAAAGCTATCAAACCTTCGATACCACTAACAAGGAGATTGTTTCAAGCCATACAAAGATTTTTTGAGTAAACACATCTTTTCTTTCTGTCCCATCTTCATGAAACCATCTGGCTGCTTTATGTATATTTTTTTCTTCAAAGTTTCATGAAGGAAGGCCGTCTTTACATCCATCTATTTCAATTCCATGTTATGCTATGCCATCAGTGACAACAAAACTCGAATAGATGTATGACGCACCATAGGTAAAAAATTTTTTGGGTAGTCAATCCCTTCCCTTTGTGAGTATCCATTTGTTATCAGTCTTGCTTTAAATCTGACTCCATCTTATTTTGAAGGTGCTTCTTTTTTTGTGAACACCCACTTTGAGCCAATATATCGAGCACCCTATGGAAGATCCACCAGCTGCCATGTCTGATTCTTCTCAAGTGATTCCATCTCCTTCATCATGGCCTACATCCATGAATCATGATCCTCACTCTCCATGGCCTCTGCATAATTCTCTAAATCTCCATTAGTAGTGATGAATGCGTAGAAGATAACCTCATCAATGCCATATCTGATCGATCTTCTAATAGTATGCTGGGGCTTGTGCAAAGCCACTCCTACTGGCACATCTCTGCTTGATGTCTGTGGCTGCTCCTGCATATCTGTCTGAACTACTGACCCTTCATACTGATTTTCAATCTGAGATAATACTTTTCTGCCCAGCTCTACCTTAATAGGAATATTCCTGTAAGTAGATGTAACATGCATGCCATCATTCTCTGACTGGTCACCGCTGTTCATCTTTATTTTTTTAGTTTCATCTATCCCAAACCTCCTCAAGATGCTTTTTTCATCAAAGATAATATTTCTACTGATTACTGACTTCTGTACCTGAGAGTCTCATAGTAGGTACCCCTTGACTCCTTGTGGATACCCTATGAATGTCATCTTTTGAGATTTTGAATCTAATTTGCTCCTCTTGGTCGCCTCCACATGTGCGTAGGCTGTGCAACTGAAAACTTTTAGATGGCCAAGCTCCACCTTCTTTTTACTCCAGACCTTTTCTAGAATGCCTCCATTCAGCTTATAATAAGGGGACCTGTTCATAAGAAAATAAGAAAAAGTTAGAGCATGACGCCAGAAGGACTTTAGGAGTGATGTTTGCAACCTCAAACTCTATCTTCTTGGTCTATATCCGGTTCATCCTCTCTGCGACACCATTCTGCTGGGGAGTCATTCTCATTGTGTAATAGCGTTTGATGCCATTTTCCTCATAGTACCTCCTAAACTTCAGACTAGTATACTCCATCCATTATCTAACCTCAGACACTTTACCTGTCTCCCTAATTTCTTCTCTACTTCAGCTCTCTAGGCTCTGAATCAAATAAATACTTCTGATTTTTCTTAGATCAGATAAACTCACACCTTTCTTGAGAAATCATCAAGAAAAGTAACAAAATATTTTGCCCCACCTCTAGCTGATACAGGAGCTGGTCCCCACACATCTAAGTGTACTAAATCTAGCACTCTCTCGCTGCGCTTGGTACTTCTGGCAAACTTCATCCTATGCTATTTACCAAAGATACACGGCTCACAAAGATCTATGCCCTCCTTCTTCAGGGTTGGGATCAAACCTCTTTTGCTTAGTTTTGTGAGCCCACGATCACTCATATGACCCATCCGATAGTGCCATAACCGATATAAAATCTGCTCCTCCTATGTCACTGCTAGCACCTCTGTATTATCATTTACCATTGAGCCTTTTATTCTGTAAAGATTGTTACTCAGTCTTCTATCTCTCATCACCACCAAAGCTTTCTTAAAAATTTTCGGACATCCACTCCTAGCCTGGCTACTAAAAGTATAATCCTACTCCAAACAGTCCAAAGAAATCAATTTTTTTTCAACTCCGATACATGACTGATATTTGATAATGTACGAATGATCCCATCGTACATCCTCACCCTGATAGAGTCAATTTCAGCTACTTTGCATGGGTGATCATCTCCAAGACTGACAATTTCATCATCGACCTTCTGGTAGGTAATAAACCACTCCCGATGAGAAGTATAGTAGTGTGAGCATGCTGAATCTAATATCCACATAGTATCGCACTCTGTGGATCCATTTGATACAACTAGCGGGTCTTCTCCACTGCTTATAGAAGTTGTATCATCTTCCTTGCTGGCCTTCCCTTTTTCTGATCTCAAAAGGGGACAATCTCTCCTCAGGTGTCCAGGCTGATGACATTTATAACATTTCAATGTCATTTTCCTCTGATCGCGAGATTTTGACATGCCCTTGGATTTTCTTCTTGTCTTCTTCTTTGATCTTTCTTGTCTTTCGTTCATAGCCAAGATCTCAGACTTAGGGTCTCCCTTGCAGATCTTCTCTCTTTGCTTATTTGATCTGATCACACCAACAATCTCTTCATAGTTTAGGATCTCCTTTTCATAAACTAGAGTTGTTATGAGACCATTATACGAACCTGAGAGAGAACATAATAGCAGTAATGTCCGATCCTTTTCGTCGATTTTTACATCCAAACTCATCAGCTCAGAACACATCTAATTGAACCTTTGGATATATATAATAAGATCTCCGCCTTCGAGCATCCTCAGATTATACAGCTATTTCTTCAATTATAGCTTGTTTGTCATGTTCTTCCCCATGTATGTGTTCTCCAGTCTCTCCCAAAGCCCCTTTGCCATAGTCTCTGTGCAAATCTCGAGCAAAACCTAATCGACCAAGCACATCCAGATTGTGCTAAAAGCAATTTTCTTTAACTCTTTCCAATCCTCAGCACTGATCTTTTTCGGTCTATTTTTTGTCAATACCTTGTAGATCCTCTGCCGAACCAATAAGTCCTTTACTCTTTGCTGCCATAGGGTAAAGTTTTCCTTACCATAGAACTTCTCAAAATTCATCTTGAATCCACTTGATCCCATGACTTCAAACAAGTCAAGAACAGATTTCTAACATCCTTTACGATCACATACTAGTAAAACTATCCTTCACAGAAGATCTAACTAGCTCTAGATCCTCTTTCCAAACTTCTGTATCACCATTCCTTCATATAAATAATCTCCACCTCAATCTAGAGACAACCATGAAGCAAACTAGAAGTTTTAGGATAAAACTTGATGCAACAAATCCTGAATGTAGTAAACCCTAGGTGTCTTCCTTCCTTCCATGCAACATCGTTCTGATACCAAATGTTGGAAATATGCGCTCTTCCCACACGGATCGGCATGACTGCTGGTGATTAGCCAAACAATCAAGAAAGTACTTCTTAGAGATCTCTACAGAAGCACGATCAAATAAATCAAGAAATAGAGAAGAAGAAAGAAATAGATTTTTAGAAGAAAAGAGTTTTTATTTAGTATATTTCAATACTCTTACAACCTTGACCTATTTTTAGTATATATACTTTACAAAGGGTCAAGCCTAAGCTTATAGAAAAATTTTTCAAATCCAAACAATCCACATACATAAAATAATAATCCACAAAAACTGAGCCGACCCAATTTTAGATTGAGTCAGCTAACCGACGACTGGGTTGACTCAGTCTGATTGGGTCGGTTCAGTCCCAAACTGAGCCGACCCAATTATGTACCATACCAATAGTTCGAAAATACTGCTTTCTATCTGAATTTTTCTCTGAGACCTAGCCAACACAGTCCTGAACTGAGCCGATCCAATTTTTAATTGAGTCGGTTCAGTCTCAGAGTGAGCCAGCTCAGTTTCTGAACTTTACTATTAAGACTCATTCTTTTTTTGGCTCGTTTTAATCTTTCCATGATCTGTCTTCTCATATTTTTAAGACTTGAGAGTGTCACTTCTGAGCTCACATAACCTTGCTCTGCTCCACCCCCAACTCATTAATCAACCTCCTAAGCCAAAGGGCTTTCTTTGCAACCTTCATCATCCTAATGTACTCGACCTCTATAGTAGATAAGACCGTGATTGACTGAAGGATTGATCTCCAAGACATCGATCCACCATATACGCAGAAAAGGTATCCAGTAGTAGACCTCCTTGTATCAAGATCATCAGTATAATTTACATCAATAAATCCTTCTAGAGGACTTGAACCTTCACACATCTTCATAGATTATTCTTCAAATCCTTTCGACTATTCACCAAACACCAAACTATAATCTCTTATTCCATGCAGATATCTCAATATCCATTTTAATGCTTTTTAGTATATTTCTTCCCAGGGTGAGTCATGTATCTACTAATCGTGCTCACCGTATATGCTATATCTGATTTATAGCATACCATAGTATACATCACACTGCCTACAGCATTTGGATAAGAAACTCATTTCATGTACTCTCTCTCCTCTTCTGACTGGAGTCTCTGTAACTTGGAGAGAGACATATGGCTCGATAATGGCGTCTCTGCAGGTTTAGTCTTCTCCATCCTAAACCTCTCCAGAATCTTCTGAACATACTTTTCTTATGACAAATGGAGCACTCCTTTGCACCTATCTCTGCAAATCTCTATTCCAAGAATTTTCTCAGTTGGACCCAAATCCTTCATCTCAAACTTAGATGATAATGTCCTTTTCAACCTTTTCAGAACATCCATGCTTCTATTAGTTATGAGCATATCATCTACATATAATAATAGATACAAGGCATCTTTCTCATCTACATTCTTGACGTAGACACAATAATCATGTTCACATCTGCTGAAATCCAGGCTCAAGATAAAGCTATCGAACCTTCGATACCACTGATGAGGGGATTGTTTCAAGCCATACAAAGACTTTCTGAGTAAATATACCTTTTCTTCCTATCCCATCTCCATGAAACCATCTGGCTGCCTCATGTAGATTCTTTCCTCTAAAGTTCCATGAATGAAGGCTATCTTCATGTCCATCTGTTCCAATTTCGTGTTATGCTGTACCACCAGTGACAGCAAAACTAGAATAGATGTATGACGCACTACAGGAGAAAAAATTTTTGTGCAGTCAATCTCTTCCCTTTATGAGTATCTCTTTGCTACTAGCCTTGCTTTGAATATGACTTCACCTTATTCTGATGGTGCTTCTTTCTTTATGAACACCCACTTTGAGCCAATAGGTCGGGCACCCTCTGAAAGATCCACCAGCTGCCATGTCTGATTCTTCTCAAGTAATTTCATCTCCTCCATCATGGCTTATATCCATGAATCATGATCCTCACTCTCTATGGCCTCTGCATAATTCTCTGAATCTTCATTAGTAGTGATGAGTGCATAGGAGATAACCTCATCAATGCCATATCTAATCGACCTCCTAATAGTATGCTAGGGCTTGTGCAAAGCCACTCCCACCGACATATCTCTGTCTGATGTCTGTGGCTACTCTTGCACATTTGTCTGAACTGTTAGTCCTCTATGCTGATTTTTAATTTGAGATAATACTTTTCTACCTAGCTGCACCTCAATAGGAACTCTCCTATAAGTGGATGTAATCTGTGTGCCATCATTCTCTAACTAGCCACCACTGTTCATCTTTGTTTTTCCAGTTTCATCTATCCCAGACCTCCTTAAGATGCTCTTCTCATTAAAGATAACGTACCTGCTGATCACTGACTTTTGTGCCTGAGAGTCCCGCAATAGGTACCTCTTAACATCTTGTGGATACCCTGTAAATGTCATCTTTTGATATTTCAGGTTCAATTTTGCTCCTTTCGATTGCCTCCACATGTGTATAGGCTGTGCAACCAAAAACTTTCAGGTGGCCAAGCTCCACCTTATTTTTACTCCAGATCTCTTCTAGAATGCCTCCATTCAGCTTATAATGAGGGAACCTATTCACAAGAAAATAAGAAAAAATTAGAGCATCATCCCAAAAGAACTTTAGGAGTGATGTTTACAGTCTCAAACTTCGTACCTTCTTGGTCAATGTCCGATTCATTTTCTCTGTGATACCATTCTGTTGGGGAGTTATCTTCATCGTGTAATGGCATTTGATGCTATTTTCTTCACAGTACCTCTTGAACTTCAGGCTAGTATATTTCCCTCCATTGTCTGACCTCGGACACTTCATCTGTCTTCTTGACTCCTTCTCTACTTCAGCTCTTCAGGCTCTGAATCGGGCAAACACCTCTAATTTTTTTTTGATTAAATAAACTCACACCTTCCTTGAGAAATCATTAATGAAAGTGATAAAGTATTTTGCCCCACTTTTAGCTGATACAGGAGCTGATCCCCACACATTCGAGTGCACTAAATCCAGCACTCCCTTGCTGCGCTTGATACTTCTGGCAAACTTCATCCTATGTTGTTTGCTAAAGTTGCACGGCTTATAAAGATCTGTGCCCTCCTTCTTCAGGACTGGGATCATACCTCTTCTGCTTAGTTCAGTAAGCCCACGATCACTCATATGATCCATTCATTAGTGCCACAGCTGACATAAAATCTGCTCATCCTGTGTCGCTGCTAGCACCTTTGTACTATCACTTACCATGAAGCCTTCCATTCTATAAAGATTATTGCTCAGTCTTCTACCTCTCATCACCACCAAAGCTTTCTTAAAAATTTTCAGACATCCACTCTCAGTCTGGCTACTAAAAGCATAACCCTGCTCCTTCAAGTAGCCCAAAGAAATCAAATTCTTTTTCAACTCTGGTACATGTCTGACATTTAATAATGTATGAATGATCCTGTCGTACATCCTCATCCTGATAGAGTCAATTTCAGCTATTTTGCATGAATGATCATCTCTAAGACTGATATTTCCACCATCGACTTTCTGGTAGATAGCAAATCACTTTCGATGAGAAGTATAGTAGTATGAGCATGCTGAATCTAATATCCACATAGTATCGTACTCTGTGGGTCCATCTGATACAACTAGCTGATTTTCTTCACTGCTCACAGAAACTGTATCATCTTTCTTGCTGGTCTTTTTTTTTTTTGATCTCAAAAAGAGACAATCTCTTCTCAGGTGTTTGGGCTGATGATTTTTATAATATTTTAATGTCATCTTCCTCTGATCAAGAGACTTTGACCTATTTTTGAATTTTTCTCTTATCTTCTCCTTTGATCTTTCCTGTCTTTCGTTTACAACCAAGATCTCAGACTTAGGATCTCTCTTGTAGATCTTTTTTCTTTACTCATTTGATCTGAGCACACCAATAACTTTCTTCATAGTTTAGAATCTTCTTTCCATAAACTAAAGTTGTTATGAGACCATCATACGAACCTAGGAGAGAACATAATAGTAGCAATGCCCGATCCTCCTCGTCGATCTTCACATCCAAACTCATCACCTCAGAACACACCTAATTGAACCTTTGGATATGTGCAATAAGATCTTTGCCTTCAGGCATCCTCAGATTATACAGCTATTTCTTCAACCATAGCTTATTCGTCATGTTCTTCCCCATGTATGTGTTCTCCAGTCTCTCCTAAAGCCCCTTTGCCGTAGTTTCTATGCAAACCTTGGGAAAAATTTGATCGACCAAGCACATCTGAATTATGCTAAAAGCAATTTCCTCCAACTCTTCCCAATCCTCAGCACTGATCTTTTTCAGCCTTTCTTTTATCAAGACCTTGTAGATCCTCTGCTGAACCAACAAGTTCTTTACTCTTTGCTGCTATAGAGTAAAGTTTTCCTTGCCATCGAACTTCTCAAAATCCTCCTAGAATCCACTTGATCCCATGACTTCAAACAAGTCAAGAATAGATCCCTAATATCCTTCACGATCACACACACCAGCAAAACTATCCTTCAAAGAAGATCTAACTAGCCCTAGATCCTTTTTCCAAACTTCTGTATCACTGTTCCTCCATGTAAACAATCTCCACCTCAATCTAGAGATAACTACAAAGCAAACTAAAAGTTTTAGGATAAAATCTGATGTAATAGATCCTGGATGTAGTAAATCCTAGGTGTCTTCCTTTCTTCCACGCAACACCGCTCTGATACCAATTATCGAAAATGTGCTCTCTTCCCATATGGATTGATATGGCCGCTAGTGATTAGCCAAGAAACAAGAAAATACTTTTCAGAGATTTTTGCGAAAGCACGATCAAATAATTCAAGAAATAAAGAAGAAGAGAAGAAGAAATTTTTAGGAGAAAATGACTTTTATTAAGTATATCTCAGCCTCATTACAATCTTGACATATTTTCAATATATATACTTTACAAAAGGTCAAGCTCAAGCTCATAGAAAAACTTTTTAAATCCAAATAATTCACGTACATAAAATAATAACCCACGAAAATTGAGCCGGCCCAGTTTCAAATGAGTCGGCTAACCTATGATTGGGACTGAGTTGACTCAGTTGTGTACCGTGCTAACAGTCCGAAAATACTGCTTTCTATTCGAATTTTTCTTTGAGACCTAGCCGATCCAATTTCCAACTTAGTTGGCTCAGTCTCAAGGTGAGCTGGCCCAATTTCTAAACTTTGCTAGGAGAGCTGATTTCTCTTCCAACTCACTTTCATCTTTTCATGACCTGTCTTCTCATATTTTCAAGACTTGGGAGTGTCACTTCTGAGCTCATAGCTGAGAGATACAGCAACGACCCATCTTCTCAGCCTCTCCTTGATCTTGAGGGATGGCTTAGCGCCACCGAAGGAGTGAGTAGGAGTCGGATCATAGGATTCGACCATAGCTTCGATCCTCTACTATCTCGATACCCTTCGGTATCCTCATAGGCCTCAACGTCCCAGATCTGGAGAGATGCGCATATGGAGGAGGTCGTGTAGAGGCTTCTGACCCAGCAACCTTAGAGCCTCTTAGATGCGATTCGCAATATAGTTATAGAGCTTCTCTGGAACCCGCAGTCGCATGATAAGTTGGGCTCATCATCCCAACCATCATATCCGATAATTTTATTATTAAACTCTTTTACTTATTTTAAGTTTTCATATTTAGAAGCTTCGCATATTTAGATTTGAGTCCAAAAAAAAGATCTAGAAGCTAAAAATTCAATCTAACCATCTAATCGATGGATCGGAGGTGTCTATAGCTCCATATCATTGAATGAAATATATAGAAATAATCTATTTGAGAATTAAAGAAGTGTATCGAAAGATATACTCCATATCGAAACTTACTAATATTGTTTTATTTTTTTGCTACAGGATGCTGGGACATCCGGCTCTCATCCACTAGCTACTGAAGAGGTGTAGAAGGAGGAGAAGGAAGATGATGATAAGGATTGGACCTAATTTATTTTTGATGTATTATATTTTTTTAATACTACTTGTAAAAAATATATAATTTATATTTTTAATAGAATATAATTAATTTTTAATTTTTGATTATCATATTATCTTTGGATTTTAATTATAACAGATATTAGGAATATGATTCATTATGATTAATTAAAATAGATTTTAAAAAATATTATTATTAATTTTAAAAAACTAGAATTAATTATTAGCATCAATATTAGTGACAATAATTATCATTGCTAATAATTATTAGTGATGATATTAAAGACCAAATTACCATTGCTAATATTTTTTAATATTTTTTTTTATTTTATTTAAAAATTAAAAAAATTAGAGACAACATTAGCAACGATTTTTTTGGTCGCTAATAATTATTAGCGATGGCAATAGCCATAAAAATATCGTCGCTAATATTTTTTAATTTTTTTTAAAAAAATAATTTAAATATTAAAAAATAATTAGTGATGGAATTATTCTATTTCTTAAGCCATCGCTAATAGCCTTATTAGCGATGGCTCATTGTTTCGTCGCTAATAATATCAATTAACGACAAGAATTTTTGCTATTAGCGATGGCTCATTTTTTCATCGCTAATAATATCAATTAGCGATAAAAATTTTTTAGATTAACTTTTACAACAGTATTAGTGACGACCGAGCTATTAGCGATGATGAAAGGACTATTAGTGATGGTAGTTAATTGTCATTAATAGTCCAGATTTTTGTAGTGAACCTCCACCATTGATCCCTAAATCGAGTTTTCTACAATAGATGACTTGGCATCTATATGAAACATTTTTCTATACTTAGCAAATTCTATATGAAATAGTTTACTCATAGAAAATCTATGAGGGCGTCTATATAGAAACATTAGAAACACCCATTCCATCCCGACGATCCCATAAAAATTTGATATGCCTAATCCATTTAAAACTCATTTCTCTATACACTTTTTATGGGGACAGGAGCATAAATCCCACTTTCTTTCCTTTTTTGAGCCCTATTATGGCCATATAAAAAAAATTATATGCCACTTAATTTTTAAAAAACCCTAAACCTATCCCTTTTTCATTTACCCCAACACTGCTGCTTCCCTTATCCTCTACTCTGCTTTCATTCTCCATCGATCACCATCCACCTCTATTATTTTAGCTTCCCTCTGCCTTTCTCTACAAGATTTTCCTCTATCCCGTGTTCTCTCTGTTGCCAGTTACATGGCAAGGGAAGATAGATCACTCTACCACCACCACTTCCCCAACTCCATCCACCACCCACGATCTCCCCCAACCATCATGTGCTCTCACTATTTTCGATTCTGTCTATGATTTTCTAGCCATCTTCCTTTCTATTGTTGGTTGCATCTCCAGAAAGATGCCCAACATGTCAAGAGACTGGATCTATTAATTTTTTGGAGGATTCGTTCCTTCCTTCTTTAGAGACAGCACATAAGAGGATGCTATCCCCGAAGCCTTACATTTGGGATCGCTCCTCCATGCCCCCAAGCTGCTCCGTATGCTGGCAGCTGCTCTCTCATCTCTAGCCAAACCTATGTATACTCTCTCCCAACTATAGATTATTCATCAACATCTCCATATTTTGTTGCTTTTTTTTTGTTGCCTCTTCAATCCAACCCAACTTCTTTGTTCTCTTCACTTTCTACATGATTTATTTCTTTTTTTTTCCATCGTCTTCTTCAATCCTACCTTCTATACAACCCTATCCCCAAATCCTAATCCTAACCCTAACTCAAGTTGTAATCCTAATCCTGAACCTAACTAGACCCTAACCCTAATCTTAATAGGACTCCTAACCCTAACTGGATCCCTAACCCTAATTCTTACCGAAACCCTAATGCTAAACCTAATCCTAACAAGAACTCTAACCCTCACACCCAACCCAAACATAGCCCTTAACCTAATCCAAGTTCCAATTTTAACCCTACACTCAATCTTAGTTTGTTCCCTAACCCCAACTAGACCAAGTCAGGCGCGATGGCCCGTTAACCCGATACTCACAAACCAAATACCGAACCCATTAACCCAACAACCCAAATTCAGTGATAATGGATTTGTAAACCCATTAACCTAGTCTTCCATAACCCATTTTCTATACCCGTTAACCCAACAACCGAACTCTAGTAACCGAGGATTCATAATCCATTTTCTGCCCTCTCTTTCTATTCATTAATCCATTATCTGATATCTCTCAATCCCGATCCATCTCTTCTTTCTCTCCACTGGAAGGCTGCTGAATCTTAACAGCAACCGTGGCCCTTTTTTTTTTTTTAGGCCACTATGGATGGCTACTAAACCAAAGTAGCAACCTTTTTGTCCTTTCCTTCCCTTTCCTCATATAATATTAGTAACATGAGTGGAAGGCTGCCTAAACCCAAGCAGTAGTCCTTCTCTATTTTTGATGAGAAACAAACTATATGTTTTCCATATGATAAGCTGAAAACTTTACATAAACTAATAAGAGAATAAAATAGCTCAGAAAATCAACAAAAAAATTAGAAAAAAGAGAGAGAAAATACTCAAAACTCAACTTTTCTAACCAATTTTTCTCTATTCTTTCTCTATGAATACCCAGGAAACTACTCTCTGCAACCCTTGATTCTTAGAAAAAACCAATAGAACACCCAAAAAACAATAACCAAAAAAAAGAGAAAATAAAAAAGTAACCAACAATACTATCCACCTCATCTTTACGTTTTCCATCTCTGAATCACGTATATATAGCATGGTCCAACAAAAACATGTAATAAAATAATCCATCAATGTCGTCTGCCTTTTCTATATTCTCTATTCACATAAATTTTCTTTCTCAACTTAAAGCATATGAAACTTTTTTTTGTAACCTTATATTCTCTAATTATTAGGTAGGATGCAAGTGTATTATGTCCCTTCCAAATTCATATATATATATATATATATATATATTTTTTTTTTCCTCACATATGAGATGCAGCCTACTGGACGCTGATGCAGCGTACAGAAAGGAGTATGTAGCATTCATTGGCAACGTGCTTGGATAGCAAGCAGCTGTTCTTTTTTATTTTCAATCCCTCGTTGTGTACTCAATACCTTCGTTGTAAGTTTTCACTTTGACTCCTATTTATTTTTTTTTTTCTTTTGATTTTCCAACTGGCCTATAAAGGAGAGTTCTAACAACACGTCCCCCAAGCAACGTATGTCCCCTCTAAGAAGACGGCACACATTGCCGAGAGGAAACGCTGAAAGTCCCTTTTATATACAGTAGAGATGTATTATCAGTTAACCCTGTCTCGTTAAGGGCACGTAGGCCTGTTGGGTATTATATGCATGCCTTCAACCCAAACGGCTTCTGCCATTATTTTTCTGACACTCCGTAACTAGAATAGCGCTAAAATCCGGTGGTTGTTACAGCTGGAACCTTGAAACATCTGTGTGCCACAGGCCCTCAATAATCAAAGAGAAAAGAACCAAAACCTGGAAGGAACAAGTCTGAATCGTATGAGATCACTAAAAGTAGAGAAAAAGCAGTTGTAGGTACCCTTGGACATTGTTCTTATATATTTTTTTAATTGGAATAAAAAATTAAAAATATATGTATATTTTTTAATTTATAAAAATATGAATATGATATGATTATTTATTTTTTACAAAAAATAAACTAGTGGTGATGGTGTGATTATGGTTGCAGCGGAGGCCGAGGATATAGTGATGATGTTGGTAGTAGGTATAATGATGGTATGGCAGAGATAATGGTGTTGGCACCTATGATGGAGGTGACACGGATGATGGCAAAAGTATCAATGATGTAGCAGAGACAATGGCTATAATGGTAGTAGAAAAGAGTAATAGTGATAAGGGTGATAGTCATGGCATAACGATGATAGAGTTAGTGATAAAGATGTCAATAACGGTGATAATGATAGCAATAGGACTAAGATGCTAGCAGTGGTGCTGGACGTAATGATGATGATAAAATTTATAATTTTTTTATTATGAAAAATGTTAACACTAAAAATTTTTAGAAATAATAAAAATAATTTTTAAAAAATAAAAATTAAAAATGATTGTACTAAATGTATTTTTTTTATTTTAACTTTCATAATTTTATTTTTTTTAAAAAAAAATGAAACTACACAAGCGATGCGAAACGACCCCTGGCATCTTCATTCAAATTTTACGTAATTTAGTTTATTTCGTTGGAATCAAGATCGTTGGAAAAGGTTCCGCAAGGTTTCGTCCAGAGCATGGGCGCATAGAGAGACGAGAGACATGAAAGTGTGAAAGAAAGATAAAACAACAACTTCTTGGCATCTTATTCTAAATTTCACGTTCGCTGGAATCAAGGCCGTTGGAGGTCTAGTGCACAGACGTGGGCGGGGTTGCGGGATCTCACCAACATTGATTACATGGGGTACATAAAGCTACCGTGCGACCCCATTCGACCAGGATTGGCAAAGGAGCAAGCTGCTCACAAGTCAGCTCAAAATTTGGCTCCATCTGCGTTTCTTAGCAACAAGCTGGCCGAGCTGGAGCTACTTGAGCTTGTTTGAGCTGTTTCAATTGGGCTCAAAATATAAATATTAACTAATAAAAAAAATTTATATTATGTATTGTATATTTATAGAATTTACAAAGAGTGGAATGTATTTTAGTCATAAGATTGAAATATAAACAAAAATTTAGTCCAAATTATATAAATGAAAATTTTGAGAGATTTTGAACTATGAATAAATCTCTTAAATGAGACATTCATGAGTAGCTCAAGTTCAGCTTGAAATTTAAATGAGATGGCTTAAGCTTAATTCAATTATAAAATAAGTAAGCTAGAGCCATGCTTTGCTTGCCCGTGTTCACCTCGCTTATACAGCTAAAATGACGACCATTTTCTCTTTTACCGGTTATGCAAGCTTATATTTCGTAGCTTATGCTTGGTAGATGCGGCAAAGCCAAACCATGTTTAGCTGCTCAAACCTTGAGGACTACATCAAGGCTTAAGATCTCGCTAGGAATGGCTACGGATTGATTAGGCCATTACTTGTATCCATCTTCCAATTAAAATTTTCATATCCATATCTATCCTCTACCCATCTCATCATATTAGGTCAAATCGGGTTGGTCCAGATAAAGATACGGATTAAATCATGTTGAATAGATAAAAAGGATCAGATTGTGTAAGAAACTCATTATGTAAACATGACAAAAAAATTATAATTTTGAAAGAAGGATATAGATTAAGATTATATCGGATTAAATTTCGATATAAATTCATTTTAAATATCTTTTCTAAAACTCATATCTATCCTAGATTCTAATTGGATTAGATCGAATATCCAATGGATTGGCTAAAATTATTATCCTTAGATCTCGCAAGGCTTTCTTATATGCACCGTGAACTCCAACCTTCACCCATCCCAAATGAGACAAGAGGTTGTGCTATCAGAATCAAAGTTCAACATTTTGGGTCCTACCGAGTCTCCTTTGCCCTGAAGACGTTCAGTCTTGGAGCAGTTGGCAGAATTTTGGTTAATCACACAATTCAAAAGAATTTGCCTGACCTTTCCCCATATGACTCTGCACAGTGGTAACCATGGCGATTGCAGAGGTTTGTTTCCGTAATTACATCACAAGAGCAGCCTATTAGTGTAGAAGCTGATCCTTTGACATGCTTGAAATCAGAAACCTGAAACCAGTTGATCCTAGTTTTGCTGGATTCAGTGTGTGCACTCACGTACTCGGGATGGCGAATGGCACAAGGTGGATCCAGAAATTAACAAAAACGATAAGGAAATAACTCACAGGCTGGTTCAAATCCAGAGAGAACAAGAGGACTGGCAGATTTCAGCCAAAATCAGCATGCAGGAATTGATGGAAAGCGTGGAGACTGTCAGAATTTAGATGAAGCAGAGAGGAAAAGGTTCTTTAAATGTGAAGATGTGTTACAAAATTTCCAATATCTGATGAACACACTAATTTAAGGTAACATATAGACACAAACGACAGCATCCTATGAGGAAGCAACGGATCAGCTTCAGATTCTTGGCCTGATTCTATCATCAATCTGTAGGAGCTCCTTTCCTCCTAAAAGGCCAGTAGTCATTGTTACCTGGCTTTACCAGCAAGATCTGATTGTATTCAGGGCGTGATGTCTGTAGAAGATCTAGGCTGTCAGTAAATAATTCATTGGTGAATCTAGGAAAAAAACCAGAGTAAAGCAGATGCAATAATTTATAGCAAGAGATTAAGAGCCGGTATGGTACCCCTCTTGTTTTATGTTTTTGTTTTCAAAAACTCAAGAAGAAAAGTGACCTGGACTGAAAATAATGTCAAAAGAAACCCTTCTGCTCTTTATATTATTTTGCAAAATCCTTAGAGCTTTTGGTAGCAAAGATCGTTTGCATCCATTAATGTGAAAATAAAAGCAAGGAATAGCATAGATTTTGTGCAAATGCTATTTTCAACATCAATATGCACGGCAATTCACTAATTTGTATAGAAATAAAAACACAAAAACAATAATAATACCAAACAGTACATCAAAAATAATAATAATACAAAACAGGCCCTAAATAAACATCAAGTCATATAGTTTAGAATGTCAAGATGGACTCTCATGCAGTGGACTCCCTTTTTCTTTTTTTTAAAATAAAAGAAAATCATTATGCATTTTACCATGAACATATAATAGAGAGCCTATTAGCTCACACTTCGTTTCTAAATTGCACGTGAACACTCCCATTTGTGCATCCAAAGAAATAGCACCAACGAGGTGCACAAAATTACTCTCCTTAATAACAATTAAGTAGCCTTGATAGCTCTATACAACCTTTGCTGATACTTGATGTGATTCAAACTCTTTTCAGTCATCTATTATGAGCATGAGGATGCCATTGGGGTATCAGTAGAGCCCACCATCGCATAGGGCTGGAAAATGGTTTATCATGCTAATTTCTACAAACACTCCCAGAATAGACCCAACTACCAGCCAACCTCATTACTGGGGCTTTGAGGCCTGTAAGATTTTACCTATTATGAAGGCTCAGATCAAGCCATTCTTCCTGATTAGATCTAAGATATCCTTTTTAGCTAACCTTTTTGAGACTAGACTAGACCTTATTTCTGCTTCCTAATTGAATTAAAATGGCTCGACTCAGGAGGATATTGATTATATAGTTGCTAATCACTGCAAGCTTATATTCCTCTTCTTTGTATTCATGACCGGGTTCATAGAAATCCACCTGCTTTGAAAATTTAAAACTGTTTCCCGTTCTCCCAGTTCCATTAAAACAGTCCAACTGACTGAGAATCCTGTCATGCCTGTGCTAGTGAAAACATGACCTAATTGCATAACGTTGTCAGCAAGACAGATGTATTTGTACAGTAGCATCCCAATTCGCTGCTTATCAGGCTACAATTATGCATATCTAAGTGATACATGGTATACAGAATGATATGTAATGGCATATGGTTATATATTACTCTCACATTTTAAACTCATGCCAGACCATTCATAAAAATCTTCTTTCTATTCAAGATAGATGGGAACCATTCTCTTTGTTTTTTCTTTTTAATTTCTGTAATAGTTTTTTGTAGGACCGATCTAGTGGACAAGGTAATGATAGAAATGCCATTGCTTTACACTGAACCAAAAGTTAGATTATTAGATAGTAAATTAACGGATAGCATATGAGCTCACCATGGTACTGCCTAATCCTCTAAATACTAGCACCAAACTCCCATTTGTTTGATATCATGTTGCTATCATGCTGATATGGTAATCTTTTTATGTTGGACAATGCTGGTACTGCTCTTGCACTAAAAATCCAATTTGCCAGATTTTTATTTTTCTTTTTTTTTCTGTTTACTTGATTTATTCTATTGTTTTTTGGTGTCAGTTTTCCCAGCTTTAATGGCTTTTCAGGATTCCATGACCTACAACATCCAAAAACCCTATAACATGCATAGGGTCAGTTAGGGTCCGATATAGTATGATTTGGAACAATTTAAAGGAATGAAAAATGTTTTTAGTAAAATACTCTATTTATCAATCATGACATAAAGAATAAAGTCACAAAAATAACAAAGGAAGCCAGCAAAACACAACCAAATTCACTTCCTCCAGCCAAGTGCCATATAGAACAGCTATGGACCTCAGAAGATATTCAGGCCATCTTTATGGTCAGGACCTTGAATTTGTTACTAGACCAGATAGTATCTAACCTTCTGACTATTGATACCACATCTAACATCATCCGAATGGCCACCTTCTAATAACTTTGTGCTATTGTTCCCACTGGTGAAAACATGATTTCATGCTCCAATGCAATTATTATGTGCTAATGAATAACGTATACTCTTGTTCACTAATGACCATATGAAAGTTAGTATAGGATCATCATAATTATATGATGGTTTCTTGGTCCCAATTTGATGTATATTTCACATAACAGAATGTTAAACAAATTGAGAATAAAGCAGACTGCATGAAAAACATGACCAGATGATACTTAGGTACAAATAATAAGTTGCCGACCTTTACATCTTTATATAAAGTTTGGTCATGTTATCTACAATGGATTCAACTAAGAACTTTTGCTTACAAAGGAGCAGAAAATTCCATAGATAATTGCCAGAAAGGGATCTCACTCCTCAATCATTTAAATGTCAAAATAGTTTCCACACAAAACCTTCCTAATTCCAATCAGAAATTTCAAGCATTAGTGGCTAGTTCTCAACTTAAGTTCAAGCTATAAAGTCTTCAGTTGTTGCATCATATCGGGCTACAACTACCTTTTCAAGGATCTACATTAGTGTTTCCAATCATTGATGCACTTTCATCTTTAGCTTTGCCATTTGACAACTAATTGTTCATCAAGACCATCTAGTCCGAGTGTAGATATAAAAAGACAAACTTAATGGAAAAGAGAGACATTTTAAATCTTTGGTTGTCCATCAGCTTCATCCAAAATTAGTCAACATGCTACTCTTTCCTAGCTTCTAACCTGGCCTAATACATGCATTAGAACATTGTCCCCATGAGAGGATGGTATTGCATGTCAACAACCTTTCCAACAATTGCTCCTTAAGTCCATATATAAAAATGCATGACTCTCTTGATTGGTGAGCCTTTAGAGTGTGTCCACTTTCTACATCAACATAATCAATTTCAACTCCAAATAATAATGCGTACCATGATAACCACCCTCCATGCACACACATGTGACACCCAACCAACCATGCCACCATTAACAGCCTCAAGATCAAGTTCAAGAGAAGCCACCCTTCATGTTATAATCTTAGGGTCTGAAACAGACAAACAACAGCATGAAAGAAAGATGAAGAGTATTCTTTGTAATAGAAACCTCTCTTTTCAATAATGATCCATAATCATAATAGCAAGACTTATGAATAATCTATAAATCTTTTCTCACCGTTCATTCCTCCATCCTCAATATCGATGACAAGTTCAAGTAGATGGTTGAAACCTATCCTTTCTAAGGATGGATGTGTTTGGATGCCCCAGATTGGTGAGCCTTTAGAGTGTGTCCACTTTCTACATCAACATAATCAATTTCAACTCCAAATAATAATGCATACCATGATAACCACCCTCCATGCACACACATGTGACACCCAACCAACCATGCCACCATTAACAGCCTCAAGATCAAGTTCAAGAGAAGCCACCCTTCATGTTATAATCTTAGGGTCTGAAACAGACAAACAACAGCATGAAAGAAAGATGAAGAGTATTCTTTGTAATAGAAACCTCTCTTTTCAATAACGATCCATAATCATAATAGCAAGACTTATGAATAATCTATAAATCTTTTCTCACCGTTCATTCCTCCATCCTCAATATCGATGACAAGTTCAAGTAGATGGTTGAAACCTATCCTTTCTAAGGATGGATGTGTTTGGATGCCCCAGAAGATCATGATGTGCTAGGATTTTGAAATGGCTACTAATGAGTAGAAATTTTCAAAAACATGTTTTTCTCTCCATATTATCTTCAAATACTTCCATTTTTGAAGTTTCTTTATCTGAGAAATAAACACCGTGAAGACAATCTCAAATTTAAATTCAAATATTTCAAATCATGCAAACCCAAAGATAAAGCTTGATTAATTTTTAAATTTTTCTAGTAGGAAAACATCAGCGTTGAAACTAAACCAAGACAAATCCAACTTAAAGAAATTTTCTTTTACCAATATCTAGATAGCAATTCCCTTGTACCAAGTCAAATAATTCATCTCATGAAATGAATGCCCATCTAAAATCGACATCCCAAAACCCGTCCACAACTGAGTAACATAAATTAAAAAAAAAAAAAAAAAATCCGTAACTGCAAGAAAAACTCTTGCGAGATTCAATCTCAAAAATAAATAAATACCAAGTAAATAAATAATAAAAGAGAACAAGAGAAATAATTCCCAATTCACAGTTAAAACTGGATAGGCATCTATGGTTAGTAACTTGGGCTAGATTTTCTTTTAAATTGGGTGAGAAGTCTCAAAACCTAAGGCTGAATATGGATTCGTTCTAAATTCACATAAAGCTGTCACCTTTCACGAGAACTCGATGAAAGGATTAAAAATTCAAATAAATCTCACATTAATTTCTTATTTTAAGCTATTTTATTTTCCTATTAGGATCAGGACCCCTCACCAGATCTTTAAAAATGAGGAAGGCGATGAAGAAGAAGAGGAGGAAGAGGATCTCGAATTCGGCCAAGCGGACGAAGGCGAACACCGCGCCCACCGCCCTCGTCAGCAGCGACTCCCGCCGGACCCCGCCGCCGCCGCCGCGCCTCGGCATCGCCGCCCTATTGGAATTTTTCCCGAGCTTCCACGCCAACAGAGAGTAGAAATTCGCCTCTTGTTGAGGCAGGCTCTTATGACTAAACCAAAAGCGTCGGGGATGCGCCGGGTCTCTCAAATTTAACCTTTAATTAGTTCCCGTAAAATTTTTTTAAAAAAAATCATAATTAATTATTAGCATATAAGTTTAATAAATTATTATAAAAATAATATTAAATTATCTCATAATTTCCATTTTGGAATGGATAGATCACAATGTATTGCATTTTGATAGTCCATCAGATAGATGTGAAGGAAATCCAATATCTAAAAAAGATAAAATTAGTGGGACTTAAATTTACAAAGGGATTAATGCCAAGCACAAAGCAATTTGATTGAGAGAGTGTATCTACAATTCTAATCGAGGAAGAATTGGCTTTCAATATCTCTAGCGATTGAACAAGGAAAAGAGGTTAAGATTTCATCTTCTTCTTTCTTGGAGGATTAAGCCGATGCCCAAATGGACCTCGATCTAGCACGTCCAACTAGTATCCATCCTGATTCTCCTTGAGTTTGTGGAGTGTCCAACTTCATTCAACCATGAGGCTAGTAATCATACAAAGGGGAAGGATTTTTCCTCTCCTTCAAGATACTCATCTGATCATCATGGTCTAAAATCATCCTCTACTGCTTGATCTTGGTCATAGGTTGTATAAGGTATCAGGCAATTTAAATGGGAGTCCTCAAGAGCTTCCAAACAATATATGAAGCACTTGAGGCTAGATTTTTCTAGGTAGTTTTCTTGTCATGCATTTTTCTACCCACTGAAAATCTATTATCATTGGCAAGTTTTTTCTTGGCTTCATACAAAAAGAATTAAAACTAAGGTGGAATATTCCAGGGGATTTTCAAGTGATGTCACTATCAGAGGGTTTACTACTCTTTTCCCTCCCTTCTATTTAGATCCAGGATAAGATTTTGGAAAAGGGCCTTGGTCATTAGCCAGTTAAGTGCTTGTGATGGAGGCTTGGTGACCTTCTTTCAGACCTAGCAAGGATTGATCAACCAAGGTATGACTCAATTTGGATTAGACTTTCTGATCTACCATTAGAATTGTGGGATAAAAAAATGTTATTCAAAATAGTTTCAATGGCTAGTAAGCCACTCTTCCTCGATAAGTGGACTGAAGGCAACCCAAGGATGGGGTTTGTAGGGCTAAGCATTCAAATAGATCTATCCAAGCCAATCTGCCTAGGGACGAAAGTAGAGGTGAATGATTCTTTTATGTGGCAAGAATTCATTTATGAAGATTTTTTTGATGTATGTTATTATTGTGGCAAAATTAAGACCTCTAGTAGTTGTAGCATAATAGCCTACTCAGTCTAGTCAACCAATGGATACTTTAGGGGATCCACTTGAAATCTCACAAAAAGAAAAGAGGAAGAGATCGCTATCGTTAAGCAGAGGTTAGTCTAAATCACTAGGGTTCGAGTCTCCACAGCATAAGGTGGCCATTCTTGAAAAATCTAAAGTTAGCCGATCAAATCACAAGTCTGATTCCACTCAATTAATTCTAAAGCCTCACGATCCTAACTCCAAGAAAGAGGTTTGGAGGATGGTATCAGCAAGCCTTGGTAACTCTTCTTCTACATTAGGAGGCTTGGCTTATGCTGCTTCTTCTAGCAAAGGCTGCTTGGTCTTCCCCTTAGCCTCAACTTCTTAATATTTGCAAGGTGTTTCCTCTTTGGCTCATCAATCACACTTGCAAAATCTTTATCTTCATTTAGATGTTCAATTGCAAGAGGCAAAGCTTCCAAATCTAACTGCTCAATCCAGACTACAGCCTTTAGAAGTTGTTGTCCCCATGAAGGAGGCCATTTTTCCAAGGAAGTTGACCCTTCACTTTCTTTTAAATCTTCCACGTGAAGATTGTATTTTGGAATTGTAGGGATTTAGCTAAGCCTCTGTTTGCTAAATATGTTAAGTCTATATTAGCGCATCATGATCCCATGTTGTGTACTTTTGTTAAGACCAGAATTTTATCTCACTCTTTCCCTCACACCAAAAGAATCATGGGCCCTTAATGGGATTACTATATGGTGCCGTCAATTGGATTTTCTGATGGCATTATTATCTTTTGGCACAAGTTTTTGGGTTAGATCACTTTTCTTCATGTTGATTGTCAAGTATGTTTTGGACTTATCACTCCTGAGCAAAGACCTTCATGGATCTTTGCTATCGCCTATGCAAGCACTTACGACATTCAAAGGCACAAGCTTTGGGATTTTATCTCTAATGTTTCTCAAACCCACTTGCTTTTGCTGTTACTTGGTGACTTTAATATTATTCTTTTTATGAAAGACAAGAGGGGAGGGAAGAAATTTAAAATTGATCATGATATTAGAGAGTTCAAATCTTTTATCCAAGATATGGGTTTGATGGACCTTGGCTTTCATGGACCCAAATATATTTAGTGCAATAATAGATTTGGGTTGACCAGGGTTTGGAAAAGGCTGGACCATGCTTTTGCTTCTCAAAGATGGTTAGGTCTCTTCTCAGAATCCCATGTGACATATCTTGTCAAATTTGCATCTGACCACTGTCCTTTCCTTCTTACTATTACTTTGGAGAGGAATAGACATCATCCTCTTTTTAGATTCGAGAAGTTTTGGCTATAATATGATGATATTAAAAATTTTGTTTCTTCTGCTTAGTCTACTGATCAATTTTCAAGATCTTCCTACTAAAAGGCTTTCTGTTGGTGCAGAATCTGATCGACGTCAAAATGAGCTAAAGTGGAGGAGGATGAGATCACCGTCGGTGACCTACAAAATAAAATTTCATTCGAAGTCGATGGTGGTGGCTCCAGTGGGATCCTTCGATGATCAAATCAACTCTTCTGACCAATAGAAATGGAGTGCTCAGGTAAGAGTTTGATAGAATTTTGGAAAGGAGAAGAGAGCTTAGAGAAAATATATCTGCAGGATTTTTTTTTATAGACGGAGCTTGATTGATGGTGACAGCTGCAGCCGTCTGACAGCAGATCGCTCGAAGTCTGATGGAGTCTAGTATGGAGAGGAAGATATCGTCAGACTGATAGTGACAGTCATGCCGTCCAGTAGCGGGTCGCTCAAGGTCTGATGGAGTCTGTCATGGAGGAGTGCCGTCTGTAGCACCGCCTATAGCAGACTGATGGCGATCGTTTGTCCAGATTTAATAGCCGTAGCTCGGAGGAAGCAGGTGTTGGTTGGTGAACTTCGATATATATTAATTTGAGAGAAGTTTGGACTTTTGAAGGAAATACGTCTAGAGAGGATCATCCAAAAATAATCCACTAGAGGAATCCTACTGAAGGAGAAGTTCGAAAGGAGTTTGACTTCTGGAGGAGTTTGATCGAAGGAGAAGTTTGGAAGGAGTTTGGCTCTTAGAGGAGTTCGACTGAAGGAGAAGTACGAAAGAAGTTTGGGTCCTATAGAAACTTGACTGAAGAAATTTGACTAAAGAAGAAATCTGAAAGAAGTTTGGCTCTCGTAGAAGACCGACTGAAAGAGAGATCTAGAAGGAGTTTGGCTCTTGAAAGAGTTCGAATAAAGAAAAAGCTCAGAAGGAGTTCGGCTTTCATAGAAGTCCGACCGAAGGAGATGTCTGGGAGGAGTCCGGCTCCTAAAGAAGTTTGATCGAAGAAGAAGTTTGGGAGGAGTTTGGCTCCTAGAGAAATCTGACTGAAGGAGAAGTCTGGGAGGAGTTTGACTCCTGGAGAAGTCTGATCGAAGGAGAAATCTGGAAGGAGTCCGAATCTTGGGAAAGTCTAGCCAAAGAAGAAGTCTGGGAGGAGTCCGACTCCTGAAGAGTTCGATAGAAATTTGATCGTTGGAAGAGTTCGATTGAGACTCGACCATTGAGAAGTTCGATCGACTGAAGGGATTCGATTGGGGCTCAGCCACTGAGAAGTTTGGTTGGATTCGACCGTTAGAGGAGTTCAGCCACTGAATGAGTTCAATTGCTGGGAAGAAAATTCTCGATTGAAGCTCTTCCATGATTATCAGCTATATTAGACTAAGCACCAGGCTAGACTTCGATGGGAGTGGGATTTATCCCCAATAATAGTTCTCTCACTTCTGAGTTTGAAACTCGAAGAAAGGGAGTACAAAAAGGGCGATTGTCGAAGTCCTCTTCTGGACTCTGCACCAGTTCAGGTTGAAGTTCGGAGGAGATCTTATCTCCAGCCAAGATTAACGTTGAATTTGAGACTCGGGGGGATCCAATCTCTAGTCAAGGTCTAGGGAAATCTTATCTTTTATTGACGTTACGGTTGAAGCTTGTGGAAGATTTTATCTCAAGCCGAGGTTGAAGGAGATCTTTTCTCCTATTGATGTAGACTTTAAAGCTCGAGAGAGATCTTATCTCCAGCTGTGGTTGATGTTGAAGTTGAAGCTCGAAGGAGATCTTGCCTCCAGCTGAGGTTGAAGTTATAGTTGAAGCTCGGAGAAGATCTTATCTCCAACTGAGGTTGAAGAAGATCTTATCTCATATTGACGTAGATGTTAAAGCTCAGAAAAGATCTTATCTCCAATCGAGATTGATGTTGAAGTTGAAGCTTGAAGGAGATCTTATCTTCAATCGAGGTTGAAGTTGTAGTTGAAGCTTAAGGAAGATCTTATCTTTAGCCAGATTGACGTTGAAGTTGAAGCTCGGGGAAGATCTTGTCTCCAGTTGAGGTTGAAGTTGTAGTTGAAGCTTGGAGAAGATCTTATCTCCAATCGAGATTGAAGAAGATCTTATCTCCTATTGACGTAGACGTTGAAGCTTGGGAAAGATCTTATCTCCAATCGAAGTTGACGTTGAGTTGAAGCTCAGGAGAGATCTTATCTTCAGTCGAGGTTGAAGTTTGTAGTTAAAGCTTGGAGGAGATCTTATTTCCAGTCGAGATTGATGTTGAAGTTGAAGCTTGAGGAAGATCTTATCTTCAGTCGAGGTTGAAGGAGATCTTATCTCCAGTTGAGGTTGAAGGAGATCTTATCTCCTATTGACATAGACGTTGAAGCTCGAGGAAGATCTTATCTCTAGCCATGGTTGACGTTGAAGTTGATGCTCGGAGGAGATCTTGTCTCCAGCTAAGATTGAAGTTGTAGTTGAAGCTCGAAAGAGATCTTATCTTCAGCCAAGTTGGAAGGAGATCTTATCTCTGTTAACATAGATGTTGAAGCTCAGGGGAGATCTTATCTTCAACTATGGTTGACATTAAAGTTGAAGCTTGAAAGAGATCTTATCTCCAACCGAGGTAGAAGAAGATCTTATCTCCTGTTAACATAGATATTGAAGCTTAGGGGAGATCTTATCTCCAGCCATGGTTGACATTGAGTTGAAGCTCGGAGGAGATCTTGTCTTCAGCTAAGGTTGAAGTTGTAGTTGAAGCTCGAAGGAGATCTTATCTCCAACCGAGGTTGAAGAAGATCTTATCTCCTATTGACATAGACATTGAAGCTTAGGGAAGATCTTATCTTCAGTCGAGGTTGAAGTTGTAGTTGAAGCTCGGGGGAGATCTTATCTCCAACCAAGGTTGACGTTGAAGTTGAAGCTCAGGGGAGATCTTATCTCCAGCCGAGATTGAAGAAGATGTTATCTTCTATTTTTGTCGGGCACAATGGGATCGTCGTTGGAGCTTTTCATCTCATCCCGACTAAAATGAATGGAGCTTTCGACTTTGCTCATGTTAGGACGAGGTCCTCCTCCTGTTCCTAACAGGCTGTGGAGGCACATAAGGGCCGTTATCAGGGCCTCTCCTTTCATCTCATTTAAAATGAATGAAGTCTTCGATTTTGCTCGCGTTAGGATAAGGTCCTCCTTTTCTAACGGGCTGTGGGAGCACATAAGGGCCATTGTCAGGGCCACTCCTCCAATCTCGTCTAAAATGAATGAGACCTTCGACTTTGCTCACGTTAGGATGAGGTCCTCCTCCTATTCCTAACGAGCTATGGGGGCACATAAGGACCATTGTCAGGGCCTCTTCTCTCATCTCTTTCAAAATGAATGAGGACTTCGACTTTGCTCGCGTTAGGACGAGATCCTCCTTCTATTTCTAATGGGCTGTGGGGGCACATAAGGGCCGTTGTCAGGGCCACTCCCCCTATCTCGTCTAAAATGAATGAGGCCTTCGACTTTGCTTGTGTTAGGATGATGTTCTCCTCCTATTCCTAATGGGCTATGGGGGCACATAAGGGCCATTGTCAGGGCCTCTCCCTTCATCTTGTCTAAAATAAATGAGGTCTTCGACTTGCTTATGTTAGGACGAGATTCTTCTCCTATTTCTAACATGGCCACTATTGATTGCTTCTTTCCTATCATCAGATAGTTTTTGCACCAAAAAATAATAATATTAAAATGAAAAAGTTTTATTGAAGAAAAATTATCGACAGTACATTCTCAGATTCTTTGAGTCTCAAGTTCGTGGGAGCGTTGTTCCTCTGAGCTTCTTCATGCGGTAAGTCTCGGATCGGATGATCTCCTCTATTTCATATGGGTCTTTCTAATTTAGGGCAAGCTTTTTCTAGCTCTAAGACTGAGAGATGGTGACTCACCAAAGTACTAGGCCCCCCAAAGATAGTATCGATGATGCCAGAAGATGGTCGATCTTCTTATTATTCCTTCCTCATTGGTGGTTCTAGCTGCGGTAGCGCTATTGGCTTGCTTCAGGTTGATGTCTGTGGAGAATTGAGGAGGGTGCAGTTATGAAACCTTCTGGGGGGAACTTCTTCATATCCTTCCATTGGGGCTTCCTTGACGATGAGCTCGAGGAGGAGTTCAACCTCACTTGCGCTCGAGGGGAGTCCGTGAGCATGGTCGAGCTTCATTCGGCACTCCTATGAAACCTCCTGGGGGGAGAACTTCATGCTCTTTTATTGGAGCTTCTTTGAAAATGAGCTCACAGGGAATTAGGCTCCTTGCACTCGGGGGGTTCGTAAGCATGGTCGAGCTTCATTCGGCCCTCCTATGAAACCTCCTAGGATGGAGAACTTCGTGTCCCTTTTATCGGGATTTCTTTGATGACGAGCTCGAAGGAGAGTTCGGCCTCGTTTGCGCTCGGAGGGAGTCCGTAAGCACGGCCGAACTTCATTTAGCCCTCCATTAGCTGTGGGTTTGCTAGACTCACCCACCTCACACTTTTCTATGGCTTCTTCATCCTTCAACTTGAAGACTTCTTCCAGATGGGCATATCCCTCGGCCCGAGCTAGCAGATCGGTAAAGTTCCTAGGATACTTCTTCTTCAGAGAGAATAGCAAATCATTCTTTCGAAGACTGTCCTTGAGTGCGGCCATCATAACTGACTGATTCAGATTCCGAACCTCCAACACAGTAGCATTAAATCGGGTGACATAAGGTTGAATGGATTTATCCTCCTTTTGCTTGAAGTTCATCAGAAAATTCAAACCTCAGTGCGGACATCGACCTTTGATGAAGTGAGCCATAAATTGATGGCTCATCTGGTTAAAGAAGAAGATCGTATCCGACTTCAATGCCGAGTACCAGTTTCTTACTGCTTCTTTTAAGGTAGACGAGAAAGCTCGGCATAATATGGCGTCTGGTGCGCCATGGAGCAGCATCATGGTCCAGAAGACTTTTAGGTGATCGATCAGATTAGAGGTTCCATCGTAGCTTTCGAATTGGGAGAGCTTGAAGTTCAGCGGAATGGACTCTTACATAATTCGAGGAGAGAAAGGAGGATTGATGCAGACGTCGTCATGGTGAGCTAGGGCGACGTGGTCGAGCTTCTTAATCTATCAATCCATCCTCCATAGTTTTTGATCGAGGTGGTCAACTCGATCGCAGGTCTTGGAAGGCCTCCGATCATGGATGAGAAAGGTTCCTTCCAGAGAAGAACCATGATCCAAGCAAGGATCCTCTTTTCTTTGTTTCTCCTTTTCTGGGGTGATGGGTATGCTAGCTCAAGTGCCCCTCCTTAGGATTGGCTTCTGACATCTCGATGGTGGATTTTCTAGCAGAACTGCCATCTGGGATGGTCGTATGGTCTGCACCATTTCGGTGAGATTCTGAATCCGCTGCATCAATAGATTAAACTACTACGAACCTACCATGGCCGTTGATGGAGGTGGTGGTTGAAGCACCGACAATGGGATAGGAATAGATTATTCTAATTTAGATCTGATGGTAGAAGCGGTAGATCTTCGAGTAGTCGCTTTCTTTAGAGGCATTTCTTGGGATCGAGGAAGAGAATGGAGATGAACCTTGAAGGAGAAGATCAGCAGAATCAACTGAGCACTTCTTTAAGAACAAGGATACCTTAGAGATAGAGATCCTTTCTCTAGCGTCAATTCTGTTGATGCAGAATCTGATCGACGTCGGGACGAGCTGGAGTGGAGGAGGACGAGGTCGCCGTCGATGATCTGCAAAATAAAGTTCCATCCAAAGTTGGTGGTGGTGGCTCTGATGGAACCCTCTGACGATCAAGTCAGCTCTTCTAGCCAACAGAAATGGAGTGCTCAGGCAAAAGTTTGACAGAATTTTGGAAAGAAGAAGAGAGCTTAGAGAAAATATATCTGGAGGGTCCCTTTTTATAGATGGAGCTTGATTGATGGTGACAGCTGCAGTCGTCTGACAGTGGACCGCTCGAGGTCAGATGGAGTCTGATACGAAGAGAAAAGTATCGTCAGGTTGATAGTGATAGCCATTCCATCCAGTAATGGGCCGCTCGAGGCCTGGTAGAGTCTATCATGAAGGGGGGTGCCACCTATAGCGTCATCTGTAGTAGGCTGATGGTGATCGTTCATCGAGATTTAATAGCCGTAACTCGGAGGAAGTAGACATTGGTTGGTGGACTTTGATATATATCAATTCTAGAGAAGTTTGGACTCTTGAAGGGAATACGTCTGGAGGAGATCATCCGAAAGCAATCCGTTGGAGGAATCCAACTGAAGAAGAAGTTCGAAAGAAGTTTGGCTCCTGAAGAAGTTCGACCGAAGGAGAAGTTCGGAAGGAGTTCAGCTCCTGAAGGAGTTTGACTGAAGGAGAAGTGTAGAAGGAGTTTGGATTCTATAGAAACTGAAGAAAAATTCTGATTTTTCGGATCAGGTTCGTTCAGATCTAATCAGATCAAGAGATATATTTCAATTTTTTTTTTTTGATCTAGATCAGATCTAAAATATTTCAGATCTAATTTTTATTATTTTAATAATTAAAATAAAATCAGATAAATTAAATCAAATTTAATTTATCTTGAAGTGGGTAATCTTATTATCCGATGATGATCCTGTGAGCAGCGGAAGGTTCTGGATCTAGCCACGCAAGTGTCTGGCCTCTATCGATATCCACTCAGGTTGGATCTGAAGATCCTCTTCTTCTCTATCACATCTCCAAAAATTAGATCTGGATCTGATCTGAAGGATCTTCAAAATATCTTTCGAAGATCAGCAGTCATTCTTTGCAGCAGCGCAGCCTTCTAGCTTTCAATCGCCTTTCTCTCATCTAGATTGCACCAACCAAGAATCTAAACCTCTTTGGATGTGGAGAAAAGAGGGAGAAGGTGCTTTGGCATGGAGGAGGAGGAGGAGAGAGAAGCAGCCTTGGGGCGTGGAGAATTGTGATTCCTTTTCAATCATCATTTGAGTTGGGCACAGAGTCTTATTTATAGACTATCTATGATCCAACTCCTCTTCTTCCCAACCAATTACAATCTTTTGTGAAATCAGATCTAAATCTGATTGGTGAAAATAGAGTCCCCTAGATTCCTCCTTAGATGGCGTGCCTAAGACCAGTTCAAAGTTGGTTCTTAGGAGA